>OX451740.1:525949922-526494966 GCA_948472305.1 Vicia faba | reverse complement strand
AAATTTAATGATATATTTTTAAATTTTTTTCACTAATTAAATCAAAAAGATTAACATATTAAAAAGTTAAGAGATAAAATATGATACTTAATTAAATTAATAGACAAAAATTAATTGTATTTATTATTATATTCGAGTTTAAAATACATGACAAATAATATTAAGCTTTTAAAATACTATATTAGTGTTTATTGTTATATTTATTTTTTTCAATTAATAATTTTTATAAAGTAGAAATTTAAATTGAAAATGTTTTTTTTTTAAATTCTTGAATACAATTAATTTAATAATAAGAAAAGTATATATTATATCAATAAGTTTTAAATGACTAAAAATAAAATTTAAATTTCTAACTTCAAAATATATTAGATTTTAATTGTTATAATTTTTTTATTTGTAGACGAAATAGTAATAATCATTAAAAACTCACACATACAACATTTTAAAACTATTTTAAATAATTAAATGAAATTTAAGTTTACTACTTCAAAATATTTAATCCTTAATTTTTTAAAATTTTATCAATTAATATATATTATATATATATATATATATATATATATATTATATATATATATATATATATATATATATAATATATATAATATATATATATTTATATATATATATATAGTTATATATATATATATATATTTATATTTATATATATATATATATATATATATATATATATATATATATATATATATCAATAAAATAAATAATTCATCAGATATCTATCTACTAAATTTTATCAAACATTGCTACATTTTTATGCTTACTTTTATAGTGCAATGTACATATTGTAACATTAAAATTGAAAGTAAGATATGCATAGTACAACATGTGTATTTAGGCTATGGGAAATAAATGCAAATTTTTTAATTGAATACCAACATTTCAATTTCATTTAAATTTTAGAATTGATCATTTTGATGTCATCTTTATCAAGTTGATTTTAAACAAGTTAATTATTAATAAAAAAATTATAAAATTATAAGAAAATTTCAAAGATAAAATCAATTCTACTTGCCAAAAAAAAAAAAACTCGAAGATTAATTATGTAATAACATAGAATATTTCATTTATAAAAAAATAATCTACTTATTAATTTATATAATTATGCAGTGAAGAATATTAATTTTATAAAATTAATTATTATTAAAATAATTTATATTTTAATAATTATTTATAAAATTAAATTAAAAATGAATATAAAAATGATATTTAAATTTAAAATTAAAAAATTGTAATTTAAAGTAAAATCCATAAAAGTTGAAAATAAATAAACACATCATAATGAAATGTTCAAAGCAAGTAGTAACCAAACATAGTGTTATTTTGTTTGTTTTTGATAGAGATGTTACCGTTTTGGCTCCAAATGAGATCATTAGTGTCTTTTTCAACGTAAATAACTCGCCTTGCCATTCACACTCTCCACCTCACCACCGCCCTCAACTCCGCCGCACTTCCTTTCTCCGGCAAACCCGCCGGAAAAAATGGTTAGCTTTTAAAGCTTTCATCTTTAAGAAAACCCAATTCATTTCTCATCTTCATTCTCTCTCTTTTTCAAACATGGGTCGTGTTTTTCAAACTCTCTTTCAGTTTCTTCTCTTTGCACCCCTTTCTCATCTTCGCAAATGCCATCAATCATTCGATTCCCGAAGATGCATTGTCGCTTCTCAACTTCAAACACTCCGTCTCTTCAGACCCTTCAAATCTTCTCTCCGGTTGGACATACGGTTCATCCTCCACATTCTGCAGCTGGCATGGTGTCACTTGCGGCGGAGGCGGAAGAGGAAACGGAAGAGTGGTTTCACTTAATGTGACCGGTCTACGCGGCGGTGAACTGGCGTCTTCCATCGGAGAGTTATCCGAGCTTCGAGTTTTGTCGATTCCTGAAAACATCTTCTTTGGCGAAATTCCGCTGAGTTTGATGAATCTCCGGGGACTTGAGGTTCTTGAGCTTCAAGGTAACAACTTTTCAGGAAATGTGTCTTTACAGATGAGTTATTTTGAATCGCTTAAACTTGTTAATCTATCTGGTAATGCTTTTTCTGGTAGTATTCCGAATGGGTTTATTTTTTCTAAGAATATGAAAATTGTTGATTTGTCTGATAATCAATTTTCTGGTTCGATTCCTGTGAATGATTCTGTTGGTTGTGATTCTTTGAGGCATTTGAAACTGTCTCATAATTTTTTGACTGGTGAGATTCCTCCTCAATTTGGGAAATGTAGAAACTTGAGGACCCTTTTGGTTGATGGGAATATATTGGAAGGTAAAATGCCTCTTGAGATTGGGCTTGCGGTCGAACTTCGTGTTCTTGATGTTTCGCGAAACAGTCTCACTGGGAGAATCCCGAAACTGTTAGGTAATTGTTTGAAGTTGTCTGTGCTTGTTCTTACTGATTTGTTTGATGATCGCGGCGGTTCTGACGCGGGGTAGTTTGTTGGAGGATAAATTTAGAGGTGAATTCAATGCTTTTGTTGGGGATATTCCTCATGCAGTTTTGTCGCTTTCGAGTTTGGAGATTTTGTGGGCCCCGAGAGCGAATCTTGGCGGACGGTTACCTGTTGAATGGACAGATTCGTCGTGCTCTCTTAGAATACTCAATTTGGCTGAGAATTATGTTACTGGTGTCGTGCCCGCGAGTTTAGGGATGTGTCGGAATTTGACTTTCTTGGACTTGAGTTCTAACAATTTAGCGGGATATTTGGCGTTGGATCAGCTCCGTGTTTCTTGTATGATGTATTTCAACGTAAGCAGGAATAATATCTCTGGCGTGCTGCCAGATTTTCGGAAAGAAACGTGTCCATCGAGTAATGCCTTTGCTGCACTAGAACATGTGTTTCTAGAATCGGAAGGTTTGAATGATAAATACTATAACGTACGTGTTTTGAGATTTCAAGAGAATGCTTTTGTCGGATTAGGTTTCGAAGAGACTTCTGTCGTTATTCATGATTTCAGCTGGAACAGTTTCGTTGGATCTTTACCGTTGTTCATTATTGGAGATAATCATTTTACTGCAAATCGTAACGTATCGTACATGCTGTCTCTGAATAATAATAAATTCCACGGAACTCTTCCGTATCAGTTAGTTTCAAACTGTAATGAACTCAAGACATTATCGGTTAACATCAGTGTGAACCAACTCTACGGTCAGATTTCTCAAGCATTGTTTCTGAACTGCCAGCAGTTGATAGATTTTGACGCAGCATACAATCAAATCGATGGATCAATTGTACCTGATATAGGTCACTTGGCGTTACTTCGACGTCTTGATTTGACAGAGAACAAATTATCAGGAGCGCTGCTGAATCAGTTGGGAAATCTACAAAACATGAAATGGTTGCTTCTAGGAGGAAACAATTTAACAGGGGAAATTCCTTACCAGCTTGGTAGATTGACTTCCCTTGTTGTTTTGAACCTGTCTCACAATTCTCTAATCGGAACAATTCCAGAAACTTTGTCGAATACAACAAGTCTTGAAACTATGTTGCTAGATCACAACAACCTTTCTGGGGAAATACCTTTATATGTTGCCGCTTTTTCCAATCTTGTTCAATTAGATGTTTCTTTCAACAATCTTTCCGGTCATATTCCTCGTCTTCAACACCCGATTGATTGTGATTCATTTAAAGGGAATAAATATCTGCACTCTTGCCCTGATCCATACTTTGACTCGCCTGCTCCTACCCCAGTTCCTATTGCAGACAATAATTCTGAGAGTCGTCGTAAAAGGAAGAAAACAAGAACCGTGGTTATTGTGGTGGCCGCTTTTGCTTCTGCGGCTCTATGCGCCCTTTTGGTAACAGTGTTGGTGATTTGTTTTAGAAGGAGAAAAATGACTCGGCGAAGCAGCATTAGAAGGCGAGAAGTGGTGACTTTTCAAGCTGTTCCAATTGAATTGAGTTATGATAGTGTTGTCAGAGCTGCCGGGAATTTCAGCATCCGTTATCTAATCGGCGCTGGTGGGTTCGGGTCAACTTACAAGGCAGAGCTATTTCCAGGTTTTTTTGTTGCCATTAAGCGGCTTTTGATAGGTAAATTTCAAGGCATACAACAGTTTGAAACGGAAATCAGAACGCTCGGGAGAATTCGACACAAGAATCTCGTGACTCTAATTGGCTATTATGTAGGAAAATCTGAAATGCTGTTGATTTACAATTACCTCTCTGGTGGAAACCTTGAAGCTTTCATACATAGTAGGTCAGGGAAAAACGTGCAGTGGCCGGTTATTTACAAAATAGCAAAAGGTATTGCCTCAGCCCTTGCTTACCTTCATTACTCTTGTGTTCCCCGCATAGTTCACCGAGATATCAAACCTAGCAACATTTTACTCGACGAGAACTTTAATGCCTATCTGTCTGATTTTGGCTTGGCACGGCTGCTGGAGGTATCCGAGACTCATGCAACTACCGACGTGGCCGGCACGTTCGGTTACGTTGCACCTGAATATGCCACCACATGTAGAGTTTCTGACAAAGCGGACGTTTATAGCTACGGCGTTGTGCTGTTAGAATTGATATCGGGAAGAAGGTCGCTCGATCCGTCGTTCTCTAATTACGGAAACGGATTCAATATAGTACCGTGGGCGGAGCTTCTAATGACCGAAGATCGTTGTTCTGAGCTTTTTTCATCTGCTTTGTGGGAATCAGGACCAAGAGAAAAGTTGCTCGAGCTTTTAAAGATCGCGTTAACTTGCACAGAAGAGACTCTTTCTATTCGACCGTCGATGAAGGAAGTTCTTGAAAAACTTAAACTGCTGAAAAGTTGAAAATTTTCAGCTTATTGTATCTAACAGCAAAGGGATAATGCTTTTGGTTGCTCGAAAATACCGATAGAGGTTAGTGATCCAACATAATCTACTCCTGCAACTTTCTCTTATCATTCTGATATTAGTTTTCATCTGTCATATCATACATACATCTAAACAATCACTTTTTTATATAATCAATAATATCAAACATGGACAACAAAATATCCTCAAGATACTTTCCTTTGATCCCGACGAGATATGTGCCAGTTTAAGCCTACTTTATAATCAAGATATGCTCCTCCTTGTATATAATTATGATTCAATTCGAGACTCATGATCACTTGCGTCAACCCAAATAGAACCTCTATACCATGTCCGCATCCGTGTCCGTGTCGGACATTGATACGGCACTAACACTTATGATTACGTTCAATTTATTCATTTTTCTAAATTATTACCAGTGTCTGATCTGGTGTCTGTGTCCGTGTTTCATAGGATAAAACTCTCATACATTAATATTATGACATTACTAAATGCATAAGGCTCTGTTTGGTTAGTTAAGCACTTACTGATATATACATTTTTCACGTGCAGGACAGATGATTACATACAAAAATTTACAGACTCAGGTACTAAAAACTTCATGACAATTAGGATTCTGATTCTCATCATAGTGACAACAAAATTGATAGCTGTTGATACAAAAAAAAAAACCATTATTCTTCCTTTCACATTTTTTATACCATCTGAAGATGAATGTAATTACTTAGGGGATGCGTTTTGGCAGCATCAATATATTGTTACAGAATGGTATAAGTGATTATGAATTATTATTTATTTTTGACATTTTTAAAGGGTGATTTTTTATGTGACCCACATGAGAAGTGTGGAAAAATCTAAAATTCATTAATTACTTGGTGACAAAGTTATTGTCATTATTCTTAAAATATATTTGGTTTTGAGATGAGTGTGTAGAAAAGTAATGCCAAAATTGTGTAGTGTCTTGTTTGTCGAAATCTACCGAAAGTTTGAATGTAGTTGTCACATTCGTATACTTGTTCATGTTAAAAACCTTGGGCAATTAATGATCTTGTGGGGACAAAAGAATATCCTCGATATTGTTTTTTATTTTTATTTCAACATGGAAATTGAAAGTAGGAGAAAATTTGAAAACAAAAAAGAATGTGGAGTGCTTTTTTCTTAAAACAGTGAACTCTTTTTTATTCAAAGTTACTGAAAAATTAACATAGTGCTTGAAAATATTGAGCGGGTTTATTATATTTTGAGGTTTAAAGGAAACTTTGAAGTGATTTTTTAACACTGGTTTTTATTTAAAGTTTGTCTGTTTGATTGAGGTACAAAAACTTAATTTTTACTTTCAAATAGAAATATCATTCAATCACTCTACAACATTGTTTCTATTTTATTTCTTAAACTATTAGGGGAATTAATGTTTTCGGTACGGTTCAAGTTTAAGATGAAAATTGAATTAAATCGAATTGAATTATAGGAAAAGTTTACTCGAATCGAACCGTTTCAATTTATTTTTAGTTGAATTGAATTAAAATTATTAATTTGGTATACCGTTTTAAAACTTTAAACTGTATTCGAACCGTTAAATTATTTTTCAATTTAAAAAAATAAAAAAAAAACTTTTTTTTCGTATATTTTATTTTCAATTTTGGTTCGGATCAATTTTAACTTCAATTCGATTTTAATTTCAATTCGGTTCTAGAACTGTTTGTGTAATATGATTTGATTCACTAACCAAACATAATAGTTTGATTATTTTAAATTCAGTTTGGTTGAGCAGTTCAATTCATAGATTTTTTAAACATTCACCCTTAAGTGGAATTATGATTCTGTTGGGGAGTCCGGGAGAGTCGGGAGCACCAATGAGACCAATGTTCCAAGACCACAAGAGAGGTAGACGCTAATCCAAAATCTTAAGGTGTTAGGTAAATGGGTCATCTCTCTTATAAATTTAACATTTCACCCATTCATAGGCAATATGGGACTCCCCCATCAAGCCGAACCACGGCTCGATACCACTGTTGGGGAGTCTGGGAGAGTCGGGAACATCAACGGGACCAATGCTTCAGGACCACAAGAGAGACAGACGCCACATCTCAACCCAAAACCTTAAGGTATTAGGTAAGTGGACCCTCTCTCTTATAAATCCAACATTTCATCCATTCATAGACAATGTGAGACTATAATCACTCACCCTTACACCTAACATATTCTTACCCTTACACCTAACATATTCTTACTAGGTGTTTCATGTAACAAAGTAAATTAGAAAATCAAATTGTACTCAATCTAATCGAATTGTTACAATTTCCTTAAAATCAAATTAAATTTAACTTGTTGATTTAGTATACCGGTTCGAAATATCGAAGCGTAGCACACTGGTCATTTTATTCAAACTTAATCATTATTAAATATATATATATATATATATATATATATATATATATATATATATATATATATATATATATATATATATATATATATATATATATATATATATATATATATATATATATATATATATATATATATATATATATATATATATATATATATATATATATATATATATATATATATATATATATATATTATTTTAATAAAAAATTTAAATTTGTTTTAGCCTATTCATTTTTAGTTTTTTATTCGGTTTGATTTTAATTTTAATTCCTCTTATTTTTCATTTGATTCGATTTTTAAAATATTTTTAAAATTGATTCGGTTCTCTTTGTCAATTTTTTAACTCCTTTTTCGGACCGTTGGTTGGCTGAATTATTGTAAAAGAATATTTTACAACTTACACTTGTTTACTTTCTTTTACAAAAATATTGATATACATTGAACAATGTGTAATTCCTTGTGTCGAAGCAGGATGTTGCTCGGCAAAAGGTGTGTCGAAACATCCAGTGTGTATGTATGTCAAATTAGTCTAGATAGTGTATCAAAGCAGTTGTTTCACACAAATTTGATTTAGTTCCGAAATATGTATTTTGGGCGTTTATAGTTGTGGGCTTTTTGACTTTAGATAGCAAGCTAACCTAAAGCTATAACTAGAGGGAGTAACCCTTATTCTTGTATTCATTGCATATTCACAGTATTTACAGTTGTAAGTGAATAAAAATTTTCCACTGTTTGTGGGCAGAGAGTTACTCTGCAGAAATCTTAAATCTCTTTTCTTCTTTAATTTTTTTTCTTTTCATTGTCATTGTGTGAGTGATAAAAATCTTGTTCATCAAGATTGATAGAAATTCATCATAGGTTTTGGTGGATTTCTAACATCTGGTATCAAGAGCTCCAGTTGATCGATTCAAGAGAAGAGCGATCAAGAAGCGATAAAGGGAAGAAGAAGAAATCACGATGGCGGTGAATTATGGGAATGGAAACTATCCAGCAAGTCTTCCAATTCTGAAAATAGATAACTATGAGAATTGATGCAAATAGGTGAAGGTAATTGTTGTACCCCAAAATTTTCCCTCTCATTTATCAAATATTTTCTCACAAGATCCCTATTGGTTCAAGACTGTACAAGGATTAATCAACTCAAGACACCTCCTTAAGCACTGATGACTGAAATTAGGGTACAAGGATAATTGAACTTTTAATGCCTCATATGACTTTCATGGATCATTATGGACCCACAAGGTTACTCATGTCAAATTTCAAGCCTTGGATCACATTTTTGTTCAGTCAATTGAGCAATTGACCTAAAAATCAGCTGTATTGGGGAAAAAGTCAATTGTGGCCAATTTACAGTCAAACTTCATAATTTTTTATCCATATCAACATTATAAACTCATATGTATCATTTGATCAAGTTTGGACCATAATTCCTCAAGAAATTTGATCAGATCATCAAAAGGGCAAAATGGTCAAAATTAGGGTTTTGACTGAGAAAGAGCAATTTCTGATTTTTGACCTAGAAAATAGTTAATTGGTTTGAAGCATGATCTCAATATTTCAATTGCATCGTTTTGACCTAATGGCATGACTCAAAACATTGCTCAAGATCAATTGATTGATAGTTGATTTACAATCAACTGATCAAAAGTCAACGAATTTTTTTTATTAATAACCATGTATTAAAAAAATATTTCGCAAATAACCGGGTTTCGGAAAAAATTACGCAAATAACCATGTTTGAGATGGCTCCACAAAGGAGGAGCCATCTCATTTGGCGCATCCTCCTATTTTTTTAAGGGAGGCGCCATCTCACTTGGCGCCTAAGGGCAAAGGGCAAGCCCTAAGCCAAGTGAGATGGCGCCTATGTACAAAATTAGGTCAAAAAAAATTTTTTGTTTCTTTCCTGCGCGTTGCGTATTAGACAGAGATAAACAAAATGGATTTTTTATTTAAAAAAAAATAATTACATTCAACTGTTTTACATTTAAAGAACAGTAAAAAAATAGATACAAAAAAATACTGGGAAAAAAAAAGATACATCAGTGATCCCCAGGAACCCGGTAATGACCCCCAGTTCCGCATCCCCGTCCCCGCCTTTCTCTTGCTGGGTGCCGTCTCGTTTCCTGCTGCGGCAAGGTCGATGGCCCAGCGAAGTCAATGCGATCCGAATCCATAAAATCGGTAAGATCTCCATATCTCGAAGATCCGCTCTGGTACAGTCGGTTACCCATACCCTCGAAGTTTGGTCATGTTGGCGGTGGGTGGGGTTCCATGGTTGGTCGGTAGCATTGGTCGTCTGAGTATGGGGGGTAGAAAGGAAATGGATCTTGGGGTGTTTGGTATTGTGGATGTTGGGTTGTTTGGTGATATGGTGGTTGATGGTAGGTTTGGTCGGGTTGGTCATAATCTTCTGACATTCCCATATCAGGGCTAAGGCTGGATGTTGAGGGCGCCATATTGGGATATGTGGAAGATTGAAATTGTGTATGGGGTATGTGGGTTTGCTGGTATTGGGGTTGGTATTGTGGTTGGGTTTGAGGCATTTCCGGGTATTGGTAGTTTGGCGGTGATTGTGGTTGGTAGTACGACATTTGGTTGTAGTTGTGTTGTGGTGGGGAATGTGGTTGTGTGTTTGTTGGTCTGTTTCTTCTTGGGGGTTGGTTTGAGGTTGATGGATTTTGGGTTTGTTGGTGGGGAATCGAGGGTTGTGCCCATTGTGTGCGTGGGTCAACCAAGTACCTCGGATGAGACACGTGCATATCTGGGTTACTAACCGACCTGTACCACGACATATATTGATCGGTGTGTCGCATGTTACCTTGAGTATGGAAAACCGGGGATTGCAAGATGTAGCGGTGACGCCTTTGCCACATTTTACACCATTCTAGAGCAAAGTCTTTCCAGTTGGTAAGATTCCACTGGGCGTCGACCCTTTTTAGATGCCAGGGGGATAAATCTGTTGGATCACTTGGTATCTCCTGGATCATTCCGAACTGCATCTTCACACGGTCGCTGTGGTGCATCTCCACAATGTTGAACCGAATGAGTGCAGTCTTTGCAGTCCAAGTTGCTGCATCCTCTGGATTTGGAGAATGGTCCAAACCCAAATATGGTCTCCAGACGAACTGCGATAAAATTTAAATCATGTAAGCGCAAAAGTAATGTATAAATAATTAAAAGGAACAAAAGTTAAAAGCTACGACGTACGTCATCTGGGCCTAAGTGATCCAACAGATTCCGGTAGAGTGCGACATTGAATCTGGGATTCTTGCCGTAATCCATACCCCTCACGCAGTACCTAAAGGAAATGAGAAACATGTTATTTTTAGCATATATTTTGGAAAGAGAAGAATAGTTATAAATGCTATAACTTAATGACTTACTTTGTTGCGTAAGGGAAACCAAAAGTGTTGTTGTTGATGGGGTTTAAGGACTCCATCCTCCACCAACCCCAAGCTTGTAGTAAAAATGCGCACCCATAAAATGTACATTTTTCCTTGACTGCGTTTTTGCACAAGGAACTGTACAGGTGGGCTAATACTGCAGAACCCCAACTAAATTTTCTAGTTTTATCAAAATTTGTTAGTAAATGTAAGTACATGAAATTTACACTATTTCCCGTACTTTCGGGAAATAAAAATGTACCAAAAAGTATCATAATATACGTTCGGGCTTTTACTACTCGGTCATTCTCTGAGGAATTTTCATTTAATTCCATACTTGCATAATGCCGTTTCAGGTCAGTGAGTAGTATTCCCTGCCCTCTTGCTCCACCACCTTCTACCATGTCCCTACCCAACAGTTCTTCACACTGTGAGTTCGGTTGTTGAACCGACCCGTTCACCGCCTTACCGTCAATAAAGAGGCCCAGTAGCATGTACACATCTTCGAGAGTGATGGTACATTCACCTATTGGTAGGTGAAATGTATGGGTCTCCGGTCTCCACCTCTCCAACATTGCAAGAATGAATTTGGAGTCAATGGTGCAGTTGGAGATCTTTATCACGTGTCCAAAACCTGCATATTCCAAATAAGGGACGATAAATGGGTCGGGAGCAAGGTATTTGTGTGAACGGATTCTGAATCTTTGTGTATCCTGAGATCATAATTAAACAAGAGTAAGATTAATTAAGATGAACAACACGTTATTTGAAGTATGAAAAATGTATAACCAAAGAAGAGACTTACAAATGCAGCAATGTTTTCCCTTGTGCCTCTGTGAGTATCTCCCATTGTTAGAAGGGCCATTGTTCAGAACGCTTGAGAGAATGAAAGACTTAGGAAGAAATAGAGAGTTTGATAGACTTAAGAAATATTTCGTAGCAGAGAGTGAGAGTTGTGTGGGTGTGAGAGATGTTTCATAAGGTATGTATTTATAGTCAAATAAGTGTGATGTAGTGGTTGCATGCCTGCGATGTGTCACATTTGCATGCTTAGGGTGTTACACATATGCATGCATGCATTTACAAAAAATGTAAGGTGTCACTCTTGCAGGCTAGGTGGCAGCATAAGCCCATGCATGTATCACGATTGGACAGTAAGGGAGGCGCCATCTCACTTGGCGAAATAGTACAAAAATGAATGGTGTCGCCACCCCATTTGGCGAATAAGAGGTGTCACGTTTTACAGCATTGGCTCAGGCTACGTGACAGCCTTTGGGATTCCTTTCTCTGTTGCATGCAAGGCCATTGGAGTTGATGGGTGGCAGGCTTACACAAAACATTTATGTGTGTAGAATAGGGCCAGGCTAGGTGGCAGCATAAGCCCATGCATGTATCACGATTGGACAGTAAGGGAGGCGCCATCTCACTTGGCGAAATAGTACAAAAATGAATGGTGTCGCCAACCCATTTGGCGAATAAGAGGTGTCACGTTTTACAGCATTGGCTCAGGCTACGTGACAGCCTTTGGGATTCCTTTCTCTGTTGCATGCAAGGCCATTGGAGTTGATGGGTGGCAGGCTTACACAAAACATTTATGTGTGTAGAATAGGGTCAGGCTAGGTGGCAGCATAAGCCCATGCATGTATCACGATTGGACAGTAAGGGAGGCGCCATCTCACTTGGCGAAATAGTACAAAAATTAATGGTGTCGCCACCCCATTTGGCGAATAAGAGGTGTCACGTTTTACAGCATTGGCTCAGGCTACGTGACAGCCTTTGAGATTCCTTTCTCTGTTGCATGCAAGGCCATTGGAGTTGATGGGTGGCAGGCTAGGTGGCTGCATAAGCCCATGCATGTAATATTATTGGCAGCCTTGTGGGGTTGCATCACTTACTTAATTGAAATTTTTTGCCTTACGTTGAACATAACATTCATTCACATAAACTGTAAAATTTTCCAACCTTCGAATCAGTCATCTAACCTTCAAACATTCCAGCATTCATACCTTCATATAATCAATAAACCCAAAACATTCCCACCTTCATACCTAAAACAATTCTACATAATGGCCTCTTCACCACAATTTGTTGTCAAAGCACATTTCAACGGTGAGACATACATGTGTCCCACAGTTGGGTTTTTGTTTAGAAACACCGACAATGTCCGATTTCTCTTAAACGGGAAAGCAAATTTCTCGTACTTTAAGAAAAGATTGGAGGCCAAACTTGAACGAGGCCCGGTCTCCCAGATATTTTATCAGAGTCCAGTCTTTTTTGGAAACAACCAAGTTATTTTTTATAAGGTTGCAATTCAAGATGACGAGGATTTCCAGAACATGATTTCCAGCCATGTCTATTCTGGAAACGACTCTATTGAGTTGTACGTTCTGTTTCAAGAGCCTCCGGTGACACAGGAGGTAGAGCCTCCGGTGACACAGGAGGTTGATCCTTTGGAGAATGAGCAAGATGAGGTGGATGCAGTTGATGATGAAGAAGAAGATAATGAGTTAGAGTTCGATGAAATGGTGAACGGCGATTCTGACGATGATGGCATCCCAAGTATTCCTACCGACAAAATCTACACACCACCTACGCACATGACAAACTTCAACATGGGCGGAGATGAACCTTCTACGGACTTGTTTTTCCAACCGTATATGCAATCAGATGAAAATTTAAAAGAGAAGGACAAGTTTCGTAATAGAGAGGAATGCATAAGGGCCATCAAAAAATTTCACATGCTCAACTCGGTTGATTATAAGGTGGATCGTGTAAACCCGGAAAGGTACAAGATCAAGTGTGTCCACCCTGACTGCATGTTCAAGCTGACCGCTTCATACAGACTAAGGGGTGACTGCTGGGTCATAGGTTCCATGACTACCCATACTTGTGTAAGTTCCACTCAATCACAAGACCACCGAAAACTCAACCATGATCTAATCTGTCAAGAAATCCTACCCCTGGTCAGCAACGACCCTTCTTTGAAGGTGAAAATAATCATCTCCCACATCACCATGGTTTTTAACTACACTCCGTCTTACCGTAAGGCGTGGTTAGCAAAGACTAAGGCGATTGAAAGGGTGTACGGAAACTGGGAGGAGTCATACCGAGAACTTCCCCGCTACCTAAATGCACTCAAGACATATTCTCCAGGTAGTGTTTATGTTCTGGAAACATTGCCAGCGTACGCCCAGGATGGTAGTCTACTACATGGCAACGGAATATTCAGTCGCGTCTTTTGGGCATTTCAACCATGCATCACAGGGTTTGCATCATGCAAACCAATTCTACAAATAGACGGGACTTGGTTGTATGGGAAGTACAAAGGCACGCTTTTGATGGCAGTTGCACAAGATGGCAACAATAACATTTTCCCCGTTGCGTTTGCCCTTGTCGAGGGGGAGACTGGTGGTGCTTGGAGCTTTTTCCTGAAAAATCTTCGTACACACGTGGCTCCTCAACCAGATCTCTGTTTGATCTCGAACAGACATGCCTCCATTGAAAGTGCCTATAATAATCCGGCAAATGGTTGGCATGACCCTCCTTCTACGCATGTCTATTGCGTCAGGCATATCGTCCAGAATTTCTCGAGGGAGGTCAAGGACAAAACATTGAGGAAAGCGGTGATGAATGCGGGATACACACTGACACAGCCCACATTCAAATATTACCGCAACGAGATCCGTTTGTCTAACCCAGAAGCCGGTACGTGGATAGACAATATACCGGTCGAAAAGTGGACTAGGTCATACGACAATGGCCAAAGATGGGGGCATATGACAACAAATCTTATTGAATCAATGAATGGGGTATTCAAGGGCATACGAAACCTCCCCATCACTGCCTTGGTGAAATCCACGTATTTTAGGATGGCTGCGTTATTTGCCAAAAGAGGTGAAATGTGGTATGCGGTCTTGCAATCAGGACAACTATGGAGTGAAAGCTGTATGAAATACATTAAGGCTGAAAGTGCTAAAGCCAACACTCACATGGTTACACGGTTTGACCGCCATAGCCACAACTTCATTGTGAAAGAGACAATTGACCACAATGAAGGCTTGGCAAGACAAGAATACAGGGTCATTTTACCTTCTCAATGGTGCGATTGTGGCAGGTTTCAAGCTTTTCGTATGCCTTGCTCTCATGTCATTGCCGCTTGTGCGCATACCCATCAAGACGCGCTTCAACTGCTCTCAAACGTTTATAAATCTGAAACGTTGCTCACTGTTTACAACAACAACTTTCCTTTGGTGGCAAAACCGGACTATTGGCCTGAATACAACGGTGATATAGTTTGGCACAATGACCAAATGCGAAGGAACAAGAAGGGTCGTCCCAAAAGCAGGCGCATAACAACAGAAATGGACGATCTTGACAGGTTGGAAAGAAAGTGTGGTTTATGCCGTCAGGTCGGACACAATCGCAAAAACTGTCTGAATCGGGCGTCTGGCTCGACCACATAAATTTTGTAATACAATAAATCTTTTCAATATTTGTGTTGTAAACATTATGGGTTTTCCGTTAATAAAACTGTTAACACAATTTAAGAAATTCAATATAGGAAATTACATTAGGGTTTTCGCGTACAACAATGATTAACGATATTCAATCTAGGAAATTACAACTGTTAACACAATTTCATCTGACCCATGCATCATCAGCATTACATCACTGTCTGTTTTGACTTCCTCCAACCACACATTAGGTCTTCCTGTCGCATGCGAGGTTGTTGTTCGTTTTCGCTGGATCCTTCGAATTTTTTCCCCCTCGGCGATGTCTCCATCTAGCCACCGCATCAACTCCCGCTTCAGACGCTCCATGGAGTGAATGTGCCAGAATTTCATTTTCATCGCAGGTTTCGTGGCGGAGAATATAACGTGACCATCTCTGCTAAAAATCATAGGCGACGTCATTACGTAAATAAGGGAGTACAAAATAAAAATACAGTGCGAGAAAGTGTGAGAAATTTCAAAGAAACGGACGAATTATTTATAAAACAGCAAAAAACCCAGTTTTTCCCTAGGCGCCAAGTGAGATGGCGCCTCCTCTTCTTTTTAAGGAGCATGCGCCATCTCACTTGGCTAAATGCCAAGGGAGGCGCCAAGTGAGATGGCGCCTAGGGCAAAACCCTAGGTGCATGCGCCAAATGAGATGGCTCCTCCTTTGTGGAGCCATCTGAAATATGGTTATTTGCGTAATTTTTTCCGAAACCCGGTTATTTGCGAAATATTTTTTTAATACATGGTTATTAATAAAAAAAATTCAAAGTCAACTGTACACTGAAAAGTCAAACTTTGACTTTTTGGTCAAAATCAAGTGTCAAAGATTACAATTCATCAAAACATGTCAAAATATGAAACTTATTCATCAAGAAATCAAAAAGTCAAGATTTCATTTTGAAAAGTCAAAGTTTCCAAACTTAGAAATTTTTCTAAGTGTTGAAAACTTTATATTTTTTCACAACTTTGAGCCAATTTTTCACCATGATGATAGATGATTCAAAAGAAACTTTCAACATGAAAGTTGTAGATCTCCATGAGATCTAAAACATTTCTTTACACAACTTCTCCTATAAATGCTTGGATCTCAAGTTATTAATCCATGAACTCATAGTCATGAAACTAAAACACTTAGTGAAATTTTGAGCATTTTAGGTCAGGATTTTGACCTAACTTCTGACCCAATTTTCACATAGTTCTGTTTGGATTTTACAAAAGTGATTCAAATAGGGGTTTTAGAGAACTTTACAATATTTCTAAAATGTCCAAGAACTCCTTGAGATTATTTGTGAGCAAGGAGAATCGAAGGCCAGAAGTTGGGGTTTCAAGGTGTTTTACAAGGTAAAATTTGTGATGAACAATAATTCAAATCTCAAGCCTATGTTGCACAATCTTGATTTTCAGGCCTCTAAACCTCAAGATCTCTCCCTAATCAGAAGATTACACTTGCTTTTGAGCTATTATCCATTTAATTCAAGCTTTATCCAAGATAATTTTCCATTAATGGCACAAAGGCACTATTGCCATTTACATAAAGCAAGCTTTATGCAAAGTCAACTTGCATTGAGCTTTGCACTTGTTCCTTCTGCACAAACTTCTACAAAGTCAGATAAGCATGTTTAAAGTTGGTAATCACTCTAGATAACTTTGTACTATGCATTGAAACCATGTTTTTCAACCTTACTTCAAAAACAAGCCAACAAGCCAAAACATGTGATCTTGTACTTCTGACCACCTCAAGTATCCAAACCTTTTCCATACATATACACGTTTGCAAGAAAACACACGCATACACAAGCCCTAAAACACACTAGAACTCAGAATTGTATCAAAAATCACCATTGTTGCACATTCTGACCAAAAACTTGAAACTCACATTTCCCTAGTGCGTTTTCAAGCCTTTTGGTTCCTAAAGTTTCTAAACATCAAATACAACTCATCCATGTCCCTATTACACGACTGTAACTCTATTTCCATCATCCTCCATAACCAAAAACAGATCACTGCACATTGACTTCTTCAAGCCATTTCAGCCACTCTCAACTCAAGCTAACCATTGCATTAGCTTCCTGGGAACTTGAGGAAGCTAACTAGATCATTGCAGCACCTTGAATCAAGCTCATTTGCATTTCACGATTTCCAGTTTTGAGGTATTTTTCTTGAACTTCTATCTCATTACTTAGGCATTGTTAGGCTTGCATTTGTGAAGATAAAATATAGACATCATTGCCCTGAAGTTGTACATGTCCATAGGTTTTATTTATATTGATTGAGCTAGGAGAATTTTAGGATTGAACCTCTGAAAATAATTAGGTCAGAATTTGGTAATTTCAAAAACTCTCATTCATCTTTGATTTATAGCTTATTATATTTATATGGTTGGATTCGTACGGAAAATTGGAGCAACTTTCATGTTTGCATATTTCATTTTCATTGAGAAATGGTAAAGTTACAGGTCCTTTGGTTGGAGGTTGAAGATGAAGTGTATTCATGACTCATATTCTATTATATATTTATCATTTCAGTTAAGTTAACAGATGTATAGCCACCCCAGTGGTAAAGCACCACACTGGTAACCAAGAGGGCGTAGGTTCAACACCCAGCGCGCTGCCTTTTGCATTTTTTCCATATTTTTTGTCATTTTTCCTTCCAGCGCGTTTGGGCTCTCTCCTTTGGGCCTGATTCATTTTACTCACTAATACCCCCTTGTTTGCTCATATCACAACCAAGCCCAAATTCTATTTTATTTACTTTTTCTGATTACAACAAAAACATGACTTGGGCCCTTTTACTTTTGTTAACCCCCATTTCTATTTTTTTAAACCCCCTGACTTTAATTTTATATTTTTATTTTATTTCATCTTTTATTATTATTATTAATATTATTATTATTATTTTCATTAATAAAAAATCCAAAAATATTTATATTTATTTAGTTTATTTTTCTTCACAAAAACTAAAAAAGAACAAAAACATTTCCTTTAATAAATCAATTTTTTTTTTAAAATACTTAGATAATTAGTCTTAATTATTATTATATTATTTTCTTGTAAATTAAAATCAATTTAGAACTTATGACTTTTATTTAATTATTTTTATTTACTAATTTAATTAAATTCACAAAAACCATAAAAAACTTGTTTTCTTTATTAAATTAACTTCTTTTTATTAACTTAGTTTTAATTTTCTTTTTCTATTCAATTATTTTATTTTAATTTAAATAGGTCAAAACTTTTAAATACAAAAAAATCCATTCCTTTACCTTTTCATACTTGTACATTATATTTATTCATTTTTGTACATTTATTCAAATTCAATATGGTTGTAATAGATAATTAGGATTTTAATTTCTTGCAACTTCCCAATTGTAATTTGTACACCCTCTCCCCTAAATGATGTAATATCTTAGTATTTTTATTTTCCATAATTTAAACGTTTTATATACAAATGCTAGTAATTAGGGTTTGTATAGAAAGATAAAAATCAACAAATAGCAAAACCCTAATCAAGACAAATCAAGCATGAAAACCAATACACTCGCATACATACACCCCTAGGTTAAATCCACTTTGTTTCCTTATAAAATAGTCATATTATACATGTGAGGTATCTTAGCAAAAATAATATAAAAAATACAAGATCATAGTCCCTCGATGACGCTATCTATGTTGCCTTTCAAAATGATCTTAGTCCCTTAAAGAAAATGCTAAGATATCTTACAATATTGCTAATTATGGTTATATGATGACCCACGCCTGTCCCTTTTACATCCAAAGATAGGGTTTACCAAATCAATGGTAAGATAACAATATCAAAGGAAAGAGGAAATAAACACAAAAGACTATTGAGTAGGTAGATTGTTCCTAGTTGCTTTCTCAATTTCAAACCAAAACATCCTTGCTATTTTCAAAACAAACACCAACACTTTCAAAAAACATCTTTCAAACTTGAAAACATTTGCAAAAGATCAACACTTTGTATACATTCTTACGAACGAGAATCATTACAAAGTTTGACTAAACGATGACACCTTTTCAAAATACTTTCAAAAAACCACACAAAGCACATTTTCAAACAAAAGCAAGTGATCTATCAAGTAACTAAGAGTCCATGGAAAACCATGGATGAAAAGGGTGCTAATACCTTCCCTTTTCATAATCTACCTCCCGAACTCAAGAAAACATCTCAAAGGTCTTTCCTGTTCTTTTCAGCCTTTCCTTTTGGATAAAAGAAAAGTTGGTGGCGACTCTTGCTAACCGCAACATTTGCGATCAAACGCAAAACAACCAAGTCAGTTCTTCCACCGAGTTATAGAACCGGCGACTCTGCTGGGGAATATTTTAAAAGTGGGGATACCTTAGGGTTAGATCACATTTATTTGCTTTTATTGTTTGACTTGTATGCTTTACATTTTGGTTCTTTGTTTGGGTTTGAATCCTCTATCCGGATTTGGGATACTTTATAGGTAAGTAGCAAAACATTATGGAAACTGTGAGGGGTATACCGACATGGTCTAAGCAATAGTTATGTTATTGTGACATATTTGTGGGTATCGGTAGCCCTTGAGTAGTCAAGGAGAATAGAGGACCGCTGAGTGATGTCATGAAACACTAACTAACTTCTAGAACCTTTACTTGACCAACTTGGCCATTAGGACGTAGTGAGGCGATCGACTTTGGTGCAGTCTGAAGTTGGTAGATACTCGATACTACACTCATTAAGGTTTGGTTTTCATTGAAGCTTACTAATCTTTGAGCCAGACCTCCATCTAAACATTTTTTCTTCATTTATTCTCTAAATCAAAGCTTGGGAGATTGATTCTTGGAGCTGGTATGAAACATAATTCATATTTGAATAGGTAAATTTTTGGGTCCACCGTTATTAAGTTTGATCTTCATCTTTCACAATGTGATCTCTTGTTGATATTGGTGGTTTGATTCTTTGAGCTACATTTTTTGATTCCATTGGTGCTAATTTCTCATAATTTGATGGAATTTTTGTGCCAATTAAATCCAAGATCATAAGGTGTTTGATTAAATATTTGATCAAGAATCTTCTTTTTAAAAAGCAGATTTCTAGTTTTTCGCAACAGAAAACGATTTCACATATACTGGAAATCAATTTCTCTCACTGTTTTTGCGCCAGATTTGAAAAATCTGTGCAGAAAATCGATTCCCCTATATGGAGAAATCGATTTCCTGAAGGCATAATGCAATTTTTTGACTTGTTTTGGGACTACTTTGATTCCTTTTCTTTTTCCTACTCCCTCCCTTTGATTGTTGCTTTTGATTGCAATTTTTGAATGTCTAATTTCTATTCAAATTAAATGGACTTAAGATGTATATGAAGTTGGATAAACATTCATTAATTCAAATCTTAGAGTGAATTATTTAATTCATTCTTGGTGTTTTGAATTAGTGATATATTTAGTGCCTTAATCCATCAATTATGAGTGATTGAACTTGAAGATGAAATAATTTTGAGGATATGATCCAACGTGACTTCTCATTCCAATTTCCATCTTCATCTCATCCCCTTCTTGATTCCTTTGAGTGATCATTAGTGGCACAAGCTTTATGCTTGAAATTGTCCAAGTGTGATTGATTATTGAACCATGGTTCAATACCTTTGAAACTTATTATTATGAGGATTTGATTTTATCATCCTCTAATAAGTCTTCATCAACCTTGGCCTAAGTTCAATCTTTAATCATCATTGATCATTTATTATGTATTTCCTCTCCTTATTTTTTCCTTTAAGTGATCATTAGTGGTCTAAGCTTTATGCTTGAAATTGTTCAAGTATGATTGATTATTGAACCATGGTTCAAGACCTTTGAAGCTTATTGTTATGAGGCTTTTATTTTATCAATCCTCTAATAAGTCTTCATCAACTATAGCCTAAGTTCAATCTTCAATCATCATTGATCATTTATAATGGATTTCCTCTCCTTCTTTTTTTCCTTTAAGTGATCATTAGGGGTCTAAACTTTATGTTTGAAAGTCTAAGTATGATTGATTATTGAATTTTGTTTCAAAATCTTTGAAGCTTGCTGTTAGGAGGATTTAATTTTATCAATCCTCTAACAAGCCTTCATAAACTTTGACATAAGTTCAATATTCAATCATCATTGATAATTTATTATGGAATTCATCTTTTTCTTCTTATTTTTCTTTTTATCATGACTTAGGTCTTGATCATTGGTTTTAACGTGTGCTACATGTTTTAGGAGTATGGTTTTTACCATGTATCTAACATGTATGGTACATACATTGTTATTGATCGGTCTCAAAATAGGTACAACTTCTACATAAGTCCACGTACGATTGCTTAACATAGCGTTAAATTTGTCCTGATTCAGAAAATAATCATTTGTAGCTCAAAGTTTTATGTTTTCAAGCCCAAGTATGGTTGGTTGGTTAGCTTGGGTCCAATATCCTTTGAGACTTGTTGTTAGGAGGCTTTGATTTTATCAATCCTGTAATAAGTTCCCATTACTTTTGGTCCAAGACTATCATTCAATCATCATTGATCATCTTTGTGGCCATTAACCATTAACAATTAACTTTTAACTTCTAACATATTAACAATTAACTTTACTTTATGCCTTTATTTTATGCATTTTATTTTATGCCTTTACTTTTATGCACTTTTATCTTTAGCATTTACATTTCATGTTATTTGCCTTTTACTCACTTGAGCATTTATTTTTATGTCATTTTATCTTTACTGACTTGAGTTTTTATTTTCTTTGAAGACACTTAATAACCAACTTGAACATTAAAAGACTTAAGCCTCTCTTTATGGACTATTAGTTACTATCCTTGACATATTGGAGTTGTGGACTTCTTGGATTTAGAATTAGAAGCTTTGATACTTTGAGACCTGGACACCTTTGGACCTTGTGTTACTTCATTGTTATTTTGCTTATATTGAAAAATCTTATGTGTGCAGGTGTTGTTATGTTGGTCTTAAGTGATCTATATGGCACATGGTTCAATATTGAAAATCTTGCTTTGGAGTTTTAGTACCTTGGGTTTCTTTGATACTTCTTTGCTTGTGATTTATTTTCACATGGATGATTGGTATGTTCTTGGTCTATTTTATACTTCTGGCTTTAATCCAAAGGATGAGAATTCTACATTGACTTCTTTATGTCAAGTGTTGGCTTCTTGTTGGTTAGACATTTCCTACCTTGGCTTTTACTTTGTGTACATAGGATAATCTCTTCATCTCCTCCCATCTTCTTTAATTTCAAAATTTTCTCCCTCCTTTTCAAAACTCTTCTTGTTTTTCTAACTTGAACCGCTTTCATAAAAAACTTGGACTTAGGTCCACGCATTTTCAAAATTATTTTCTTAATAAAGTCATCAATCAATCTTAATCAAGATATGACTTATTTCTTCAATACTTAAAAAATACAAAACAAATCCAAACTTTTTTTCCGCTTTGCCTTTTCTCTTTAAATTTTTTTCTTAAAATGAATCAACACGCAATGTTTTTCAAAAATTTTGAGAAGAACTACGAGTGTTCTGATCCTCTATTGCACGAAGGGAGTACGTAGGCACAAAAGGTTCGCAACCGCGACAAGTGAAAAAAATTGTAAAAATCACTTATTTTCTCATCTCCACCATCTATTTTGTAAATATTTCTTTATAGCCAAAATACACGGATTCTCAAAGAGGTTCCTGCGGAGTACCATAGATGTTTAGGGTGATAATACATTCTCTTTGTATAACCAACCCCCTTATCTTGATCTCTTTCTTACTTTGGATTTTATTCGTTATTTTCCAATTTTCAATGGATAAAATAAAGTGTGGTGATAACTTTCACTTTATTAGTTAAGTCAATCAATGATTTAGTCTCAAATTTTTACCGCTACAGTGACAAGGAAAGAAGTTGGGAGAATTGTGTGTCCCTTCCATACTCCACCCTATAGGATTACACTATTATAGAAAAATAGCAACTACTAAAAAGAGGTTGACCAGAACATTGATATCATAAGGAGGGTTCAGGCCCACATGATCACACCTTGACCCTTAACCTCTATTGGAGACAACTGTTATAAGTTGAACAAAATAGTATCACATTGCTTAGCAATAAAGACTAAGGACGGTTTATATACAACATCACATTCTTCAACTCAATAAAGCGTGTTTTTTAAAAGACAAAGCCGTAAAGACTCTTACATCCAAAGCAGACAATATCTCATAACTGTAGTGAAACAAACTTAAAATCGATCAAAATTCTAGCAATGCTTTCATTCACACCAAATCAATAACTCTTATTTTAAAATAAAGTTTGTTATACATCTCAAATTTGTTATTACTTTTATACTACATTTTTCATCATACTATGTCAATATATCATATTAGAAATTCAAGAGCAAGTTCGTCAAAAAAGGAAACAACGTTTTGGTATGTTTCACTTGCTTAAACTTATAGTTCATCTTAAGTTCTTCTACTATAATTAAATCTACTTAATAAATTATTTATTGTAGTATATCCTAAAAAATGTTGCGAAAGATTGTTTTACTCCGGAAATCACAAATATAATCATCAGAAATAAAGAAATTATTGCGATATCATTCATGCTACTAAAGATATCAACCAAAATTTCTTAAATTGGTACATAGTATGATTCTTTGTTTCGTATGTATGTCCTTGTGTTTATTTGCTTTTTATTATTGTTATCATACGATTTATATAACCCATATCTCACCCCCTTCTTTTTCTATTTTCTTTTTGTAGAAATTATATGCATACTAACCCATATCTCACCCCTTCTTTTTCTATTTTCTTTTTGTAGAAATTATATGCATACTGTTCTGGACTGGGCCGGACTGACCCAAGAGCAACGATAAAGGCCCAATCCAAACGGACTTGCTAGGGGTCACGCCGACCTAAGGACCATAGTTATGCCCGACATACGTCACTGGGCGACATCTCCGTCCTCGTGCTATCCAGCTCGACCTCAGCTCGAGCACTCCTTCAGCAGCAGACACGGTCCACTGCGCTCTCAACGGGACCCCGAAAAGACCGCGTCCTTGTCCGCCCGCACTTCACGCAGGACATCCAGGAAGGGGACCACGTGCGGGTCCCCACTACGCACGTAGAACCTGGCAGTTCCTCCATTGGGCCAAACCTGCCCGGCCCAATGAAGGAACCTTGGTCCAGCGCTGGGGGCTATAAATACCCTTTGTTTCCAGAGGGTCAGGTACTCATTCTATCATATATACTCACATTTTGCCTGCTCGCGCTCTTACTTACTTCAGCATCGGAGTGCCTTGCAGGTACCCCCCCCTCCACCTCGTTCAAAACTTCAGCTCGGAGCCAGTCGTGACGGTCCAAGTCTGATCAGGTCAGATCAGTGGCGCCGTCTGTGGGAAACTAGCTTCCCCGTCTTACAAAACTCAAAGACCAAAGCTCAAATTCAACTACTGCTGTCATGGCTGATCAAGCTCGCGATGAGTAGAACGTCCGTGTCGTCGACACTAATAACGGCACCACGGACAAAAACGGACACCTTGATAACACCGGCAACCCCGGCCACAACACCATTCCTGCGACAACCGCCCCCGGAACTTCCACCTACAGGGACGAAGCTACTGCATCATCCTCCTCGGTCCCTCCACCACTCGAAGATGACCCGGCGGCCCTCGCACACTACAGAGCTGCCTGGTTCCAGGAAGTCCCCGTCCCCGCCGGGGCGGATGCCACAACTCAAGCGTTGTTCCCAGCAATTAATCAAACGAACTATCTCATCTTCGCCTAAGGAGAGAGACTGAGGGCGCTTGAAGACGAGCGAAGACCCCCGAGGAGGCATCGGAGACCCCATACTCCCCCTCCTCGAGTGACTGAAGCTCGACATCCATCTCCCCCGCGGAGACATTACAGGGAGACCTCTCGAAGCCAATCTCCCCGGCCAAAAGAGAAACGGCCCCATCTGGAGAGGCCCCCCATCATTCAAGCCGGAGAACCCAGTCGTGACCCGGCGAGACAGGAAAGAAGGCACTCCGGAGATGGGCGTGTGAAATTCAACCACCGAGCATCCCGCTCGAGAGAGACTCAGCACGACTTGGACCGTCGTGCCAGACAATATTACAGGTCCCCATCTCTGTCTCCGGAGAGAAGCGACGAGGACGACCCCTGCGGTCCCCTGTCACAGGCTATTATGGAAGCACCCATCCCCCCGGGCATGGAGAAGCCCCCTCACTTGAAGGAGTACGATGGAGTCGCGGACCCGGTCGACCACATAGATGGGTTCGAGGCTATGCTTCATTATCACAATGTCGGGGGGCCCATCAAGTGTCGTCTATTCCCCACGACTCTCAGGAAGGCGGCAATGGACTGGTACAAAGGACTCGCCCCGGGCTCAATCACCTCGTGGCGGAACCTGAAGAACCAGTTCATCAGTTCCTTCACAGCTTCTCAGCGGCATCCGAAGACCGAGGCGGCTCTCGAGGCCATCATCCAAAGACAGGATGAAACCTTGAGGGAATTCATCAACCGCTTCAATCGGGAAGCAATACAGGTCCCCTGTGCGGACCATATGAAGAGATATTTGCTGGAGAGAGGGCTCCTCCCCGGCACAGAATTCAGAAAGGCCGTGGGTATCGAGCCACCTCGGACATTCGATGTCCTCCTCAAAAAAGCTCGGGCATACATGGACTACGAGGAGAGGGAAGCGGCCAACAGAGCCCGAGATCCCAGGACTCGTGGTCCCAGCAGCAGCTCGCGCCAAGAAGCCCCTCCTCGACGAACCAGGGAGAAAAGGAAGGAAGACAGACCCCGGGAGGTCCGAGAACAAAGAGGACCTTCGGGGCGGTTCACCGAGTACACTCCGCTCACAGCTTCCCGCGAGCGCATTCTGGCGGAGTGTGCCAGCACTGATTTCAAGGACAGCGGTGTCAAACGTCCCCGACCTGCTCCCGCCAAGCCCGGAGCAGACAAGAACAAATATTGTCAGTACCGTAGGAGCCATGGTCATCTGACTGAGGATTGCGTCCACCTCAAGGACGCCATCGAAACCCTCATCAAGGGAGGGAGGCTCGCGCAATACCGGTGGAACGATGCTCCCCGTCGTGACACCCAAGAAACTAGAGAGCCGGAGGAGGATGTCCGACCATCTGACGGGTCGGTTCCTATCCAAACCGCCTTCTCCGTGACCAGGCCCGAGGACTTCGACTTCCCCGAGCACCTGCAAGAGCCGCTCACAACGCACAGCAGGTGGGAATATTTCCCCTCCGCCCTGGTCATCAACGGCGGCGGGTTCAACGACTTGACCATCAATTCATCCAAGAGGAAGCTGGACGAGCTGGTCGACGCAGCTCCCCCGCAAACAGTGACGTTCGAAAGGGTGAAGGGCAGGTCAGAGCCCATCACCTTCTACCTAGAAGAGCTCCCCGGCGGAGCCCCGAACGCGGTCATCCCCTTACTGATAAGGGCAAGAATGGCCAATTTCGATGTGCATCGCATCCTGGTCGACGAAGGGAGCTCCGTCGACGTCATGTACAACTAACTGTTCCGAACCCTACAGCTGGACGACTCACATCTCTCGCCGTATGTAGGGTCAGACTTACAAGGTTTCAACGGCTCGACCTCTAAACCTTGGGGATATGTCGAGCTTCTGGTTACGTTCGGCGAAGGGACGGCTACAAGATAAGTCAAAGTACGCTTCCTAGTCATCGACTGCCCGTCTCTGTACAACTGCATCTTGGGGAGACCGACACTGGCAGAGCTGACAGCGGTACCCTTGACCGTCCACCTGAAGATGAAGTTCTACACCAAGAGGGCCCTAGTAGCTACTATCCAAGGAGACCTAGCCGCTGCCTGCAGGTGCTTCAACGCCGCTTCTAAGGGACGTGATACTGTCGACATAGGGACCAGACCCGCCAAAAGGACAAGACAAGAGCCCGACAAGAAAGAGTCCCCCAAGGAAGAAGTCCAGAAAGCTCCACCAAAGGTCGATTCCATAGCTCTGGACACTCGCTTCGACCAGGACGAGCCAGCCAGCAGCGAGCAAATCCCACTCCGACCAATACCGGACGGGAATTTTGAACTCGTCCCCCTCGGCACGGATCCGACTAAGGGAGTGAAGATTGGAAAAGACCTCCCCGACTTGGCCAGGAAGCAAATCAAGGCCTGCTTGCGCGAGAATGCTGATCTGTTCGCCTGGAGTGCCGCGGAAATGCCCGGACTCGACCCTGAGGTCGCCTGTCACCACCTCGCCATAGATCCAGCCGCTAGGGCCGTAGTACAACGTAGGCGTAGGCAGTCTCCAGAAAAAACGGAGGCTGCTGAAAAAGCTGTAAAAGACCTCCTAGAGGCAAATTTTATTTCTGAAGCCCGGTACTCCACCTGGTTGTCAAACGTTGTACTCGTTAATAAGAATAATGGAAAATGGAGGATGTGTGTTGACTATACCGATCTCAACCGGGCTTGCCCGAAAGATGCTTTCCCTTTGCCTAACATTGACATGCTGGTCAACAACTCGGCCGGCTACAAAACATTGTCGTTCATGGATGCCTACTCGGGCTATAACCAAATTCCGATGGCCGTGAGTGACAAACACTGCACGACTTTCATGACCAGCTCAGGCAACTATTACTACAACGTAATGCCCTTCGAACTGAAAAACGCCGGAGCAACTTACCAGTGCATGATGAACAAAGTTTTCCACAAACAAATCGGCGACATGCTCGAGGTGTATATGGACGACATGATCGTCAAGTCCCGAGCAGACACCGACCATGCAGCACACCTCAAGACGGTCTTTGCCCAAGCAAGACAATGTAAAATGAGGTTCAACCCCGAGAAATGTACATTCGGGGTTAAGGCAGGAAAATTCCTTGGATTCTATCTAACAGAACGAGGAATTGAAGCCAACCCCGATAAATGTCGGGCGTTCTCCGACCTCCCTACACCAACGTCGAAGAAGTCGATACAAATCATGAACGACATGCTCACGTCACTATCCCGCTTCGTCGCGAGATCCGCTCAGCACGCCCTCCCCTTCTTCAAACTCCTTCGAAAGGAAGCAGCCTTCGAATGGAATGAGGAGTGCGAGCAGGCACTACGCCACCTAAAGCAAAGTCTATCTCAGCCGCTTGTGCTATCTCGACCAGCCGACGGGGAGCCACTGTACTTATACTTGGCCGTTTCGAACGAAGCCATCAGTGCGGCCCTCGTCCGCGAGACCACCGACGGACAGAAACCCGTCTACTTCACGAGCAAAGCCCTGCAAGGACCCGAAAGCAGATACCAATAGATAGAAAAGGTGGCCCTGGCCCTCGTCAACGCGGCGAGGAGGCTCAGACACTATTTTCTGGCCCACACGATCATCGTGCGAACCGACCAACCGGTGAGGCAACTCTTGGGTCGACCTGATATGGCGGGCAGAATGCTGAAATGGTCCTTGGAACTCTCTGAATTCGACATTCAGTACGAGAGTAGGAAAGCCTTGAAAGCTCAGGCCTTGGCCGACTTCGTCGCGGAAATGACCACTTATGACCCACCCCCAGGCAAGGAACACAAGTGGACCATCTTCGTTGACGGAGCATCCAGCTCGTCCGAAAGTGGCGCAGGAATCCTTTTGGAAAATGAAGAGGGTGTAGTGATCGAGCACTCCATAGCTCTTTCCTTCCCGACGTCAAACAACCAAGCAGAATATGAGGCCCTGCTCGCAGGATTGAGATTAGCCGAGGACCTGGGAGCCCGTGAGGTACAGATCTACACCGACTCCCAACTCGTCGCCTCCCAAGTCCAGGGGAGTTACCAAGCCAAAAACGACAACCTCGTCGAGTACTTGAACTTGGTCAAAAAACACATGACAAAGTTTGTACGGGCATAAATTTCACATGTTCCCCGTGAGCAAAACACGAGGGCGAACATATTATCCAAACTCGCGAGCACGAGAAAGAAAGGCGGGAACAAATCCGTCATCCAAGAATCCCTAGCACGCCCGAGTATCGAAAGATCCTCGACGCCAGTCGAGGTCCACGCCATTGGGGACGCCTCGTCCTGGATGACCCCGGTTTACAATTTCTTGACAAAGGGCGAACTTTCGTCGAACCAGTCCGATGCGACCGTCACAAAGCGGAGAGCATGCTCCTACGTGGTGCTCGAGCACAAACTGTACCGCAGGGGATTCTCCATCCCCCTCCTAAAATGCATAGACGGATCCACAGTCCCCGAGGTACTGCGGGAGATACACGAAGGGTCAATGCCCAGCACATGGGCGGTAAGTCCTTGGCGAGGAAAGCCCTTCGAGCAGGATATTACTGGCCGACAATGCAGCAGGACGCCAAGGAGTACGTTAAGAAATGCGACAAGTGCCAGAAGCACGGCGACATCCACCTCGCCCCGCCTCACGAGTTGAGCATACTATCGTCCCCATGGTCGTTCGCTTGGTGGGGTATGGATATCCTCAGACTCTTCGTGCAAGGGACTTATCAAAACAAATTCCTAATCGTGGCCGTGGATTACTTCACGAAGTGGATCGAGGCCGAGGCCCTCGCGAAGATCACCTCGCATAATATCCTCCGCTTCTACAAAAGAAACATCCTCGCCAGATTTGGGATTCCGAGTGCACTGGTGACCAACAACGGAACCCAATTCACCGACCACGGGTTCCAAGACTTCGTCACCAGACTAGGGACAAAACAACACTTCACTTCGGCCGAGCACCCTCAAACCAACAGGCAGGCCGAGGCCGCGAACAGAGTCATCCTCCGGGGACTCAAACGCCGACTCGGCGAAGCGAAGAGGGGATGGGTCGAGGAGCTCCACAGCGTCTTGTGGGCTTACCGCACCACACCCCACTCAACGACCGACGAGACCCCATTCCGACTAACATACGGGACCGAGTCCGTCATCCCGGTAGAAATCATGGAACCATCCAGACGGACAGAGCGCCCCCTCGACGAAGAAATGAACGACGAGGCACTGAGGGACGAGCTCGATTTAGTCGAGGAAATCCGATCTGGTGCAGCCCTGCGCGAAGCCACCCTGAAACAACGAGTGGCTCTACGCCACAATGACAAGGTTATCAAGCGCGAGTTCGAAATCGGCAGCCTGGTATTACGAAGGAACCAGAAAGACTCCCGCGAAGGGAAGCTAGCCGCGAACTGGGAAGGGCCTTATCGCGTCCACGGCACCACCGGTACCGGGGCGTACTACCTCGAGCAATTAGACGGAGAGCCGCTACCACGACCCTGGAACGCTGCTAAACTAAAGCAGTACTATAGTTAAAAACTACCAACACTGAGGACCCTCGACTATTGGCTCCCGCGCCCAGTCAACGAGGAGAAACGTCCGACCCCGTAGAGAGGCCAAGGTACGGGCCTGACCTACGTCCAAATCGCATAACATGGTTCAAATAAGAACAAGGATAATGCCCGACGTGGACACCTCTACCGAGCTCCACCGTCGAAGTACCTATAAGGCAGAACACCCAGCTCGCGATGGGCAGTTCACGCCAAGGGCAAATAGTCCTGACCGGGCCATGTACCCGACCGAGCGACTTCGCTCCGTCTGCCCGACAAATCTTCAAGAATGGCGGGCCATCTAAAAGGGTCAAAAAGGAGTCTCTCCCCTCGAGTTCACCACTTAGGTGACTCTGGCCATCGAGAAGAGGCCGAGCACATACACGAACAAAAGACAGGCAAATTTGCCAGCAAAGTCACAACCACTTACGGGCACTCCTCGGGCCCATAACTTAGGCCATTTTTTGCGCAAAAACATAAAATGAAAGATCGGGCAAACAATCAAAACTGAAACAAAGCATTCATTCAAAAATGCCCGTAGGCAACAAAGCAAATAAGATGTAAACCGACCAAAAAGGCCGACAATATTCAGGAATACAAAGAACGGGCGCGCAGGCCCAAAAGAATGTGAACGGGCACGCAGGCCCAAAACCAACATCAACGAGGCACGCAGGCCCCACCACTATCTCACACTTCGGCTTCCCCCGAGCTACCATCACCAACAACAGGAGAGTCGGGCGGAGGCACGACCTGACCATCGATAATCTGCGACATATGGCTCACCCCTTCAGTGTTCAGGCTGAGATTTAACAAGGAAAGTTGGCTGACCGCGGCTTCGAAACCGTCTGCCATAGCTCCGACGCAGTCCCCCTCGAGAAGTTGAATGCGATCGACCAGTTCCGATTGACTCCTCAAAAGAGCTGTGTCCTCCAATTCATCCTCGGCAAGAAGCATAACAGCCTTTAGATCCTCGACCTCCCTAGCAAGGCGCCCGTTGTCGAGTTCCAGTCGTTCACGATCCGTGCGAAGAAGGTCCCTCTCCTCGGCCAGCTTCCCCGAGCTCTCTCTCTCCAGAGTCAGCGCCTCCGTCTCCGCCACCAGCAGCTCAGCTTTCTCGCGGAACATCTCCTCGGAGCGCTCCAGGGCAGCTTTCAGCTTTCTCGAAGTCGAGGTGAGGGCAGCTTTCTCCTGTTCCAACTCCTTGACACGGTCAGCATCCTCCCCTTCCTCGGCCAGTACAACGGCCATTTCGACCATCTTCACCAGCCCGACCATGTTGGCGGCTAGGTGTCTTCTCCGGCTTTCCTTGTTCATCCGGCGGATGGTTTCAGCTTCGTCGGGATTCACAGACAAAGGAAACCCCTCGAAGAAACCCTCCTCCTTAAAGCAAGGGGGCAACCCGAAAGACCTCACAGCACTGGAGTCCTCGCCGACTTCCGGCTGACTTTCCACCCGGTTCCTTTTTCTCTGTATCAGGTCGATATGTGGCTCGTCGCCTGAGAAACGCCCGGGCTATGTGGTGGGCCCATCCTCGTCGCCTGAGGAGGTCTCACCACCCTCCTGTTCACCTTCCTGTCACAGAACAATTTCAAGAGCCTCTCTCTTCGACCAGCCATCGAACCTGCACGAAAGAACCCGAGTTAGTGCCGAGCAGATAATCTAACAAGTAACAAATGAAGAAATTCAAACAATAAACGACCTAGCAAACGCGCAGCCTGCCCAAAGGACTGGCACTCCACGAGTGCCTTCGTGTCAATTGGCCGAGCCTCGAAGGTCGGATAACCTTCATCGTCCAGAATATCTTCCCCCTCCCTCGTGGCCCATCTGGAGGGATGGAAGCTGTCGACATACCGACAAATAGTATCGTAAGCCTTCTCGTCCTCGGAGCTCATATCGCCTGCGGACGTATGGTAATACCCGGTACCATGTTCATAATGCCTCGAGATCCAATGCACGGGAAATTTGGCCGTGCGTCCTAACACCGAACATCCTTCGCCGTCCAAAAGGGCCTCCCCGTCGTCGTCGGTTATGACCGCCTCCTCTTTATACACGGACTCTAAACCTGCTGTGGTAACCGGCCTCACGACATACCACTTGTCTTTAAAACCCCGCACGGAGTCCATGTACATCCTGAAAAGTCTCTTCGACTGTTTCAGGGAAACCCAACTATGCTTTCCTCCCCGAGATTGCCGCTGTAGGTGGAAGACTCTGAAGAAGAGGGGTATGGTCGCCCCAATCCTCAGAAAACGACATGTCAGCTCAAACGTCCGGATAAACGCGAGCGAATTAGGATGAAGCTGCGACGGGGCCAGCCCCAGGTGGCTGAAGACCCCGACCTGGAAATCGCTGAAGGGCAGCTGTAACCCAAGGTCTTTAAAGGCAATCTCATACATAGGGAAACTGTACTCGGGGAACACCGAGCAAATTCGAGCAGTGAAAGATGGCCGAGTGACCACGAAATTCTTCTGGAAACCGGGCTGGTCGTGGCCCGCCTCAAGGATAGTGTATGCCCTTCAGCTACGTCGACTATAGACCGAAGCTATCCCTCTAGGTTCGGCACCCACCCAGTCCAGCAGAGGGTCCTCTACGGTGTCAACCAAACTCACATTCTCGTCGGCACTTTGCTCTTCCACCTCGGGCCGTCCTGAAGAGCACGGTTCGTCCGCCATGGTTACCTACAAAGCACGGGAAACCAATCAATTGGGCGCGAAACCATACGCTCGCCATAACGGACGAGATGAAGGGCACGACAAACCACGTCGCTCCACGCGCGACTGCAAAGTTGGTGTTTTGGAACAAAAAACAGCAGCCATCTCTCCGACTCCCAGATACCTCAACAGGTCGTCCTACAAGTCGCCTAAATAGACCGACAAATCGGTCACTCATGAATACGTCGACCCAGGGCATGAACATAGCGAGCAAAATCATAAAGCCTAGAGCTAGAGCTGTGAGTCTACCGGGCACGATCATGAATTAGGCGCCCTGGATCATGAAGACCCCGGGCAGCACTGCAGATTAAAACTTAAACTATGCATTTACCGGGCACAAGCATGCGCTTGCCGGACATGCGTATGGATCCGTCGAGCTACATATGAATCTACCGGGCTAATCCTAGGCGTACAACCTCTAAATGTCTAAAAACGATGAAAAATCATGCATCACAACAGAAAAACAAAGGAGACAAGTCACTTACTTGGAATCAAGAAGGAGATTTGACGATGGAGGAAAGGAATCAGCGGCGGAGATCGCGGCGGTCCTATAAGAATCTGGGAAGAACAGCAACAGCAGAAATAGAGTGAAGAGGAGAGGCGCGAAGAGTGGAAACACGTTCTGGGTCCTAAGGACCCTATTTATAGTGATGACGTGGAATACCAAACGTCACCTCGGGCAACCACGGATTCCCCTCCTCGACGCACAGCTCCCCTAGGCAATGATGACCCTATCCTCATAGGGTGGCGGCACGGTTCCCAAAGGAGACCTCGCGTGCTCGACAGACGCAGGCTGTCGAGAAATCCCCGAGCATTCCTCGCAGGGAACCTGTCCACGAGCACGATACGAGGAAACCCTTGAGTACCCCATGAGGAGCTGCATCTCTTGCCCGGATACGGGGCCCCGAAACGGAAGCAACCTAAGATCAAGTCATGGCTCTTAACTCAAGGAACCACGACTTGGGGGGCTCCTGTTCTGGACTGGGCCGGGCTGGCCCAAGAGCAACGATAAAGGCCCAATCCAAACGGACTTGCTAGGGGTCACGCCGACCTAAGGACCATAGCTATGCCCGACATACGTCACTGGGCGACATCTCCGTCCTCGTGCTATCCAGCTCGACCTCAGCTCGAGCACTCCTTCAGCAGCAGACACGGTCCACTGCACTCTCAACGGGACCCTGAAAAGACCGCGTCCTTGTCCGCCCGTACTTCACGCAGGACATCCAGGAAGGGGACCACGTGCGGGTCCCCACTACGCACGTAGAACCTGACAGTTCCTCCATTGGGCCAAACCTGCCCGACCCAATGAAGGAACCTTGGCCCAGCGCTGGGGGCTATAAATACCCTCTGTTTCCAGAGGGTCAGGTATTCATTCTATCACATATACTCACATTTTGCCTACTCGCGCTCTTACTTACTTCAGCATCAGAGTGCCTTGCAGGTACCCCCCCCCCCCCCCACCTTGTTCAAAACTTCAGCTCGGAGCCAGCCGTGACGGTCCAAGTCTGATCACATACTATCATCGGGATGAGATTGATGAAGTAGTATGAGACAATGGGTATGGATCATCTCCCATGAGTGTACATTTTAATGGAACAATGCATAGGTTAAAGCTTAGGAGAATACTCTTTCAATCTTTATACGTACAAATTACACTTTTGAAAAACCAAAATTTCTTTTCATGCGTCTGGAGATACATCTCCGGACGCACCAAAATCACACTAAAGTTATTTTGTGATTCACCTTATTTTGAATAAAATATGATCCAAAAATGTATTCTCATATATCATTTAGGTATATTCGGAGATGTATCTACAAAATATTCCATGAAATCCTTTAAAAGGTGTTGAAAGCGTGTTAATTGCAAGAGTGATTTAATTCAGAGATACATCTCCAGAAATTCCTCTTAATCATTTCAGAGCAATACCATTGTCCCAACATTGTAATTTTTTCCGCTCAACTTAAATTATAGTAAAATAAAAATATAATGAAATTATATTAAAGTTAAATGAGAATAAAAAGTCATACATTAATTCAAAAATTCAACATCATACATAACATTTGTCAGAAAAATGCAAAAAAGTAATACATTCAAACATAAACTAATTACTGGGTATGTCTAACCCCATGCCTCCTCAGCTGCCTGTACTGCATAACATTTTATAACTTGGTAACCATAGTCTCCACGAGGGTCAACTAGAGAGTGTCATCCTTAGAGAATCATGTCTCTATGGCTCCTCTACTCATCTCCGTAACACGTCGAAAAACCGCTGTCAGGCTCTCGGTCTGGTCATCCTGAACCTCAAGCACCTCCAGCTTAGTTGGCCTAGGTGGTCTTTATGGAGCGTTTGGTGTCATGATATGATGTGACACCCTATAGAACCATATCATGTAGCCCTCAATATAAGTCCAGTGTACATGAGCGGACTCCTAGCGATACTTCTCTAGTACCAGGTGAAACAACCGGCTGAAAAATCATTAAACAATGAAGTCGTCATCGAACGTCTTTTATCCCACATGAAGGGAAAGGTAAACATCAAGAAAACCTGAGAAGGGAGAAGTCACGGTCTTTTGACCGAGAGATCGGGTAAGGGAGTCTGTTACGCAAGGAGAATGTATTAGCACCCCATACGCCTGTAGTTCTCTATGGTATCCACTCTTGTTACCTATCTTATGAGCGTGTTTAAACTATGCTTACTGTTTACTACTAATGGGAAAAATGCATGCAAAAGAAAAGAGAAAAGAATGTAGGGAAAATAAAATTGTACTCGTTTGAGCGCTACCCCAATGCCTACGTATCATTTTTGAGGAATCAGAGTTACCGTAATTCGGCTCACATGTTTTTGTTTTTTTTTGTGTTTTTTATGAACAACGTTAATTCTGCCTTCTGCCGTAACTCGACCTTTAGAGACTCACGCGTTGGCACAGAAGTAAATTAATCATGTCCTTACTTGAAAAAGGTTTTGAGTTACGCCCTCAAGGCAAGATGCCACATTTGATTGGTTTGTGTTTTGTTACCTTGAAAAAGGATTTAGGTATGATTAGCATGTTTTGTGATTTGCTAAAGAAATAGAGTTTTAATTTTGAATGCAAGGATGCAAAAAGGGAAGAAAAAAGTCTAAGGGAGACTAGCCTATTTCTAACCTAATGTTATCATATAATGGTAGCCCTACGTCAAGAATAAAAGGGAAATCTCTACCTAATGTTAGCATACATGGTTTGCAACTTAAGGTCTAACTTGCATCTGAAGGGAGCAAGTACGTTCTAAGAGAACATGGTATATGCAAGAATAAAACAAGAAAGCTCGAAAGAGCACACACATAAAAGAGTAAGGAAAAGAAGATAAATGCTTTAGCCAAGGGGAGCGTATCACCCGAGACAAACAAGTGGGAGTAGTATGAAAACAAAAATATGATGTCCAAAGCGATTGAGCACCTAACCAAGATATAGGAGATCGAGGTAGGCGATAGAAGATGATATGAACGATCACGGAATATCAGCATCGACCAATGCGAACTCTTGACAAAGCGTGGGGGTTCGATTGTGGAACCCTTCCCTACTTGACGACTCGATAACAAGAGCAGGCACAACTTTGAAGCATCGTGGTGCGTCACGAGCTAAACATGACACAAACGAAATTGCGGGGGTTGATTGCGAACCCTCCCCTCACCTCTTTTTCAGGACTTATCATTTATACAAGCACAAATGTAAACACACCTGCAGAATACCTATTCAACGGCAGGGTTTTAAACAAACCACAAATAGCAAACAGAATGCACACAATACGGAATTGCCCTAAACGGTCTTTAAATAAACCAGAAGGATTCCTGACATGATCAACAACGGAGACCCCCGTCGTATATCTCTACCCTACTTCTCAAGGTATCATAAAGCAGTAAAGCCCTACTTCTCATAATTTCTAGAAAAGCGGTAAAGTAATGCAATAAAAATGCGGAAATGAGGAATAAAATAAGGTCACGATGATACCGAACAGAGAAGGTTCGTTGCCTCTTCGAAACCATGCAAGCGATAAGAAAACTCTACAGAAGCTGCTTCACGCAAGTGATCAAACGAATTAATCTCCAAGTATTCCATATTACAAAAGTTACATCAACATTCTATCACAAAATCTTGGTTAAAAATGGCAACAAAAATGATTACCAAACATAAAAGCAATAATCTAATAAAATTCTAAAGAGAAACCTAAAGAAATCTAAAATATTCTAATATTTTTGTATCATTTTTATCAAGACAAAAATATTAAAAAATTAAAAGAAAGTCTTAAATCTAACAAAGAAAATAGTGGAATCAGGGAGGTGTAAAATCATGATGGGAGTGCTGATAATATGAGACACTAAAGCCCTGGGCGCTAGGCCCCTAGTATCGAGTCCAGAAGCCTTTTTTATTAACTAATATTCAGACTGCAAAACCAAGTGATAACATGCCTGAGGAGAGTGAGTAACTCGGTCCAGTATCTCTATTCAATAGCTTAATCATCGCCACATCAGAATTTTCAATTAAAATACATAAAAAGAAAATTATAAAAAAATTGAGAAACAACGAAGAAAACGAAGAATCTAAGATTGGATCAAATGTTAAAATAAAACGAAGAATCTAAAACATAAACTTAGTCGATGCTTCTTAATTTCTCCATATATTAAGATTGGATTATGTCAGCTTATTTATTTATGTTTGGATACTACCTACTAATTTTCTGTAAAACAATTAAGTTGGCTTTATACCAACTATGTTTAATTTATGTCTAAATTTCTAAAACATATTTTATTCCATGCATTTTCTTTTCATCTTGTCTCCAGTTTTTCTGTTTAAGTGTATACATCACTATTTATGACATAAACAACTTTACTACTTAAATTTGTGAACAAATGCCCTTACATTACTCCGTGCGTTCCCACAGATTTTTTCCTCATTATACATTAAAGCTTGACAGAAAAATTGGAAAAAGGATGAAGTTATAGAAAAGGCAACATATATGACAAATACAGAAGTTGATATGCAGAAGGAGAAATGTAAAGAGCTTCCATCTAAATGACAAGACATCAATCTAGCATTTTTTTGAGAAAAAAATTTAACGACTAATCTCAGGATTATCATTATTAACCAACACTAACATGTACATAAGACTGCTGTGCATATATTGTAAACACCATCATCAAGTAGTGAGGTTTCCCTGTCTTGCCTTGAGCACAAGTTCTTCAGTGGTGGTGCCAATGATCTCATTAGCCCTTTTGAGTCATCAAGTAGTAAGGTTTCCCTGTCTTGCCTTAAGCACAAGTTCTTCAGTGGTGGTGCCAATGATCTCATTAGCCCTTTTGAGTCCCACACATTGATATCTACCAATAGAATCCTGAATTCCAACATGACCAGTCAACAAATAAATCTAAATCTTCTAAGAAAATAATATTTTTGGATTTATTTGGTGCGACAAAACATTTTTATTTTTGTCCATATTTATCTAATTTCTAGCCATATTAATCCACGTTTCACACATCTAGTCTTCAGGGTGAGGAGGGTGATGAGATTCTCACATCTACTAGATATAAGATCCGAGTAGTGTGCATAAGGTTAGAATAATCCTAAGTCAGGGTTACGTAGGTCCTAAACTCCACGAGTTGTCATTTTCTATTTTTTTTAATGATTACAAAAGTGTGGTCTTACAAAAGGGTTACGTAGGTCCTAAACTCCTCGAGTTGTCATTTTCTATTTTTTTAATGATTATGAAAGTGTGGTCTTACGAAAGTGTGGTCTTACAAAAGGGAACCAGCCAGTTTTTGAATGGTTTCAAAATCAGGTCAGAACCAGTTTGGCTAGTAAATTTAAAACCTTTTGAATTAGTTTTCTCTACTCAATAAGGATCAAAATTCAACTAATAATCCTTCAACTGCCCCCGGAATTAAAATTACCAAATTTAGCAAAAAAGACATTTTACAAAATTTTAGACCACAAAGGTTCAACGATACTACTGTAAAGGAAACAAGCCTTGTGATCTTCCTATTTTATCTTAAAGAAACATATAAAGGAAATGCAAATGATGAAAACAAAGTTGAAGGAAAAAAGCTATTTATATTAAGAATGAGAGGATTTTGGGGAATCTCACCCGACTGACGATACCCAATTTCTCTAATTTACCAACTGCATCATCCACATCAAAATCACATTCCTCCCCAAACTCTTCTTTGATTAGTTCTTCACACCAGTGATCGAGATCCTGGTTCACATTACCATATAGCAAATAGAAGTACTTATGTAACTTATTCTCTTGTTAAAAAATAGAATTGCTAATTAAAAAGGAGGTGGAAAGAGATGAAAGAAAAACAAGAATGTAGAATATTAGAATTTTATGTTCATGTACTAACCTGTCTTGTAGCTTTACCCTGTTCCATTAGAATAAAGAATGAAAGTATCACTTCTTTGACCTGGAAGAATTTCAGATTAATAGCTGTTAGATTAGATGCTTGGCTGGTGGATTGTTACACAAAAAAAAACAACCTAAACTCTAAGCATTATAATAACCAGCACTGTCTTATTAATCTAAGAGCATTATATATATATATATATATATATATATATATATATATATATATATATATATATATATATATATATATATATCAAAATAATTATTCATTTTATTTTGACAACAAAGGAACAAGTGCATGAAGCTAATACTTACTTCTTGTTGAATGACATCATCACACAAATGAAGAAGTGTACCCTTTCCGCTGTCTAGTTGTTTGTCATACATCGACTGTGTAATCAAATTTTGGTATTGAGCCAAGTTTTGTTGGAATCTATATAGAGAGAAAAACAGTGCCCACAACAGTTATTGTATATACCTCGAAAGCTTTACCGAAACAAATCAATGGCTAGAAATATATATTTAGATTAACAAAAATAGATCTAGTTTCAAAGTTATATGTAGATAGCTTTCACAATAATCATTACATACTTTTCAACAAACTGGATTAACATACTTACGTAAAATATGTCTTGACAATATAACCAATTACTGTGGAAAGAACAGCAAATATGACCCACCAATCAGCTGAAGGCATTTCGAGTGAACTAAATACAGCAACCTGTGAAGAACATTAGATGCAATAGTTCAGAATGATGAAAACAAAAAAAAAAAGTTCAATTTTGGTTGAAAAACTGACCAGTCCAACAACTGCCGATACAAGAAACTTGACCCAATCCATTGGAGTTAATCCGGGGTTTTTCTTTTCTGGCTGTTAAGAATTTGGTAACTAAAGTCATTGACTGTGTTTGTTGATGGAAAAGTTATTAAGTGATAATAAGAATTGGAACTTATTTAAATGTTCAACAAATAACATAACTCACAAGAACTATCTCCATATCAGCCATGGGAATGTTTTTAAAATGCTTCACAAATATTCCTCGTTCTGTTTTAGATTTGGTACTGGCTCTCCTGAAAAATAATTTCTTTATTAAATTTCAAATCTTTCGATAGAAGTTTGAGATAATAAAAAAAAAGGAAGATCTACCTGTAGACAACAATTATCCTATCAAATGTCGGTTCTTGGATCAAGGTCTTGCCGAGTAAATTACGGGAGCTGAAAATTGAAGCAAACAATCTCATGAGAAATTTTGATTGTGATGTGAATAAATCTGGGTTTTAATTGATGAAGATGATGAATTTAAATGATGAACTTGTTCAATTTTGATTTTTTTAGCAGGGTTGTATAGGAAATGGAAATGGTGCAAAACTTGTATTACTAAACAACTAATTTGTAACAAACAAATGTAAAGGACTGATCTCTTACATACGTAAAACTTGGATTGGAGAATGCATTTTGATTTTTTCCTATACTTAAAATTAAACTTTCACACACCCACACACCTCAGTTGCATGTTTTCAAGACGTATCCGTTCCACATAAAAGTCATCCCCAGTTCCTTCACGGATCATTTCATTGCCTTTTGAATCCTTCTTATTAGGCTTTGACTTTCTTGAGAAAACCTTTTCCAACCTGTAAGAACCATAGACTTAAAAAGATTTCTGAAAATATGAAAGGAAAAAAAGGCTCAAGAAACATGCTGTTTATAGGTGATACATTCACAAGTATAGATTTCATAATATACTCTTGCATATGTGAAATTGATGATACTGACTTTGATTAATGCAAACATTAAATTATTTGACATTGACCTTTTAAAGGTATTACTGAGACAAACTGAATAATGATCAATATATTGACTTCTCATAATGGATTATTCATTAGCACCGACTATAACATTAACTTTCGAGTCTAGGAATTTGCTTACCTAGTAACTCTTAACAGATAAGCCCAAAATCGTCCAATGAGCATGTCCACTTTCTCCATGACAAAGTAATCGGTTGTCCGATCAATTCCAATGCCACGCCGAAAGATAACATACTAAACCAATAGGATGTATTAGCTTCCCATTTCACAATAAAGACTTACTTTTAGGTACAAAACAATTTCTTATCGATTCAAGGAATTACATATTTTCTGGTCCAATACTAAACTTCAGTGCATGAAATGTAACTACATCAAAAGAGTGTGGGATTTATAGCCATACCTTATCAGAGAAATCAGGAAGGTTATCATGATGATGCTTTTCAAAATATTTCTTCAGAAGTGTCTTGTCAAGCTTCATTAGCCAAATAAAACAGAAATTGGCAATTGTAAGAAACAAAATCAAGCATCCCAAGTAACAATGGCACTAGAGGGACATATATATTATGCACAAACCTTAGATTCATCAACAGAAATAGGAAGATTGAGAAGATATTGGCCGGAATGTGCAACCTCAATCTCATCCGAGGTCACTATCTTAAAGTTGCTCTTTTCCATTACCTGCAAGATATATGTAATTATACATTATTTCAACCCACCTCAATTATTTTATGATGAAGTTATTAATTGGGCTAGTATTTTTACTTAAATTCTCCTTAATTTGCTTCTTCTGTTTTGTGACAATCTAAGCTCTGTTTCCCTCTCGCATAACCATATGTTACATGCAAATCCAAGTATATAGATCTTGACATATTATTCCTCCAAGAAAAGCCGAATAGCTATAATGCTGACTGTACAATGTAACTAACTGAGTCCAAGCATGTGTTTGGAGAATAATGAATTCACGACAACAATTCATGCTGGGTATGAAAAGCTACAACTACCAGCTTCACATTTTCATGGTGAAAAAGGCTATAATCTATGCATTCTCCCTATAAATACTCTTTCCCTTGTAATCATCATTAACAAAGTTTTCAATTACAGAATAAGAATATAGAATCCTCTCTATTCTTCCTTCGTTTCTCTTTCTATTCAGTTCTTTCTAGTTTCTATTAAAACTGATGATGAAGGTAGTGAACCTCGTTTGCTAATCTCACTTTTCAGTTTTCACTACCTGTGTTATCCATCAGAGTTACATGTCTACACACACACGCATCACCGAAAATGGCAGGGTGTATAGTATACATGTAGTGTCTAGAAACTTATGCTTCTGTTTAGTTTCTGTTACCATCGTTAGTAAACAAAGTTACATAAGCCGTTACTCATTGCATCTCTAAATATTACAGCGTAACTATGAATTTAGCTATTACTGAAATATTCAAAACCATCTTTAGCAAAGACTCTCGTTCTCTCTCAACTTTCCATCTCTTTCCATGAGTTTCCAACAGATTTTACTCACTCCTTTATATACCATAATTTGCAAGTTTTCAAATCTGCATTTCATTATATTTAGCAATTCACTACGCATCAACTAGAGATAGTACCTGAAATAGATACGTTAAAAAATTCTGTTCAAGCACATCAATTTCCTCCGAAGTTAGCTTCTGTTGTTCCAACTTCTGTGCCCCATGCACAGGATCAAGAAGGGAGTAGAGTTGCTAAAAGCATAAAGGAATCAGTTTCTCAACAACCCCAATTTATACATAGTCTAAAACTCAAAAAAAAATCAATTAATCACAGAATAATACCATCAAGTCCTCAAATTGTAAAAGGTACCAAGCTCGAATCGTATACTCTACCCTCTTGGAGAGCTTCAAAAACTCAGCTCGGTCGGAACTATGTTCTGCATATCATAGTTATTAATCACAATCTATAAAACACAGACACCAAAAACACGACACTGACATGTCGACATCAGTAATAAATTAAAAAAATTGAATAAACTAAAAGTAATCACAGATGTCCCTGTGTCCGTGTCAGTTTTCACACTGACGGACACAGACACACATTTTTTCCTTTTTTTTTACTGAGGTGTTGGTGCTACAGATATGACAGTCCAACCCTAGCAACCACAAATTGAAAAACAGTATTACCCTAAACACGAATGTATAAATTTCAACACAACAACATAAAGAGGAATTCGAAAGCAATATACCGATAAGATTTGCCAATGCCATGATGAGTCTAGGTTTGAGAACTGGAATAACAGATTCACGCTCCAATCGAATAACTTCATTTTTCTGCGGATCCAATTCTTGTGATTCTTGAGCCATTTTCTTTTGGTTGTTACAGTAACAGTATCCACAGAATCAAAAAATTCAAGCAAAGAAAGAAAGCGTAAAGAAACGTTGTTATGAGGTAATTGAATAAAGGGAAATTGTGTACAGTGCAGAGTAATATGAAACAGAGAGGTTTCACAAAAAGAAACCCATGAAATGAAAAAGAGTGGTGAAAGGGTTGAAACGCATGCGTTTTGGTATGTTACTTTGGTTTCTTCGCGATTTCAGGTTCAGATGATGAAGCGATTATTGTTGATCATAACGGTAAGTTTCAGGGGAGATGAATGAATTTGGATTTATTCCAAATATTTTAATTTCTAATTAGAGTTTAATTAATCATAGGGTTAAGTATGTATTGTTTAACACTCTTTAACTTTAACTTTATCACCTAAACTTTAACTTTATTTCTCATTATAAGAGAAATTTATTTTTTAAATTTATTGAATAATTAATATATCTAATTTATATATATAGATCCGATACATTAATTATTCAATATATTTAAAAAATGAAATTCTCTTATAATATAAGACGGAGGAAATATTTGTTAACTCATTTTAGCAAGTTTCCTTGCAAAATAATATAAATTATGTAAAGATCAAAAGTGTGAAAAAAATTTGAAAAAAAAAAATATACAATTCTAAAATATTTTTATACGATCAATTAATTATCATATTAAGTCAAATCACACTAATAACTTTAAATTATATCATATTAAGTCAAATCACATTAATAATTTTAAATTATTTATGTGACATGGTTGAATGAATCTTAAATTTTATATTGTTATCTGTATATTATTTTTAATCTCACAATTTTTTTATTATAAGGTTTAAATAAAGAGAAAATAATGGTGTATTTATAATATAAATTATTTTTACACTATCAAATTAATAATAATCATATATTTTATTAAATTAAGCTGTAAATTTTAAATTATTTAAATAATTTAAATTTTAAAATATTTTGATTAAATATTTGTATAATATTTTTTTACACTCATTGTGTATTATCATTAAACTCTTAAATAAAATGTTAAAGTTTTATATGAATTACAAATATAGTTAATTTAATAAAATAACTATGATGGAAACAAAATACAATAAATGATAGAAGATTGTTATGTTCACGTCACAAATGATACTAAATACTTACATTATATATTATTTACTGTAATTATATGATGAACAGTATTTTTTATTAAAATAATATTATTTTTTAAATAAATAATTATTTTTTAAAAAATAATTATTTTTTAAATTTATTTTATAATATAAATATAAGGTTATGTCATTAACAATTTCATAATTATATTAATTATGAAAATGTATGTTATTAATTAATTATTTTACTTATAATTCATTAATCACTTTTATTACTTTATTAACCAATAAAATACATATTATTAACTATGTTCTGACATTAAATTATAAATGTATTAATCAACTTTTATACTCAATTAACTAATTTTATTTTAGTATTATAATTTTTTTACGTCTCAAAACTCATTAATCAAATTATGAATTATAATAACCAATTTTATACATAAAATTAACTAAAGTCTGAACGATATATATATATATATATATATATATATATATATATATATATATATATATATATATATATATATATATATATATATATATATATATATATATATATTATGTTAAAAAAGTATTAAACAAATTTTAAACTGTATTAACCAAATTTTAATATTTTATTAATTAAATTAATTTTAGAGAGGAATATATTAAAAAGTCAAAATAATATAAAAACAATACTCACGTATTTGTAAACAATGTATATGATATAGTGTAATTTTTTAATGTCAAAATATCATTTCTCTAAATTATAAAGACTACGAACGTTTAAAAAGTTGTGAGTCTAAACAAAAGAAGTATTTGAACCTCTCTTTAGCTAGATTTATGTCCCCAAATTATACTTTTTAAAATGAATATTTAGCTAGATTTATGTCCCCAAATTATACTTTTTAAAATGAATATTTTCAAAAATATATATATTTGAAAGTTATGATACCACACTACTTTAAAATGAGATTATTGCAAAAGTGATATCTATGTTTTCAAGTTTTTTGTTTTCTTTTAGAATATTATTAATTAAAATATATTCTTTTAATTACTACTATAAAAAAATTAATGGCGATAAAGACTTCGATATATTCTTTTAATTACTACTATAAAAAAACTAATGGCGATAAAAACTTCGATACAATAAACACAACGAGTGGTGTGGGTAATAAAGTGTTGTCATGGGTTATGATGAACATCCAAGATGAATCTCTAACATGGACGATTAAGATGGTCATTTTCATACTTATTTCATATTGAAAAGAGATTATATGCAATATATTAAAGATAACTAAGGTGAAAAATATTTGTTTGTGGTTTTCGATGATCAAAGTGAGGGTGCCAGCAAAATTATCATTTTTATGTTCACGTTAATGTTTGAGAGAGGTAGAATTATACAAGGATGAATACGAATAATATTTAAATGTGACTCAGAGTCACACTTATATAGGAGTGACGATTATAATCGTCATCAATTTATCTAGCATAGGATACTGAAAACTGTTGGATGTGAATCAATTGTAGAGATGGGTACAAGATGTGTACTCTTATGTGAAGCTCTAGAGTGGGGATCCATATGTTTGTCATTTATTGAAGAGTGTTGGTTGGATTTGATTGTTATATCGGGTATTTGGCTAAATCGAAATAGTTGCTCCCAAGTCTCACTATCAATGATGTGAGGAATGTTGAAGTGGTACTTTTGAGACCGGGTCCAGCACATGTTCTGCTGAGGAAGTAGATATGTTGAGGAGATGTTCTCGGGAAGGAAAGAAGCTCTATTATGGCATTGAGTAGAAATATCGCATTGGAAACATATGCATTTAATGTTAATCGTGCAACCAAAAGATTTGCTAGAGGAAGGCTTCCACGTTTGTCCACATGCCTAAGGTAGGAAGATGGCGAGTCTAGGCCCCTTGAGTACACTTGCTTGTCGTTGCAAAAGTGGAGATCTATCCTAAGCGTCAGATGAGGCTTTTGATCTACTGTCAAATCTTGGTTGTTGATCTTAGCACTCTTCAATGCTTATATATTAGGAACTTTGAGATAGAGTTTCACTTTTCAATTTCCTTTGTTTCTGAGTAATAGCACTTCCACCTTTGTTCTTATGATTTCTCTTGAAGTTTTCCTGAGTTTTGCTTCATTTGTTTTGAATCGTCTTGCCTTCTTCTTGAATCCCAAAAAATGACTATGTTTATTTTACAAACTAGAATGATATTGCCCATTGTGATACGGTGGGAGAACTGACTTGGGTATTTTACGTTTTATCACAAATGTTGCGGTTAGCAAGAGTCGCCACCGACTTTTCTTTTATCCAAAAGGAAAGACTGAAAAGAACAGGAAAGACCTTTGAGATTGTTTCTTGAGTTCGGGGGGTAGATTATGAAAATGGAAGGTGTTAGCACCCTTTTCATCCATAGTTATCTATGGGCTCTTAGTTGCTTGCTAGATCACTTGCTTTTGTTTGAAAATATGCTTTGTGTAGTTTTTTAAAGTATTTTGAAAAGACGCCCTCGTTTAGGAAAACTTTGTAATAGTTCTCGTTCGTAAGAACGTATACAAAGTGTTGGTCTTTTGAAAATATTTCATGTTTGAAAAGTGTTTTGAAAGCATTTTTGAAAGTGTTGGTGTTTGTTTTGAAAATAAGCAAGGATATTTGATTTGAAAATGAGCAAGCAACTAGGAACAATCTACCTACTCAAAAGTCTTTGTTCATTTCTTCCTCTCCTTTGATATTATTATCTTACCATTGATTTGGTAAGAAGCCTTATCTTTGGATGTAAAGGGACGAACATTGGTCATCGTATAACCATGATAGCAATGTTGTGAGATATCTTAGCATTTCTTTTTGAAGGACTAAGATCATTTTGAAAGGCAACATTGATAGCGTCATCGAGGGACTATGATCTTGTGTTTTTGATTGTTTTTTGCTAAGATATCTCACATGCATAACATGGCCATTTTTGTAAGGCAACAAAGTGGAATCATCCTAAGAGTGCAAGTGTACAAATGTGTTTGATTTACATGCATTGTTTATCTTGAATTAGGGTTTGCTACTTGATAATTTTAGTCTTGCCATACAAACTCTAATTACTAGCATTTATATAAAGTGAATTGCGGAAAGTAAAATTACCACGCTATTACATCATTAGAGGAGAGAGTATACGAATTTACAAATGGAGATTTTGCAAGAAAATTAAACCTAATTATCTATTACAACCATATTGAATAATATATAAGAATTGAATAAAATATGCAAGAAAATAAAATGAAAAAGAAATGATTTTTGTTAAGGGTTTTAATGAAAGGGCTTAGTCTTGACCTAATTAAAGAAAGTGATTAATTAAAATTAAACAAAATTAAAATTAAACTAACAAAGAAAGGAATTAAGTATGAAACATTTTTTTAGGGTTTTTTATAAAGGTTTTAAATTAATGAAAATAATATGGAATTTAATTAATTAAAAGAAACTTAAGTTCTAAATTAATTTTAAATAAAAAATAAATAAAAAATAAAAATAATAATTAAACTTAAATCTAAATATTTATTATTAAAAAAGAAATTAAATTGTTAAGAAAATGTTTTTGTTCTTTTATTTCATAAAGAAAATAAGCATAAATATGAGTATTTTTAAATATGTAAACAAATAAAATATTTGGATTTTTTATTAATAAAAAAATAATAATAATAATAAATAATAAGAAAATTGAAACAAAATAAAAATAAAAAAATAAAATGAAAGTAAATGAAATAATAAAAATAAATTGGGCTAGCATGCAAAAGTAAACAGGGGGGGTTAAAAATCAGCAAAAAAACAAAGCCCAATGACTTAGGCCCATGCGCTGCTGGCTGGAACAAAAAGGAGGAAAAAATGTGAGAAAAATACACAAAAGATAGTGTTGGGTGTTGAACCCCTTACCTCTCACATACACGCACGCTACCTTTGCCACTGGGGTGGCTGTACATCCGGTAACATAAACAAAACAAATAATACATAACACAAATCCAGTCCTGAATATGACTTCATCTTCAACCTCCAGCCTGAACACCTGTAACTTCACTATTTCTCAACAAAAATGAAATATGCAAACATGAAAGTTGCTCCATTTTTCCATACGAATCCAACCATATAAATATCATAAGCTATAAATCAAAGATGAATGGGAATTTCTAAAAGTACCAAATTCTGACTTAATTATTTTCAGAGATTCAAATTTAAAATTCTCTAAGCTCAATCAATATAAATGAAATCTATTGACATGCACAGTTTCAGAGCAATGATGTCTATATTTTATCTTCACAAATGCAAGCCTAACAATGCCTAAATGAGAAGATAGAAGTTTAGAAAATGTACCTCAAAACTGGAAATCGTGAAATGAGTTTGAGCTGCTTTCAAGGAGTTGTGATGATCAGGTTAGCTTCCTCAAGTTCCCAAGAAGCTAATGCAATGATTAGCTTTAGCAATGAATGGATGGAATGGCTTGGATAAGTCAACTTACAATAAATGGGAGTTACAAGTTCAAGGTCAGAAACTGTGCAACAATGGTGTTTTTGGATAATTTCTGGCTTGAGGGAGTTTGAGAGTGTTTCATGGTGCTTAAGCTCGTGTCTTAGCTCAAAAATAGTGCCTCTATTTATAAGCAACAAGTTTGGAGGCTTGTCTTTGATCAGAATTCGAAATCACATGTTTAAGCTCAACATGTGATTTTTTGAGAAATCAAGTTTCAATGCCTTATGTACTTGCGATTGTAGAGTGGTTATGCTTTAAACAAACTTGTTACTGACTTTGTAGATGGAGTGTGATCAGAGGGAACAAGTTAGAGACTCAAGAATTGACTTTGTGCATAAAGCTTGCTTTTCAAGAATGACATTGTTAACTTTCTTCCCGAAATGGCAATTTAAATTGGATAAAGCTTAAACCACTTGGATTATAGCTCAAAAGTTTGTGTAATCCATTAATGATGGATAGACATACAAGTTAGAAGGCCTGCAAAGCAAGACTATGCAGCCTAACATTGAAATTGAATTATGTGTTCATCAAGAAATGACTTGTAATTCAAGAATGAAACCCTAACTTCTTGCCTTCGATTCTCCTTGCTCAAGTATGATCTCAATGACTTCTTGGACATTTTGGAAAGCTTGTAACATCCTCTACAACTTCTATGTTGGAAATTTTTGAATATTCATCTTGGAACTATGTGAAAAATTGCCATGAAGTTAGGTTAAAATCCTGCCTAAACTAGGGCAAAATTTCACTAAGTTTTCAAGTTTTATGAACATGTCTTCTTAAAATCATAACTTGAAATCCATGCATTTCTAGAAAATGTTGTGTTATAAAATGTTTTATATATCATTGAGATCTACAACTTTCATGTTGGAAGTTTCCTTTGAATCATCTTGCACCATGGTGGAAATTTGGCTCAAAGTTATGAAAAAAATGTGAATTTCCAACACTTAGAAAAATTTCTAAGTTTAGAAATTTTGACTTTTCAAAATGAAATCTTGACTTTTTGATTTATTGATGAACAATTTTCATATTTTGACATGTCTTGATGAATTGTGATCTTTGGAACTTGATTTTGATCAAAAAGTCAAAGTTTGACTTTTCAGTGTACAGTTCGCTTTTCATTAGTTGACTGAAAATCAACTATCAATCAATTGATCTTGAGGGATGTTTTGAGCCATGCCATTAGGTCAAAATTATGCATTTGAATCCTTGAGATCATGCTTTTAACCAATAAGTCATTTGCTAGGTCAAAAATCAGAAATTACACCTTCTCAGTCAAAACCCTAATTTTGACCATTTTGCCCTTTTGATGACCTGATCAAATTTCTTGAGGAATTGTGATCCAAAATTGATCAATTAACATATATGAGTTCATAATGTTGATATGGACAAAAAATTATGAAGTTTGACTATAAATTGACCATAATTGACTTTTTCCCCAATACAATTGATTTTAGGTTAACTGGTCAATTGACTGAGCAAAAATGTGATCCAAGTCTTGAAACTTGACATGAGAAATCTTGAGGGCCTAAAATGATCCATGAAAGTCATATGGGGCATTAAAATTCCATTTGTCCTTGTGCAAACTCAAACCCTAATTTTCAGTCATCAGTGTTAGAGGAGGTGTCTTGAGCTGATTAAATCTTGTGCAGTCTTGAACCAAAGGAGATATTATGAGAGGTTACTTGAGAAAAAAGAGGGAACATTTTGGGGTACATCAGCTGACCCTATTCAATCTTCTTAAACCCGAAGAGTTAGACTGGCGGATCCGTCCTTCGTGACTTGAAGGTGGAAGATGATTGAACACTAGAGTGTCTAGAAATTCGCACTCGAAGATGTATTGTGAATGGGCTTATAGATGCCATTTGAAGGAATGATGGTAAACACTGGAAGAAGTATCAGCATAAATCTTTGGTCGATTTATACTAAAACTTGATGTTTCACCTGTGGGATAAAAAGGTTAGTAAAATGCAAATGTATGCATGATGCTCACAAGATGTGGTATTATGCTAGATGCATTTTGTATGTATATGCTATAATGTATGAATGTGGGATGCATATTTGTCCGGGAAAATAAATTCCTGACTACTGCTGAGGAATTTTGGGAAGCTGAATCCCAGATCGCTGTTGGGGATGAAGAGTATACATATCTTCAAACTTGTTGAAAGGATGCTTCCGCTGGGGAATATCTCTTGAATGTCAATTGTTATCTTGTCGGATCCAGGCTTCATCATTTGTTGAGGATGAGGAAGTTAACTACTATCTGTTCGGATCCAGGATTCACGGTAACTTACTGGGGAATAATAAATTAACTGCTATCTGGTCGGATTCTAGGCTTCGCAAAAAATTTCTTGGGGAGAGTGAAGTTAGGCTGTTATTTGGTTGGGTTCCCAGCTTCACAACAACTTGTTGGGGATAAGGAAGTTAACTGTTATCTGGTCGAATTCCAGGCTTTGCAATAACTTGCAGTGGTAACTACTATCTGGTCGGGTCCAGGCTTCATAGTTTTTGAAAAGTTATACCATCATCTGGTCGGGTCCAGGCTTCATAGTGTCTTTGCTGACATTGTAGCTAGTTGTTATCTGGTCGGACTCCAGGCTTCACCATAGCTTGCTTGAATAGAAAAATTTGAACTGATATCTGGTCGGATCCAGGCTTCACAGTAACTTAATAACTTTAAACCGCTATCTGGTCTGATTCCAGGCTTTGCAGATTTCTGAGGTGGATGAAGTTAATTTCTATTTGGTCGGGTCCCAGCTTCACAATAAACTTGTCTTGAAGAGATAGGGTTAAACTGATATCTGGTCGGGTCCAGGCTTTATAGTAACTTGTTTGGGGATTTAGTTATTATCTGGTCAGATTCCAGGTTTCACAACAAACTTCTGAGGGGAATTGCTATCTGGTCGGATCCATGCTTCACAATAACTTTCTTGAAAAGATGAGGTTGAACTGATATCTGGTCGAATCCAGGCTTCACATTAACTTGTTGGGGTAGAGGCAAACTCTACTGGGGAAAAGAAGTTAAACCTTGGTCAGGTTGAGTCCAGGTTCTTCTATATCTTTGAAGAGTTAGACTATTATCTGGTCAGGTCCAGGCTTCATAGTATTTTGAAAGTTGTATTATTATCTAGTCGGGTCCAGGCTTCATAGTAGCTTGAAAATTATACTAATATCTGGTCGGGTCTAGGCTTCATAGTATCTTTTGGAGATAGTAAAGGTTTTGTTGACGACTTCACTGAGGATTAGGGGTTGTGGCCCTATGATTTACAATAGTATGAAAGGCAAACTCATGTTGGAGAGGATAAACTCAGTTGGGGAAATAAACCATGTTGATAAGTACTTGATGAACTGCTAACGAGGTGAGTTCTTTTAGGAAGAGATCCACAAGGTTTCTTCTTGTAGGATCAACTTAGCTGGAGAGAGAGATATGTAAATAGATTGGGACTCTGGCTAGAGATCAACCTATGTAAAGAGACTTTGTGGGTAACTTTGTTGAGGATTGGTTTATTGTATCCAATCTTGTGGGGATAATGTTAATGAAATAACTCTATGGTGAAATTCCATATACATTAAAGAGATGCTTGTTGTTGCTTAGCAGGACACATGTGCCAAATAGTTTTAATCATGTTCATATGCATATGTTCGTTCAATTTTAGTCATTGGACAATTTTGCATTCAAAACAAAAACAGAAAGTTTGCACTTCAAAGCATATTTGTATTGATATTTTGCCCATGAATAAGCGTTTTTGTACAAAGAGACGAAGATCCTAGTAAGAGGAACTTGTAGAAAGGAAAACAAAATTGAAAAAAAAGATAAATAGCCGTGTGGAAATGATCTCATTGCATCCCAACTCTACTATTGTCCCAATGTCTTTGAATGCCCCTTGTCGTTGACAAAAGTTGATTGGATTGATCTTGGACCGTTTTAACTCGGACCTTGGTGATAAAGTTGACTGTGGTGATTCCACGGGACATAGTCATACGCTTTCAATCCTTAGTTTTTGCCTGGACCGCCCTTTCAGGTTTTCAGCCCACCAGGATACCCATTTTTGTCTAAGCCGCCCTTTCAGGTTTTCAACTAGCCGGGTGTACAATCTTTTGCATATATCCCTAATTTTTGCATAAACCTTTTGGTTTACAGGGATGCCCTTCTTTTTCCTAGGTGTGTCAACGTAGCGGGTCTCTTAGGCGTAGTATTTTTTATCTATGTCCATGTTTATAGGATGTGGGAAGTCTTCACCATCCATGGTAGTCAGCATCATGGCACCACCAGAGAACACTCTCTTGACAAAAAATGGCCCTTCATAGGTGGGAGTCCATTTGCCTCTATGGTCGCCTTGTGGCAAAATGATGCGCTTTATCACCAAGTCATCAGCTTGATATACTCGAGGCTTGATCTTTTTGTTGAAAACCTTGATCATACGTTTTTGGTACGTCTGACCATGACAAACAACAGCCAGTCGTTTTTCGTCGATCAAGTTCAGCTGATCCAATCTTGTCTAAATCCAACTGAACTCCACTTTTTAAAAAGGTCCCCAGCAGAGTCGTCAGTTCTGTGATACGGTGGGAGAACTGACTTGAGTTTTGCGTTTGTTTTCGCAAATGTTTCGGTTGAGCAAGAGTCGCCACCGACTTTTTATTTTATCCTAAGGAAAGGTTAAAAAGCACAGCAAAAAACCTTTGAGATGTTTTCTTGGGTTCGGGGAGTAGATTATAGAAAGGGAAGGTATTAGCACCCTTTCTATCCATGGTTATCCATGGGCTCTTAGTTACTTGCTTAGATCACTTGCCTTTTGTTTTCAATTGTTTTAAATGGTGCTTGTGTGTGGGTTTGAAAATGTTTTTTTTTAAAAAGAAGCCAATGTGGTGGCAACCTTTGTAATGATCCATGTGGGGATGTATACAAAGGTGTATGTCTTTTGAAAAGGTTTTCATTTGTTTTTGAAGATTGTTTTGAAAGTGTTGTGAGGTGTGTTTTAGAAAATAGGCAAGTGTTTTGTTTTTTTGCAAGTTTGATTCAAGCAACTAAGAGGTTATCTACTCCTAAATTTCTCAAAGTTTATTGCTATGTTTTAACCCTTTTCATAAGTTTGTTCCACCATTGTATTTGGTGGACAATCTCATGTTAGGATGTGAAAGGGACGGGCGCGGGTCATCGTTTAGACCATAATCGCAATGGTGCCAAGTATCTTTGGGCATTTTCTTTAAGGGACTTGATCATTTGTTTAGGCAACATTTTGAAAGCGTCATCGAGGGACTATGATCATTTGATTTGTTTGTTTTGCCCAAAGAGACCTAACATGCAATATGGCCCATTTATTTGAAAGGCAACAAGTGGAATACCCTAGGGGTGCAAGTGTGATTTGTGTGTCCATTTTCATGCTTGTTTGTCTTGAGATTGGGTCATGACTATTTTGTTCATTTTATTCGCATATAAACCCTAATTCTAGCATTGTATATTTAGAAAGCGATAAAGTGCGAAATTTAAACTCCTACGCTATTACAACACAATAATATAGGGAGGGGGGTACAATGTTTCAAATGGGGATTTTGACAAGGAATTTAAACCTAAAACTATTACATCAATTTTGAATTTATACAATTTAATTAATGTACAATAATTAAATAAAAATGGAATAAATATGCAAGATGCAAAGATGTTTTGTATATGTATGAAAAAAAGTATTATTTATGTAAGATAAAAAGAAAATAAAAAGGTGTTATTTTTGAAGTATTTTCAATTTTAGGGTTAAAACCCTAATTTTAAAAAAAAGGACATTAATTATTTAATTTACATAATAATTATTATTTATATACAAAAATAAAATAAAATATAGTATATTTGTAAAAAGGGTATTTTTTTAGTATTAAATATTAAAAAATAAAATATGTACATTTTTGGTATTTTTATCCTAAGTATTTAATATATACCTATATATTTATATTATTTAAAAAACATATATTATATATATTAATTAATAATATTTAATATTTGAATAAAAAGTATATATTTTTTATAATATTTTAAGGGAGTAAAAATAAGATAAAAATGTGTACAAAAATATATTTTGTATTATCTTAATGTTTTAAACAAAAAGTATATATGTATATTTATTTACTTATGTACAAAACAATCAAATAAATACTTAATAAATTCAAAAAATGATGGGAAAAATATTTTTATATTTTTAATATGCTGAGAAAAAATAAATGAGTCAGTTAAAAAAAGAAAAAGTCAAAAAATATTAAAAATGAAGCAAATGGGCTCAAGGGTGTAAAACCAAAAAGGGTGGTGTGAAAAGGAAAGTCAACATAGGCCCAGCCCATGAAGACCTTTCTTCAACCTCTGTACAACAACATTCAAAAAACGCGCGCCCTGTTCCTCATCTTCCAACTCTTGATTCCTGGCTTTTCAATGCAAACTCATAACATAAAAGATGTTCAGCATGAAGAGACGATTCTAACCATATGCATAACTTGATCTAACTCTCTAAGATGAGGGAGAATTTCTCCTCCCCCAAATCCTAACCTAGATTTTCTGCCATTTTCAAACCTCAAATTCTCACAGCTCAAGCAAAAGAAATGAAAAGTAAAAACATGTACATGTTCAGTGGCATGAGTAGAACCTTGTTTATTCACAAACTTAAAGCTAATGATGCATAATAAGAGAGATACGAGTTCACCAAGATACCTATTCAGCTGAAGTTCTATCTGGAAATGTAGGAACTTTCAGTGCAAGGTGATGATTGGAAAAGCTTCCTTGAGGTCCAGGGATGCTATTCCAATGTTTACTTTGTCTTGAAAGCTTCTGAATCGAGCTAGAGAACTTCACCTGCAAGTCAGAAATGTGAAAATGGTGGAAGTGGTTAGAGTGATTACAGGTCGTGCTTTTGCTTTTGGTTAGCTTGCATAGATGGTATGGAAGGTGTGTGAACTGGTTTGGGCAAGAAAGCTTGAGAGAAATGAGAGATGGTACTCAAACTGCAGGGCCTGCCCTGTTTTTGCAGTTTGAGAGTGATTATGGCAAGGGGGAGTGTTTGAGAGGTGCAAGGGTCGTGCAAAAGCTTGGTTCTGATCTTTGGAATGTGTTTGATAACTTTGTCTAAGTGTGTGTAAGCTGAGATGGAAGTTGGTATGAGTTATGCAATGTTTCTTCAACTTTAAGCAACAAATGCCAACTTGTGTTTATAGGCATGTAGAGGGCCCCTAATGTGCTGCATAAACTCTCCTTGATAAGAGTGATTTGTCCATAATCTTGTGCTAAAGAGATTTGATCTGTACCTTCTTGATTTACCAATTGACATAAAGTATGACTTTTCAAAAATGGCTATTTTGCTTTATCTAAAAATGGATTAAACCTTCATACAATGCTTTAGCTCAAAGAACATGGTCTTGGCACAAAGAATATGCATTAAATTATTGAGTGTAACTTGGTTTAAGGACCTGTAATCTAGCTTAAAGCATGCTGAGTTCAAATTGCAAGGTTATGGACATGTAACTTGGTCATGAACTAAGTGAGTTTTTGCCATATTGTGAAATTCGATTCTCCCTAACCACGAGGTTGTTTGAGAAGTTCTTGGACATTTTGGAAATCTTGGAATGTGTACTACAATCCATCTTTGAAGTGCAATTTGAAATTCCAAGTGGAAGTGTATGGAAAATGGCCTTGAAGTGGGGTAGAAAAACTTGTCAAAATAGGTCAAAAATTCACTAAGTTAAGAATGGTTTAGTGCCCTTATTCAAAAATTTGTAACTTGAGATACATGCTTCAAATGAGAAAACTTTGTGAATAAAAGTTGTAGATTATGCAACAAGCTACAACTTTCATGTTTTGACTTTTGTTTGAATCCAAATGAATCATGGTGAAAAAGTGGGGCAAAGTTAGGAATAAATTAGGGTTTTCCATAACTTAGAAAAATTCTAAGTTATGAAAAATTCCCATTTCAAACCCTAATTTGCAATTCTTGGTTTCTTGGTGAACAAGTTTCATGATTTGGCATGTTTTGATGAAAAATGAATCTTGACTCTTGATTTTGACCAAAAAGTCAAAGTTTGACTTTTCAGTATACAGTCAAAATTGATCAATTGACTGGGAAATTCAACTATCAATCTTGTGTACTTGGGATCTTTTGAGCTTGTTGAGAATGTCAAGACAATTTCATGGGGTCCTTGAGTCCATATGTGAGCTTGGTTTGCCATTGGCTAGGTCAAACAGTCAAAAATTGCCTTTGTGCAGTCAAAACCCTAAAAATGACCATTTTGCCCTTTTGGTGATCTGATCAAATTTCTTGTGGATTTGTGATCCAAACTTGATCAAATGGTCCATGTGAGTTCATAATGTTGATGTGGGTCAATTTTCATGAGATTTGATTGTCAATTGGCCACAGTTGACTTTTTCCCCAATACAGCTGATTTCTAGGTCAACTGTCCAATTGATTGGGCAAAACTTGGAATCAAGACTTGAAACTTGGTATGGATAAACTTGGGAGTCCAACATGAAGCATGAAAGTCATCTTAGGCTTTTTAGGTCAAAACATCTTTGTGCAAACACAAACCCTAATTTGGGTCAACAGTGCAAGGAGAAATCTTGAGCAGAGAAAACCCTAACTGGATCTTGATCTTCAAAGGTCTGGTGGTGAGAAAATGTTGAGGAAATGGGAGGGCAAATTTTGGGGTACAACAGTTGCCCCTGTTCAATCTTCTTGAACCTGAAGAGTTAGATTGGCAAGTTTGCCTTTCGTGGCTCGAGGGTAAAAGGAGATTGGACACTAGAGTGCCCAGAAATTTGCACTCGCATGTTGAAGTATTAGCAATGTGATGTCGGGAACGGGCTTACAGATGCCATTTGGAGAGATGGTGGATAGGGAGATGGGCTTATGGATGCCATCTGGAGGTGTGACAGAAACCTGTCAGGAATGGGCTTATAGGTGCCATTTGGAAGTGTTGATCGCATAAGAGATTCCTTAGCGAGAACTTGTGTATTTGAGAAAGACAGATGTTTTCCTGGCTTGTTACAGGTGTTTGATCTTCAATCTCTTTATGCAGATATGCCCTGGCTAGATACTGGTGTCGAGTCTACAAACGGTTGCTCACAGATGCGCCCTGGCTGGATACAGGAATCGAATCCGGAAATAGTTGTCAACAGATATGCCCTGGCTGGATACAGGAATCGAATCTTCGAACTCTTCAGACGTGCCCTGGCTAGATACAGGAGTCGAGTCTGGAAATGTGGTCAACAGATATGCCATGGCTGGATACAGGAGTCGAATCTGGAAATGTTGTAGTTGATAGATGTGCCCTGGCTGGATACAGGAGTCGAATCTTCGAACTCTTCAGACGTGCCCTGGCTAGATACAGGAGTCGAGTCTGGAAACTGATCACTCTCAGATGTGCCCTGGCTAGATACAGGTATCGAATCTGGAATTTGTGACAGTTGAAGGTAGTTGTCTTTGGGATTGTCTTTTTCCCTGAAAAGGCCAAAAACGTAAGTTGTATGTAATGTCATGATGTATGATATGCATGATGCCATGCTGTTCAACATGAGATAGTGTGAGCATGCACTTTATCATGTATGTAAGCAGGATGTATGAAATGTGAAATGTTTATGAGTGTAACTTCGTCTTAGGAAAATAAATCCTTGACGACTGGCCGGGGAATTGCTCTGTGGCAGAGATACTTTGCCGAAGTTTCGATGAGAGGCCTGCTGAGGATCTTAATGATGGATTCCGCTGGGGATAATGATGATAAACTCCGCTGGGGATACCAAAGATGAACTTCGCTGGGGATTGAAAGAACCTTGTCGAGGGCGATCTTCTATGGCAAATAGCTGAGGATAACCCAGTTATAAGCCCTTGTGAGGGATAACTCTGAATAAAGCTCGGGAGAGACGTCCGTATTCTGCGGAGAACAAGCTTCCAGAATCTACTGGGGATAAGCTTTTTCGACCTGCCGGGGAAAGTTGACGACTTCACTGGGGGAAGTATTGCTGAATCTTGTCTTACTCTGCGGGGAGCTGAGATCACTTGGTCACATTCTTCAGTCGAATCTACCTTGGTACCTTGGCAGACAAAGCAACCAGATTGCATCAGGCAACTTCACATTGCCCCTGTTTCTGATGTCACCTGTAATTAATCTTTCGTTTCATATGCAAATATTTATGAATCAGCAATTTAATGTCAAATGCATATATCAAAAATGAACATTGGACGTTCGTCGCAAGACAAAACAGAAAAAGGAAAAACAATGGCAATTTGTACAGAAAAGTGAATTTGTATTGATTTTAATTTTGCCTGTGAATAGGCGTTTTTGTACAAGAGGCTGACATCCTAGTAAGAGGACGCCGTCAAATAACATAGAGTTTACAATTTTGAAAAGAAGACAAAACAACTATGTGAACAATCCCACTGGGTTCCAACTCTGCTATCGTCTTTATGTCTCCAAGCGTCTCATCGCTTTGCTGCCTAATTGAAAATGAAGCTGATTGGTCGATGCCGAAGTCTGAGCCAGATAGTTGATACCGAATTCCGGATGCGAAGTGATCCAATGAGACATAGTGTTACGCTTTATCCCTAACTTTTGCCTGGACCGCCCTTTCGGGTTTTCAGTCCACCGGGATACCCATTTTTGCCCAAGCCGCCTTTTCAGGTTTTCGACTTGCCGGGTGTACAGTTTTTTTCATTTCATCCCTTATTTTTGCCCGAACCCTTTTGGTTCGCCGGGAATCCCTAATTTTTGCCTAGGTATGTCAACCTAGCGGGTCTTTTATTTATGCATAGTATTTTTTCACTATGTCTGCATTGGCGGGGTGAGGAAGGTCGTCACCATCCATGGTGGTTAGGATTATGGCTCCTCCTGAGAACACATGTTTAACCACAAATGGTCCTTCGTAAGTAGGGGTCCATTTGCCCCGAGGATCACTTTGAGGAAGGATGATGCGTTTGATTACCAGGTCTCCAACTTGATACTCTTGTGGTCTGACTTTCTTGTTAAATGCCCTGATCATCCGTTTTTGATACGTCTGACCATGACAGATAGCGGTGAGTCTCTTTTCGTCAATCAAGTTTAATTGATCAAGTCGAGTCTGGATCCAGTCATCTTCACTCAAGTCTGCATCCTTCATTATCCTGAGAGAGGGTATCTGGACTTCAATTGGCAAGACTGCTTCCATGCCATAAACCAAGGAGAAAGGAGTTGCCCCGGTTGACGTCCTTGTTGAGGTACGGTACCCATGAAGAGCGAACGGTAACATCTCGTGCCAATCTTTATAGGTCACTGTCATCTTCTGCACAATTTTCTTGATATTTTTATTAGCTGCTTCTACAGCTCCATTCATCTTCGGTCGGTAAGGAGAAGAGTTGTGGTGCTGTATCTTGAATTGTTCACAGAGTTCAGTGATCATCTTGTTGTTGAGATTGGTACCATTGTCCATAATGATCCTTTCTGGGACGCCGTATCGACAGATCAGATTATGCCGGATGAAACGTGCCACGACGCTCTTGGTTACCGTTGCGTAGGAAGCTGCCTCAACCCACTTCGTGAAGTAATCGATCGCCACTAAGATGAAGCGATGCCCATTGGATGCCGTCAGTCGGATCTCACCGATCATATCAATCCCCCACATTGCAAAAGGCCAAGGTGCCGTCAGTACGTTCAAAGGAACTGGAGGAATATGCACCTTGTCAGCATAGATCTGGCATTTATGACAAGTTCGAGAGTGTTGGTAACAATCGGCTTCCATTGTGGACCAGAAATATCCTGCCTGAAGGATTTTCTTAGCCATGGTGTGTCCACTGGAATGTGTTCCAAATGTTCCTTCGTGCAATTCTATCATGATCTTCTCTGCTTCAGCCTTATCCACACAACGCAGTAGAGTTGAATCATGATTCCGTTTGTAGAGAATGTCGTTGCTGAGGAAGAATTTTGCCACAAACCTCCTCATGAACTTCTTGTCATTGACAGATGCACCTTTAGGGTATTCCTGAGCTTCCAAGTACCTCTTCACCTCATGATACCAGGGTTTTTCAGTCACCTTTTCAGCCTCAAGCTCGCAGCAGTATGCCGGTTCATCCAACTTCCAGATAATGATCCGGGGAGCCTCATTGTCCCATTTAACTTTGAACATTGAAGACATTGTAGCCAGTGCGTTCGCTAGCTGATTCTCCTCTCTTGGGAAGTGCTCAAAAGTTATTTCTTCAAAGTGGGGAAGCAAGGTTGACACATACTCCTTGTAAGGAATAAGATTTGGGTGTTTCATATCCCACTCGCCCTTGATCTAATTGATCACGAGAGCGGAATCTCCGAAGACACTCAGAAACTTGATCCTTAAATCGATTGCAGCTTGTAAACCCATGATACATGCCTCATATTCTGCCATGTTGTTGGTGCAGTTGAAACACAATCGGGCGTTGAGTGGAGTATGAGTTCCTTTGGGAGATATGATTACAACGCCGACACCGTTACCCAAAGCATTGGAGGCTCCGTCAAAATGCATAGACCATCGGGATCCTTCTTCAGGTCCTTCATCCGGTCCAGGTACTTCACAGTCAGTTACCACCATGATGTCTTCGTCCGGAAAATCAAAGTTCAATGGTTGGTAATCATCTACAGGTTGGTGTGCCAAATGATCTGCCAGTACACTTCCTTTAATTGCTTTCTGAGTCGTATACTGGATGTCATATTCTGTCAAGATCATTTGCCATCTCGCTATCCTTCCAGACAGGGCAGGCTTTTCAAATATGTACTTGATGGGATCCATCTTTGAAATTAATAGAGTAGTGTGAGTCAGCATATACTGTCTCAGCCGGCGAGCAGCCCATACTAGAGCGCAACAAGTTTTCTCAAGCAGTGAGTAACGAGACTCACAGTCGGTAAACTTTTTGCTCAAGTAATAAATAGCGTGCTCTTTTCGGCCAGACTCGTCATGCTGCCCCAGCACACACCCCATTGAATTATCAAGTACTGTCAAGTATAATATTAGAGGTCTTCCTTCCACCGGTGGCATAAGAATGGGTGGCTCTTGGAGATATTCCTTTATCTTTTCAAAGGCAGCCTGGCATTCATCGTTCCAGCGTACTACTTGATCTTTCTTCAGTAATTTGAAGATTGGCTCACAAGTAGCAGTTAGATGTGAGATGAATCGGGCAATGTAATTCAGTCGTCCCAGAAAGCCTCTGACTTCTTTCTCTGTCTTAGGAACTGACATCTCTTGTATAGCTTTTACCTTGGCAGGGTCCACCTAAATACCTTTATCACTTACAATGAAACCTAGCAATTTTCCAGACCTCACTCCAAAGGTGCATTTGTTGGGATTCAACCTCAGCTTGTATAACTTCAGTCGGTCAAATAGCTTCCTCAAATGATCAAGGTGCTCCTCCTCAGTTTGAGACCTTGCTATCATGTCATCAACATATACCTCAATCTCATGATGGATCATATCATGAAATAAAGCAACCATGGCGCGTTGGTAGGTTGCCCCAGCATTTTTCAACCCGAATGGCATGACCTTGTAACAGAAGGTGCCCCACTGAGTCACAAAGGTGGTCTTTTCCATATCTTCCGGAGCCATCTTGATCTGATTATACCCTGAAAAACCATCCATGAAGGAGAAAACCTTGTGTTGAGCAGTATTGTCGACAAGAACGTCGATGTGAGGTAAGGGGAAGTCATCCTTGGGGCTTGCCCTGTTCAAGTCTCTGTAGTCGACACACATCCTGACTTTACCGTCCTTTTTAGGTACTGGCACCACATTGGCAACCCACTGAGGGTAAGAAGTTACTGCTAGAAACCCGGCGTCGAATTTCTTCATAACTTCAGCCTTGATCTTTTCAGACATCTCTGGGCGCATACGGCGGACCTTTTGCTTTACCGGAGGGCAGTCTTCCTTAGTTGGCAGGTGATGAACTACAATGTCGGCATCCAAACCAGGCATATCTTCATAGGACCAAGCAAATATCTCCATGTAATCCTGTAACATCTGGATCAATCGTTGCTTCACGCTGAGCTCTAGATTGGCACCAATCTTGACCTCTTTCCTATCTGTCTCAGTACCCAGGTTAATTGTTTCCACCGGCTCTTCATGTGGTTGAATAGCCCTCTCCTCCTGAAGTAGCAGTCTTGCAAGCTCACCAGGCACTTCACAATCATCTTCACCTTCGTCTTCGGCCAAGTTGATCGGATTCTCGAAGTCATAACTGGTGGTAGCAGAGCTGTTACCAGTAAGATCCAGAGTGGATTGAAACCTGTATAAGTGAGTGTGTGTAAATATAGCTGTTTTGCAATATATATAACACAGAAAGAAAAAGGAGCATAAGATTTGAAATGCAACAAACGTCCAATGTTTTGATTGATGATATATGGAAATGTCATACAAAAAGCCCTCACAAATGGAGCTACGATGCCCCGGGTAGGACACCGAGCCAATAAAAGTTTTAACACATTGTTTGTTACAAATTGGAAATCAAAAGAAATTAATTACTGCGTGACAAATGTGATAGGTGTAAAATCCTTTGCCGTCCAGTTGCTTGGTCCGTTGCTGGTAGTCGGGTAGATCCAACTGTCAAACTCTGCTTCCTCCACATCCTCCTCAATAGCATTCACCCTTGGGTTGGAGATAAACACCGGAGCCTTTCTGATCTTTTCCTTGCGCACAGTCCTCTGAGCCTCTGCAGTAAAGCCCAGCCCAAACTTGTCATTCTTTTGAGTGAAGTCAGGAAGCTGACCCCAGTTCGCACAATTGCCTTTCTCGATTACAGCCCGGGCATCCTTCAAGGACGCCATCTTTAACGGAAAATATTTTTCAACTACTGCCTCAGCTGATGCCAATACTGGAGGTACTTCTTCAAAATGCTGAAAGGGGGTTTCAATAAACTCCCCGTCCATCTCGATATATCAGAATGAATTCAAGTGACTCACCATGTATTCCTCCTCACCCTGCACAGTAACAATCTTCCCTTTGACAGGGTATTTGAGCTTTTGGTGTAAAGTGGAAGTTACTGCCCCAACTTTGTGAATCCAGGGTCGACCCAACAAGCAGGAGTAAGATGGACGAATATCCATTACATAGAACGTTGAGCCGAAAACTTGGGAACCCACACGAATAGGGATGTCTACCTCACCGTGCACCATCCTCTTAGAACCGTCGAAGGCTCTAACAATGATGTTACTAGGTTTCAACTCCAGACCCTCACAATCTAAGCGATCCAATGCCTTCTTGGGTAAAACATTCAGGGAAGAACCGGTATCCACCAACACGTGTGCGAGAGTAGTGCCCCTGCACTCTATAGAGACGTGCAGGGCATCATTGTGATTTTTCCCTTTGGCGGTAAGGTCAGCATCTGAGAACCCCAAGCCATTGTCAGCCGTCAAATTAGCCACACAGTCGGTGAATTGATCCGCGGAGGTTTCTTGCGGCACATGGGCCGTTTTCAGAAATGAAATTAGGGCTTTTGCATGGGCCTCTGAGCATAGCAGCAATGATAGCATAGAGATTTTGGAGGGAGTATGCCCCAACTGTTCAACAACATTAAAGTCACTCTTTTTGATAATTTTAAGGATTTCCTCCATTTCTTGTTGGGAGGCTTCCACAACAGTCTTTTTTGGTGCCTCCGTCCTGGCAGGCGAATCGGTAGCAACTTCTTTGCCCCGAGTATCAGAGGACTCGGCGGCAGTAGTAGACACATGAACTTGAATTGGAACATGCACACTTGCGGGTGTGATGGTGAGAGGTTTTCGGATAACTGGTGGTGCAATGTTAGGCGAGAAGAGCCTACCACTGCGGGTAATCTTGGCGGGACCAGTGATGTTACTGATACTGGTATTGGTGTTGAACTCCTGCTTCACCCCAAGCACATACACGTCGGCTCCATAATGCCATGGGACCGTTTTATCAGACTCATACGGGAGAGGCCCCGGGACAGTAATAGTGATGGGTGCAACAGACATAATTTGGACTGGTTTCTTTACGGGAGCTTTGGCAGGATTGTAAATTGTGACAACAGATATTTCTTCAACGGAAACAGACGGAACAACAGTTTTCTTGAACAGAATTTCCTTGCTATCCATCAGGCTTTGGATGCCTGACTTCAGCAGTGGACAACCGGTAGGGATAACAGCACACAGGAGGCAACCCTTACTACAACCCGGAAATAAACCGGCTAGTAGTAGGTTCCTCTTAACAATCAAAAGAGGGGTAACAACTTCATTCACCGAAACAACATACAACTCTTCCTCAATGGCATTTACTCTATGCTGGGGCATAGGAGCAGTTACAACATTCAGCCTCTCAGGCGCTTCAAACTGAATTTCCTTCGTGTCGATAAGATCTTGCACTTTGTTTCTCAAGGCCCAGCAATCATCAGTAGTGTGCCCGGGACTATCAGAATGATAAGCACACAGGGCATTTGGGTTATACTTAGGAGACGCGGTGTTGACGACCTTAGGAGCTTCTTTGGTGGTCACCAAATTGGTTGATAGCAGTTGGGGTAAAATTTGAGATAAGGTCATACTCAGCCGAGTATACTGCCTCTTGGGCCTTTCACTTCTTTGTTGATTGTACTGCTGAGGAGCAGCAACAGGTTTTGAAATGACCAGAGCATTGACGGCTTGACGACTTTCTGGCTTGACTTGTCTTCTAGGACCATAGACGGCACTTGCTTCTTTCTTAAAAGGCCTCTTCTCAGTACTTGCAGCAACACCCTTCTGAATCTTTCCTGACTTGATGCCAGCTTCTATTCTTTCGCCCGTTAAGATCAAATCGGTAAACCCCGCTGAAGAGTTACCAATCAGATGATTGAAAAATGGCCCAGATAGGGTCCCTAGAAACATATCAACAAGCTCACGATCGGTTAAAGGAGGCTGCACCCTGCCAGCCAAATCCCTCCATTTTTGTGCGTATTCTTTGAATCCTTCGCTTGTTCCTAATGACATACCCTGAAGTTGGGTACGAGTAGGGGCAAGGTCAGAATTGTATTGGTATTGTTTGTAGAAAGCGGTGGCCAAATCTTCCCAATTCCGGACACTGGTTCCTTCTAGCTGATAAAACCATTCCAACTGAGCTCCAGAAAGGCTGTCTTGAAAGAAATGAACCCAGAGGTTTTTATCTGCCGTATAGGGTTGGATCTTTCTTACGTAGGACCTAAGATGCATTTTTGGACAGGACAGCCCATCATACCTTACAAACACTGGCACTTTGAATTTTGGGGGAATCACAATCCCGGCAACCAAACCCAAGTCTTCAAAATCCAAACCCGGTACTCTTTGTAATTCCATGGCAGCCAATCTGTCTTCTAAACCCTTGTATTTATCATCAGCTGGAGGGTATTGCTGGTCAGAATAATCTTCATCCTCTTCAACCTCTTCTTCTTCCGCATCAGACTCGGAAGGCACCGCAGCTCTATCTCTCTTACTGGTCCCTTCATCAGAAGTAGGAGGAAATTCAAGCACTCTTCGAGCTTCCCCGTCAAATCTTCTCCCCAAAGTAGCCACCCCGAGTCTCTTTTTCTTCTTTTTCACCGGGTCTTTATTCCCCAATTGAGTCTTGATATCCTCCTGACCCTTAGCCAAGGTCATCAGGAGTTGTTGGAATTGTGCATTTTGAGCTTGCAGGTCTTTGATTGTTTGCTCGAGATCCATCCTACTGAAATAAACAACAGACAGATAAGGAAACCTGGAATGAGACCTGCTTATGCACATGATGAATGGTATGCTTATGTATGCAATGCATTCAAGGATTTAGGACATTCAAAATTGTTTTAGACAAAGAAGAACGCACGTCATATTAATAAGAAGAAGTTTGTCAGTACATAAATGCCCCATGGGCCAAATATTACAAAATAAACTTCTTAAGGCAGAAAGACATTGCGCATCCTCTTTGGTGCGATGTAGGTATTGAGGGCCTCTTGCTCGTGGAGTCGGCGGGTAAGCTCTAGAACCTTCTTTTCACTAGCGTAGTAGCTAGCTTCAAAAGTATTCTGTTCCTCCTTGAGCTGAATCCAGCTTTTCTGCATTTCCTCCCACGATGTAGGCATGTCTGGATGTAGGATGGTGTAGGGAACCTCTCCTTCATTGACGGGCTCTTTAATCACTGGGAGTACATGGGGATAAGGCATCATTAGACTTTGGGCTCGGGCTCGTACCCACTTGAGATAGGGCTCAAGAGGGATGGAGTTCTTGTGTCCCAGAGTCTTGCTATCAACCTTGTTGAGTTTTCCCCAAGCTCTGATGAATCTTTGGCGAAGTCCTTGCGCATCGTTGTCGAAGTCAAAAACTAGGTCAGGAATCAACATGTCATGACGGCCATCCCTCCGTGCATATCCAAATTGCCTCAAAGCTAGGCAAGGGTTGTAGGTGATACCTCCTCTAATTCCAAGTAAAGGAACATTAGGAAATTCTCCGCAACGATCGACAATGATGATATTTTCTCTGGACCGAGAACACCAATGCACATCAGAATGAGTAAGAGTCATCAACCGTTGGGACCACCTTGTACCTTGGTCATTCTTCAAGACAGATTGTGGAAGGTGCGAAATAAACCACCTTGCAAGGATAGGAGTACAGCACATGAGAACACCCCTCTTTCTCATTGTTCGTGTGTAAAATGAGTGAAGAATGTCCCCAAGCAATGTTGGTATTGGATTTCTGGACAAGAAGATTTTGACGGCGTTGACATCTACCAATTGGTCAGGATTTGAGAACAAGACCAACCCATAGATAAGGAGTGCCACAATCTCTTCAAAGGCTTGTAGGTCCAATGAATTCCAACATTCTTGTGCCTTCTCAAACAAGAATTTTGCTAAGAATCCTTTGACGCCGCTTCTGGTTTCCCAATGCCCTTTGATGTCGGATGGTTGTAGATGTAATGCTCGAGCAACATCTTCCGGCTTTGGTTCCTTTTCCGTATCGTTGAATGGTAGTTGATTAAGGATAGGGATTCTTAGAAGTTGAGAAAACTCCTCCAAAGTGGGGACCAACTGATAATCAGGGAAAGTGAAACAGTGGTGAAGAGGGTCAAAGAATTGGAATAGCACTTTCATCATGTCTTCTTCAATGTTGGTGTTGACTAGGCTGAGCAGTCTACCATGTCTTTCACTGAAGGATGAATTTTCCGGAATTCTTGAGGTGATCTCCTTGAGTTGAGGAGAGATTCTCACAAGGTTGACTTAAATGGTATTTCTGCGAGGAATTTCCATATCCTACAAAACAAGAACAAAGATGAAGATCCAAAACCCTTGAAATGGTTAGAGAATGCATATGATGTTTCATGATGTTTATGATGTATGCACAAAACATATGTACAAGCAAATCACACCAAACCCTAGTTTCAGGCTTGCATGGGGTTTCATAGGTAAGTACCCTCTTGAGTGTAGTTGGCTTAAAAACCTGTCCTATAAATAGTAATCGGGTTCTAAGGAGCTCAATATCACTGGATTGTTTTCATTGTTCATTGTTTTGGTTTAGCCACTTAACTAGCGACCAAAATATTCCAAGAACACAACCCTCAATGAGTGTAGTATCGAGTATCTACCAACTTCGGACTGCACCAAAGCGGGTCATCTCACTACCCCTAATAAAAGGCCAAGATGGTCAAGTAAGGTTCTAGGTCATTTGTGCTTAGTGACATCACTCAGCGGCCCCGTACTCTCCTTGATTGAACTCAAGGGTTACCGGTACTCACAAATATGTCGCACTAATATAGCTATTGCTTCGACCGTGTCGGTATACCCCGCACAGTTTCCACAACATATTGCTATCTATGAATGTTTCCCAAAATCCGGGTGTAGGATTGCAAACCCAAACAAATAGATCCAAAGTATAAAGCAAATAATTCAAACAATTAGTCATGCAAGAGGGTGATCTAAGCCCTAAGGTTACTCCACTTTTTAAAAAGGTCCCCAGCAGAGTCGCCAGTTCTGTGATACGGTGGGAGAACTGACTTGAGTTTTGCGTTTGTTTTCGCAAATGTTTCGGTTGAGCAAGAGTCGCCACCGACTTTTTATTTTATCCTAAGGAAAGGTTAAAAAGCACAGCAAAAAACCTTTGAGATGTTTTCTTGGGTCCGGGGAGTAGATTATAGAAAGGGAAGGTATTAGCACCCTTTCTATCCATGGTTATCCATGGGCTCTTAGTTACTTGCTTAGATCACTTGCCTTTTGTTTTCAATTGTTTTAAATGGTGCTTGTGTGTGGGTTTGAAAATGTTTTTTTTAAAAAAGAAGCCAATGTGGTGGCAACCTTTGTAATGATCCATGTGGGGATGTATACAAAGGTGTATGTCTTTTGAAAAGGTTTTCATTTGTTTTTGAAGATTGTTTTGAAAGTGTTGTGAGGTGTGTTTTAGAAAATAGGCAAGTGTTTTGTTTTTTTGCAAGTTTGATTCAAGCAACTAAGAGGTTATCTACTCCTAAATTTCTCAAAGTTTATTGCTATGTTTTAACCCTTTTCATAAGTTTGTTCCACCATTGTATTTGGTGGACAATCTCATGTTAGGATGTGAAAGGGACGGGCGCGGGTCATCGTTTAGACCATAATCGCAATGGTGCCAAGTATCTTTGGGCATTTTCTTTAAGGGACTTGATCATTTGTTTAGGCAACATTTTGAAAGCGTCATCGAGGGACTATGATCATTTGATTTGTTTGTTTTGCCCAAAGAGACCTAACATGCAATATGGCCCATTTATTTGAAAGGCAACAAGTGGAATACCCTAGGGGTGCAAGTGTGATTTGTGTGTCCATTTTCATGCTTGTTTGTCTTGAGATTGGGTCATGACTATTTTGTTCATTTTATTCGCATATAAACCCTAATTCTAGCATTGTATATTTAGAAAGCGATAAAGTGCGAAATTTAAACTCCTACGCTATTACAACACAATAATATAGGGAGGGGGGTACAATGTTTCAAATGGGGATTTTGACAAGGAATTTAAACCTAAAACTATTACATCAATTTTGAATTTATACAATTTAATTAATGTACAATAATTAAATAAAAATGGAATAAATATGCAAGATGCAAAGATGTTTTGTATATGTATGAAAAAAAGTATTATTTATGTAAGATAAAAAGAAAATAAAAAGGTGTTATTTTTGAAGTATTTTCAATTTTAGGGTTAAAACCCTAATTTTAAAAAAAAGGACATTAATTATTTAATTTACATAATAATTATTATTTATATACAAAAATAAAATAAAATATAGTATATTTGTAAAAAGGGTATTTTTTTAGTATTAAATATTAAAAAATAAAATATGTACATTTTTGGTATTTTTATCCTAAGTATTTAATATATACCTATATATTTATATTATTTACAAAACATATATTATATATATTAATTAATAATATTTAATATTTGAATAAAAAGTATATATTTTTTATAATATTTTCAGGGAGTAAAAATAAGATAAAAATGTGTACAAAAATATATTTTTTATTATCTTAATGTTTTAAACAAAAAGTATATATGTATATTTATTTATTTATGTACAAAACAATCAAATAAATACTTAATAAATTCAAAAAATGATGGGAAAAATATTTTTATATTTTTAATATGCTGAGAAAAAATAAATGAGTCAGTTAAAAAAAGAAAAAGTCAAAAAATATTAAAAATGAAGCAAATGGGCTCAAGGGTGTAAAACCAAAAAGGGTGGTGTGAAAAGGAAAGTCAACATAGGCCCAGCCCATGAAGACCTTTCTTCAACCTCTGTACAACAACATTCAAAAAACGCGCGCCCTGTTCCTCATCTTCCAACTCTTGATTCCTGGCTTTTCAATGCAAACTCATAACATAAAAGATGTTCAGCATGAAGAGACGATTCTAACCATATGCATAACTTGATCTAACTCTCTAAGATGAGGGAGAATTTCTCCTCCCCCAAATCCTAACCTAGATTTTCTGCCATTTTCAAACCTCAAATTCTCACAGCTCAAGCAAAAGAAATGAAAAGTAAAAACATGTACATGTTCAGTGGCATGAGTAGAACCTTGTTTATTCACAAACTTAAAGCTAATGATGCATAATAAGAGAGATACGAGTTCACCAAGATACTTATTCAGCTGAAGTTCTATCTGGAAATGTAGGAACTTTCAGTGCAAGGTGATGATTGGAAAAGCTTCCTTGAGGTCCAGGGATGCTATTCCAATGTTTACTTTGTCTTGAAAGCTTCTGAATCGAGCTAGAGAACTTCACCTGCAAGTCAGAAATGTGAAAATGGTGGAAGTGGTTAGAGTGATTACAGGTCGTGCTTTTGCTTTTGGTTAGCTTGCATAGATGGTATGGAAGGTGTGTGAACTGGTTTGGGCAAGAAAGCTTGAGAGAAATGAGAGATGGTACTCAAACTGCAGGGCCTGCCCTGTTTTTGCAGTTTGAGAGTGATTATGGCAAGGGGAGTGTTTGAGAGGTGCAAGGGTCGTGCAAAAGCTTGGTTCTGATCTTTGGAATGTGTTTGATAACTTTGTCTAAGTGTGTGTAAGCTGAGATGGAAGTTGGTATGAGTTATGCAATGTTTCTTCAACTTTAAGCAACAAATGCCAACTTGTGTTTATAGGCATGTAGAGGGCCCCTAATGTGCTGCATAAACTCTCCTTGATAAGAGTGATTTGTCCATAATCTTGTGCTAAAGAGATTTGATCTGTACCTTCTTGATTTACCAATTGACATAAAGTATGACTTTTCAAAAATGGCTATTTTGCTTTATCTAAAAATGGATTAAACCTTCATACAATGCTTTAGCTCAAAGAACATGGTCTTGGCACAAAGAATATGCATTAAATTATTGAGTGTAACTTGGTTTAAGGACCTGTAATCTAGCTTAAAGCATGCTGAGTTCAAATTGCAAGGTTATGGACATGTAACTTGGTCATGAACAAAGTGAGTTTTTGCCACATTGTGAAATTCGATTCTCCCTAACCATGAGGTTGTTTGAGAAGTTCTTGGACATTTTGGAAAGCTTGGAATGTGTACTAAAATCCATCTTTGAAGTGAAATTTGAAATTCCAAGTGGAAGTGTATGGAAAATGGCCTTGAAGTGGGGTAGAAAAACTTGTCAAAATAGGTCAAAAATTCACTAAGTTAAGAATGGTTTAGTGCCCTTATTCAAAAATTTGTAACTTGAGATACAAGCTTCAAATGAGAAAACTTTGTGAATCAAAGTTGTAGATTATGAAACAAGCTACAACTTTCATGTTTTGACTTTTGTTTGAATCCAAATGAATCATGGTGAAAAAGTGGGGAAAAGTTAGGAAAAAATTAGGGTTTTCCATAACTTAGAAAAATTCTAAGTTATGAAAAATTCCCATTTCAAACCCTAATTTGCAATTCTTGGTTTCTTGGTGAACAAGTTTCATGATTTGGCATGTTTTGATGAAAAATGAATCTTGACTCTTGATTTTGACCAAAAAGTCAAAGTTTGACTTTTCAGTATACAGTCAAAATTGATCAATTGACTGAGAAATTCAACTATCAATCTTGTGTACTTGGGATCTTTTGAGCTTGTTGAGAATGTCAAGACAATTTCATGGGGTACTTGAGTCCATATGTGAGCTTGGTTTGCCATTGGCTAGGTCAAACAGTCAAAAATTGCCTTTGTGCAGTCAAAACCCTAAAAATGACCATTTTGCCCTTTTGGTGATCTGATCAAATTTCTTGTGGATTTGTGATCCAAACTTGATCAAATGGTCCATGTGAGTTCATAATGTTGATGTGGGTCAATTTTCATGAGATTTGACTGTCAATTGGCCACAGTTGACTTTTTCCCCAATACAGCTGATTTCTAGGTCAACTGTCCAATTGACTGGGCAAAACTTGGAATCAAGACTTGAAACTTGGTATGGATAAACTTGGGAGTCCAACATGAAGCATGAAAGTCATCTTAGGCTTTTTAGGTCAAAACATCTTTGTGCAAACACAAACCCTAATTTGGGTCAACAGTGCAAGGAGAAATCTTGAGCAGAGGAAACCCTAACTGGATCTTGATCTTCAAAGGTCTGGTGGTGAGAAAATGTTGAGGAAATGGGAGGGAAAATTTTGGGGTACAACATTGGGGATAAGATGTCATAGGTAGGAACCCTGCATCAAATTGTTTCATCACTTCAGCTTTTATCTTTTTGGACATGTCAGGCCTCATACAACGAACCTTTTGTTTGACAAGAGGACAATCTTCTTTTGTCGGCAAATGATGAACTACGCTGTCGATATCCAACCCTGGCATATCTTCATAATACCAAGAAAATACTTCCACATAATCATGCAACATCTGAACCAACCTGCTCTTGACACTTCTTTCCAAGTTAGTGTCGATCTTGATTTCCTTCTTGTCTGTCTCAGTACCCAGATTGACGACTTCAACTGACTCTTCGTGTGGCTGAATAACTTTTTCCTCTTGTAATAGAAGTTTGGCTAGTTCTCCTGGTATTTCACAATCTTCCTCGCCTTCATCTTCAGCTTGGTTAATTGGATATTCGAAGTCATAGTCGGTAATAGTAGAGTCATTAGCAATAAGATCCAGAGTGGATGAGGACCTGCAAGAGTGTGTGTGTGCATGTAAGGTACATGGCTATTTTGAAAAATGTATTTGAAAGAAAGACAATAAACACAAATATTTGAATGCAAAAGAGTCCAATGGCTTATATTGAATGATCATATGATTAGATGAACATAAATAAAACCCTTGACAAATGGACCAAAGTGCCTCGGGCCAGGCACATGGCTTAAAAGTGTTTGTTAAATATTACAGACAAAATGTTCTTGAATTAATAAGAAAGAAAAAAACAAGTGATTACTCCTCAATGAAGTAGACGGGCATAAAATCCTTTGCATGCTAATTCTTTAGCTCTATTGTAGTAGGATACACCCAATCTTCAAATGCAGCTTCATCATCCGAATCACCCACAGCGTTAACTCCGTAGCTTCCAATGCGGAGAGGTGGCTTTCCTGCATGAGCGCACCTCACTTCCTTCTAAACCTTGACGGTGAAACCTAAACCAAACTTATCCGCTTTGAATGGGATATCGAGGAGTTGCCCGCAAGTATCACATCTTCCTTCTTCAATTGCAGCACGAGCATCTTTGACTGAAACCATCTTCGGAACAACCTTAACGACTTTGGACTCATCAGAGGAACATTTGGTAGCACCAACCATTGGTGGCACAACTTCAAAGGCTTAACACGGGGTCTCAATGAATTCTCTATCCATTTCCACGTACTTGAAAGAGTTTAGGTGGCTTACCATAAACTCTTCCTCTCCACAGACAGTGACAATTCTTCCTTTGACCGGATACTTGAGATTTTGATGAAGAGTTTAGGTTACTGCCCCAACTTTATGGATCCAAGGGAGAGCCAACAAACAAGAATATGCAGGACAAATATCCATGATGTAGAAGGTGGAGTTGAAAACTTGTGAGCCCACCTTGATTGGAAGATCTACCTCTCCATGAACTGTCCTTTTTGATCCATCGAAGGCCCTCACAATGATATCACTTGGTTTCAAGACTAAACCTTCACAGTCTAGACGGTCTAACGCCCCCTTGGGTAGCACGTTTAAAGAAGAACCGGTGTCGACCAGAACATGTGCCAAGGTAGTCCCTTTGCACTCGACGGAAACATGTAGAGCTTTATCGTGGTTCTTCCCAAGCGGTGTTAGATCAGCATATGAAAATCCCAAACCATTATCAGCCGTCAAGCTTTCCACGCAATTATCAAACTGGTCAGTTATGGTCTCATAAGGGACATGAGCCTTTTTCAAGAATTTGATTAATTTCCGAGCATGGGCATCGGAACAGAGTAGCAATGATAACATAGAAATCTTAGAAGGGGTTTGCCCCAACTGTTCCACAATCTTAAAGTCGCTCCTTTTTATTATTTTCAAGATCTCATCCATCTCACGAGCGAAAGGTTCTCCATCGGCAACGTCCTTTGCGGGTATTTCTGTCACGACTGGCTCAACAACTTTCTCTTTCCCTCTTGTATCGGTACTTGGCTTAGCAACAGTAATGCAGACGGGTGCCTTTGTAACAACTGGTGGTGAGATATTGGGTGAAAAGATTCTCTCAGTTATTGTCACTTTGCTTGAGCCAGTTATGTTACCAACATTATCAGCATTGTCTTCCTCAATCCAAGCGTCTTGTTTTATCCCATGGTAAAACACCTCAGCACCATAATTCCATGGCACTGCCTTGTTTGAAGAGTAGGTAATTGGTCTGGGATTGGTAATTATTAGGGGAGCCATAATTGGTTCATTTGAAATCCTGATAGGACCTTTGGAGGAGATCCTAAGAGGTTTATTTGAGATAGTTATTATGGATAAATCTTCACATTTGTTAGTCAAACTTTGGGTAGACGGAGTATTCTCAAATAGAATTTCGTGGCTATCCATCAGGCGTTGAATGCCTTCCTTCGGCCCTTCGCATCCATTGAGTTGTTTGGCACAATAAACACAATCTTTTGCGCAGCCAGGGAAAATCCTGACTTTCAACAAATTCTTTTTGATGATATTCAGCGGAGTAGTCAAGTCTTCAACAGAGGCAACAAAAATTGTATCTTCAACAACATTAACACCCATGCCATGATTTGGCATAGGCGCGGTGATTACATTTGGAGTTGGAGGAGGATCAAATTCAATAGTCTTGTTATCGATCAAATCCTGGATTTTATTCTTCAAGGCCCATCATTGGTCAGTCTCATGCCCAAGGCTACTTGAGTGGTAAGCACATTTAGCGTTTGGATTATACTTTGGTGAAGAGGTATCTGGATTGGCAGGAGGATCGCGCAATGTCACCGAATTAACCTTTAATAACTGTTGTAAGGCTTGGGATAGTGACATGCCTATCCTCGTAAATTGTCTTCTCGGAGTTTAAAAATGTTGATGATTTGCAGATGGTCTTTGAGCAGGAGTCAGATTGGAGATTCAGACAACATTAACAGACGGATGGTCATTCTTCTTGGTACGGGCCCTTGCCCCGTATACAACATTGATTTCCTTCTTTTCATCAAAAGGTTTCTTTATAGGATTAGAAGTGGAGGCAGATTCCATAGAAATATTCCCACTTATGATGTCGCTTTTAACTCTTTCTCTGGTTAAGATTAATTCGGTGAAACTGGAAAAAGAACGGCCCACCAACAAGTTAAAGAATGGACCAAATAAAGTGCCCATAAACATGTCAATATGCTCCCTATCAGTCAAATGTGCTTGAACCCTACTGGCGAGGTCTCTCCACTTTTGGGCATATTCTTTAAATCCTTCATTCTTCCCCATTGTCATATCTTGCAACTGAACCCTTGTTGGCACCAAGTCGGCGTTATACTGGTATTTATGGTAGAATGCAGTGGCTAAATATTCCCAGGTATTGATACGGGAACAATCTAATTGATAAAACCATTCTAGTTGCGTTCCGGCCAATCTCTCTTGAAAAAAGTGAACCCAGAGTTTCTTATCAGCGGTGTGCAGTTGTATCTTGCACACATAAGATTTCAGGTGAAGTTTTGGACAGGAAACTCCATCGTACTTTGCAAAGACTCGTATTTTGAATTTGTGGGGAATGACAACCCTAGAGATCAAACCCAAATCATCAAAATCTAAGCCGGGGACGACTTTGGATTTCGACGGCCTTCAATCTGTCTTCTAACTACTTGTACTTGACATCGACGGGAGGATACTGCTCGTCAAAATAATCATCATCAGACGCTTGACCATTGATGCAACCATCCTGGGTACTCTTAGCTTCTCCAATCTGATTCTCATCTTACTCGGATGAGTCTTCTACTACCGGGATCTGACAGACCGACTCCTTGAACCTTCTACCCATGTTGAGCAGAGCTTTCTTCTTGGGCTTCTTCTTGGCTGCCAATAATGCCATTATATCTTGCTGCCCCTTAGCTAGGGCCAGTAGAGTCTCTTGGAATTTAGAGTTTTGTACCTGAAGGTCCTTCACAGTTTTCTCTAGATCCATCTTGCTGAAATAAACAACAGAAAGATAAGGAAACATGTTTATGTGAAAACCTGTCATGTTATGATGCATGGAAGATGTATATGCAAATGATTTCAAGGATTTATGAAATTTAAATTTGTATAGACAAAAGAATGAACAAACGCCGATTTTCATTAATTAGTTCAAAAGGATTACAACATGCCTCTTGGGCTTACACAATAACTTTCTAAGATAAAAAGACTGAACGCATCCTTTTCGGTGCATGGTAGGCATTCACACTTTGCTCTTCTTGTAGCTGCTTTGTAAGCTCCAAGACCCTCTTCTCACTATCGTAGAATTGAGCTTCGAAAGTATCTCGTTCTTCCTTTAGCTGAATCCAACCTTTTTGCAAGTCTTCAAGAGAAGTAGGCATGTCGGGATGGAGGACAGTGTATGGGACATCTCCTTCAACCATAGGTTCCATGATAAATGGAAAGATAGAGGGATAAGGCGTCACAAGTTTCTAGGAACGAGCTCGTACCCAATTAAGGTAAGGCTCGAGAGGAATGGAATTCTTGTGTCCCAACGTCTTGCTATCCATTTTGCTTACCATCCTCCAAGATCGTATAAACCTCTGACGGTATCGTAGATCGTTGCTCTCGTAGTCGAATACCACTACTTGGATGAGCATCTCTTGTAGATCATCCCTTCGGGCATAACCAAAATGTCATAAAGCTAAGCAGGGGTTTTAAGTGATACCTCCTTTAACGCCAAGAAAATGGACATTAGGGAATTCCCCACAACGGTCGATGATAGTAACATTCTACAAGGATCGAGAACACCAATGAACATCTGAATGTCTGAGCATCATCAACCTATGGGACCACCTCAAACCTTGCTCGTTCTTCAACACAGATCAGGGAAGATATGAATTAAACCATCTAGACAAGAGAGGAGTGAAACACATTAGGATCCCTCTCTTCCTCATAGTGCGAAAGTGAAAAGAATGTAGGATATCTTCCAACAAAGTAGGCATTGGATTGCGAGACATGAAGACTTTGACAACATTTACATCTATAAGTTGGTCAAGGTTTGAAAAAAAACCATCCCATAGATGAGAAGGGCCAAGATTTCTTCAAAAGCTTGTAAGTCCAAAGAGTTCCAACAATCTTGAACTTACTCAAACAAGAACTTGGCTAAGAAACCTTTGACACCACTCCTTATTTCCCAATTAGATGTGATATCAGATTGTTGCAAGTGTAGTGCTTGGGAAATATCTTCAGGTTTTGGATCTCTTTCTGTACAGTTGAAGGGTAGTTGATTGAGAATGGGAATCCTCAAGAGTTGAGAGAATTCTTCTAGAGTAGGCACAAGCTGATAATTGGGAAAAGTGAAGCAATGGTGTAGAGGATCAAAGAATTGGAAAAGCACCTTAATCATATCTTCATCGGTGTTGGAGGCAACCATGTCTTTCGTTGAATGAAGAATTCTCAGGGACCCTTGATGCTAACTCTTTGACTTGAGGAGGAATCCTTACGAGATTGACCTGGATAGTATTCCTGCAGATAGAAGCCATATCCTACAAAACAGAACAAAGATAAATCCCAAAAATGGTTAGTGATAATGAGTATGATGTCATGATGTTTATGATGTTATGTACAAATAGGTATTACAAACAAGGCAAACAAGTCCTTAGGTTTAGGCTTGCATGGAGTCTCATAGGTAAGTACCCTCTTGAAGTTTAGTTGGCTCAAACCTATCCTAGAAATAGTAACCAAATTCTAAGGGATCTCAATATCACTGATCTGTCTTACCGGGCATTATTTCAGTGCAAGCCTCTTTCACGGCGACCGAAATATCCCGAGAAGTCAAACCTCAATGAGTGTAGTATAGAGTATCAACCAACTTCAGACTGCACCAAAGCCGATTATCTCACTACATCCTAATGGTCAAGTTGGTCAAGTAAAGGTTCTAAAGTCAATTAGTGCTTCATGACACCACACACCGACCCCTTATTCTCCTTGACTACTCAAGGGCTACTGGTACCCACAAATGTGTCACACTAATGTAGTTATTGCTTAGACCATGTCGGTATACCCCACACAGTTTCGACATTGTATTGCTACTTACCTATAAGGCGTCCCAAATTCGGGTAGAGGATTTAAACAAGCCCAAACAAGGAACCAAAATGTAAAGCAAACAAGTCAAACAATGAAAGAAAATAAAGGTGATCTAGCCCTAAGGTAACCCCACTTTTATCTTATCCCTAGCAGAGTCACCAATTCTGTGATACGGTGGGAGAACTGACTTGGGTGTTTTGTGTTTTATCGCAAATGTTGCAGTTAGCAAGAGTCGCCACCGACTTTTCTTTTATCCAAAAGGAAAGGCTGAAAAGAACAAGAAAGACCTTTGAGATTGTTTCTTGAGTTCAGGGGGTAGATTATGAAAAGGGAAGGTGTTAGCACCCTTTTCATCCATAGTTATCTATGGACTCTTAGTTGCTTGCTAGATCACTTGCTTTTGTTTGAAAATATGCTTTGTGTGGTTTTTGAAAGTATTTTGAAAATGCGCCCTCATTTAGGAAAACTTTGTAATAGTTCTCGTTCGTAAGAACGTATACAAAGTGTTGGGCTTTTGAAAATATTCATGTTTGGAAAGTGTTTTGAAAGCGTTTTTGAAAGTGTTGGTGTTTGTTTTGAAAATAAGCAAGGATATTTGATTTTAAAATGAGCAAGCAACTAGGAACAATCTACCTACTCAAAAGTCTTTGTTCATTTCTTCCTCTCCTTTGATATTGCTATCTTACTTGATTTGGTAAGAAGCCTTATCTTTGGATGTAAAGGGACGGGCGTGGGTCATCGTATAGCCATGATAGCATTGTTGTGAGATATCTTAGCATTCCTCTTTGAGGGACTAAGATCATTTTGAAAGGCAACATTGATAACGCCATCGAGGAACTATGATCTTGTGTTTTTGATTGATTTTTGCTAAGATATCTCACATGCATAACATGGCCATTTTTGTAAAGAAACAAAGTGGAATTACCCTAAGGGTGTAAGTGTGCAAATGTGTTTGATTTACATGCATTGTTTATCTTGAATTAGGGTTTGCTACTTGTTGATTTTAGTCTTGCCATATAAACCCTAATTACTAGCATTTATATAAAACGATAAATTACGGAAAGTAAAATTACTACGCTATTACATCATTAGGGGAGGGAGTATACAAATTTACAAATGGGGATTTTACAAGAAAATTAAACCAAATTATCTATTACAACCATATTGAATAATATACAAGAATTGAATAAAATATGCAAGAAAATAAAATGGAAAAGAAATGATTTTTGTTAAGGGTTTTAATGAAAGGGCTTAGTCTTGACCTAATTAAAGCAAGTGATTAATTAAAATTAAACAAAATTAAAATTAAACTATTTAAGAAAGGAATTAAGTATGAAACATTTTTTAGGATTTTTTATGAAAAAGGTTTTAAATTAATGAAAATAATATGGAAATTAATTAATTAAAAGAAACCTAAGTTCTAAATTAATTTTAAATGAAAAATAATAAAAATAAATAAAATAATTAAACCTAAATCTAAATATTTATTATTAAAAAAGAAAACAAATTGTTAAGAAAATGTTTTTGTTCTTTTGTTTCATAAAGAAAATAAGCATAAAAATGAGAATATTTAAATATGTAAACAAATAAAATATTTGGATTTTTTATTAATAAAACTAAAAATAATATTAATAATAATAATAAGAAAACTGAAACAAAATAAAAATAAAAAAAGAAAATAAAAGTAAATGAAATAATAAAAAGAAATTGGGCTAGCATGCAAAAGTAAACATGGAGGGTTAGAAATCAACAAAAAAACAAAGCCCAGTGACTTAGGCCCATGCGCTGCTGGCTGGAACAAAAAAGAGGAAAAAATGTGAGAAAAATGCACAAAAGGTAGCACTGGATGTTGAACCCCTGACCTCTCACATACACGCGCACTACCTTTTCCACTGGGGTGGTTGTACATCCTGTAATAAACAAAACAAATAATACATAATACAAATCCAGTCTTGAATATGACTTCATCTTCAACCTCCAGCCTGAACATATGTAACTTCACCATTTCTCAACAAAAATGAAATATGCAAACATGAAAGTTGCTCCATTTTTCCATACGAATCCAACCATATAAATATTATAAGCTATAAATTAAAGATGAATGAGAATTTCTAAAAGTACCAAATTCTGACCTAATTATTTTCAGAGATTTAAACCTAAAATTCTCTAAGCTCAATCAATATAAATGAAATCTATGGACATGCACAGTTTCAGGGCAATGATGTCTATATTTTATCTTCACAAATACAAGCCTAACAATGCCTAAATGAGAAGATAGAAGTTCAGAAAATGTACCTCAAAACTGGAAATCGTGAAATGAGTTTGAGCTGCTTTCAAGGAGTTGTGATGATCAGGTTAGCTTCCTCAAGCTCCCAGGAAGCTAATGCAATGATTAGCTTGAGCAATGGATGGATGGAATGGCTTGGAGAAGTCAACTTGCAATGCTCGATTTTTGGTTATGGAGTTTGATGTAAATGGTGTTACAGTATGAAATAGGGACAAGGATGGGTTATATTTGATGTATAGGAGCTTTAGGAACTAAAAGGCCAAGAAACACACGAGGGAAGTGAGAGTTACAAGTTCAAGGTCAAAAACTGTGCAACAATGGTGTTTTTGGACAATTTTTGGCTTGAGGGAGTTTGGGAGTGTTTCAGGGTGCTTAAGCTCATGTCTTAGCTCACAAATAGTGCCTATATTTATAAGCAACAAGTTTGGAGGCTTGTCTTTGATCAGAATTCAAAATCACATGTTTATGCTCAACATGTGATTTTTTGAGAAATCAAGTTTCAATGCCTTGTGTACTTGCTATTGTAGAGTGGTTATGATTTAAACAAACTTGCTTCTAAATTTGTAGGTGGAGTGTGATCAGAGGGAACAAGTTAGAGGCTCAAGAATTGACTTTGTGCATAAAGCTTGCTTTTCAAGAATGACATTGTTAACTTTCTTCCCAAAATGGAAATTTGAATTGGATAAAGCTTAAACCACTTGGATTATAGCTTAAAAGTTTATGTAATCCATTAATGATGGATAGATACACAAGTTAGAATTCCTGCAAAGCAAGATTATGCAGCCTAACATTGAAATTGAATTATGTGTTCATCAAGAAATGACTTGTAATTCAAGAATGAAACCCTAACTTCTTGCCTTTGATTCTCCTTGCTCAAGTATGATCTTAATGACTTATTTGAAATTTTGGAAAGCTTGTAACATACTCTACAACCTCTATGTTGGACATTTTTGAATATTCATCTTGGAACTATGTGAAAAATTGCCATGAAGTTAGGTCAAAATCCTGCCTAAACTAGGGCAAAATTTCACTAAGTTTCCAAGTTTCATGAACATGTCTTCTTAAAATCATAACTTGAAATCCATGCATTTATAGAAAAAGTTGTGTTCTAAAATGTTTTATATCTCATTTAGATCTACAACTTTCATGTGGGAAGTTTCCTTTGAATCATCTTGCATCATGTCAGAAATTTGGCTCAAAGTTATGAAAAAAATGTGAATTTCCAACACTTAGAAAAATTTCTAAGTTTAGAAATTTTGACTTTTCAAAATGAAATCTTGACTTTTTGATTTCTTGATGAACAAGTTTCATATTTTGACATGTCTTGATGAATTGTAATCTTTGGAACTTGATTTTGATGAAAAAGTCAAAGTTTGACTTTTCAGTGTACAATTGACTTTTCATCAGTTGACTAAAAATCAACTATCAATCAATTGATCTTGAGGGATGTTTTGAGCCATACCATTAGTTAAAAATGATGAATTTAAATCCTTTATATCATTCCTTGAACCAATAAGTCATTTTCTAGGTCAAAAATCAGAAATTGCACCTTCTCAGTCAAAACCCTAATTTTGACCATTTTGCCCTTTTGATGATCTGATCAAATTTCTTGAGGAATTGTGATCCAAACTTGATCAATTGACATATATGAGTTCATAATGTTGATATGGACCAAAAATTATGAAGTTTGACTGTAAATTGACCACAATTGACTTTTTCCCCAATATAGTTGATTTTAGGTTAACTAGTCAATTGAGTGAGCAAAAATGTGATCCAAGACTTGAAACTTGACATGAGAAATATTGAGGGTCTAAAATGATCCATTAAAGTCATATGGGGCATTAAAAGTCCATTTGTCCTTGTGCAAACTCAAACCCTAATTTTTCAGTCATCAGTGCTAGAGGAGGTGTCTTGAGCTGATCAAACCTTGTGCAGTCTTGAACCAAAGGAGATCTTATGAGAGATTACTTGAGAAAAGAGAGGGAAAATTTTGGGGGTACAATACCCATCGAGAGATACATGGGATATCACATCAAATTAATACTGGTGTTATTTTCCTTTCTTTGGAGGCTATTGTAAGGGAATATATCATGGCTTTTGGAAAGCTTCACGAAGAAAGGGATGCCTTCAGGGAACTCAGATGCAAGGAAGCTATTGAAGAAGGTATTTGAGAAGGTAGAAATTTGGATCCCCTTGTTATTTTGATAAAAAGATGAAGGAGTTTGAAAATATCACTGAAGAAAAATATGTGGCCTTGATCAAGGTCCAGAAGTATGTGGTTGATGTGTAGTTTTCCTTGGTCGGGGTTAATGAAGTTCTTAACACAACCCACAAAATTATGGAGGATATGGAAATATTCCTGGGGGAATCTAAGAATGCTTTGCAAGATAAGGAAGATTTCTTGAGAAAATCTCAAGATCTATAGAAGGCCTAATATTTGTAGAAGGTGAGGGAGTCCGAGAAGGTGTCTATAGAGAAAAAGTATTTGATTATTTTGGAAACTGGATAGAAGTGTATGTGAGATATGGTGGGAGAACTGACTTGTGTGTTTTATGTTTTATCGCAATTGTTGCAGATAGCAAGAGTCACCACCGACTTTTATTTTATCCAATAAAGAAATGTGTGAAAAGAACAAGAAAGACCGTTTGAGAATTTTCTTGAGTTCGGGGGGTAGGTTATGAAAAGAGAATGTGTTAGCACCCTTTTCATTCGTAGTTATCTACGGGCTCTTAGTTGCTAGTTCACTTTTGAAATACTTTGTTTGAAAATGTGTTTGTGGTTGGTTTTGAAAGTATTTTTGAAAAGTTTCTTCGTTTAGGTGAACTTTGTAATGATTCTTGTCTTTATAAGAATGCATAGAAAGTGTTGAATTTTGAAAATATCTCATTTGAAAGTGTTGGTGTGTTTGAAATGATGTTGTTTTGAATATGGTTGTGAGCAAGCAACTACGAGCATTCTACCTACTCAAAAATTCTTAGTTATTTTCCTCCTCCTTTATATATTGCTATCTTACCATTGATTGATAAGAAGCCATATCGTTGGATGTGAAGGGACGGGCGTGGGTCGTCGTATAGTCATAGAAAGAAACATTGTAGGATACCTTAGCAATTTGTCGTAAGGGTCTAAGTTCGTTTACCGAAGGCAACATCAGAGGGTCATCGAGGAACTACAATCTTGTATTTGAGGTTCATTGCTAAAGTATCTCACGTTCGAGGGACATGGCTATCTTTATCCGAGGCAACAAGCGAGATTACCCTAGAGGTGTGCGTGCGAAAGGTGTTTGATTGCATGCATTTTTGTCTTTGAGATTAGGGTTTTCTAACGGTTGATTTTATCTTGTCATACACACCCTAATTACTAACAATTATATTAAAGAGATAAATTGCGGAAATTAAAATCCCACGCTATTACATCACTTGAGGGATGCAGGTACAATTTACAAATAGGGATTAAATACAAGCCTAATTAAAATATTACAACCATATTGAATAAATGAATAGCAATAAAAATATAAAAAGGAAAATAGTGTACAACGAGAGAAAAACAAACTTTATGTATTGACACATATCCTTATGCATCAGCACATGCCACTTCTTGTTTCTGAAAAATCAAAATCAACTTAGTATAAGTCGATACATAATGATATGTGTCGACTCATTTCTTGTTTGTATCGACACATTCGTGTTTTGTGTCGACTCATACACCTTTTGTCTCTCTGTATTGTGCCTGGATAACGATATGCATCGATGTATAAGGCCTTGTAATGACTCATACACTGTTCTGTAACCAAAATGAGTCGACTCATGTGAGTATGCATCGACTCATGCTGCAATTTTTTTACCTCTAACATTGTTCTATTGCATGTAGAAGTCAGTTCTCAACATATAATTGATAAAAATGTATAGCTATAATATGGTTAGTGTTATACCCCAAAATTTTCCCTCTCACTTATCAAGAATTTTCTCACAAGATCTCCTTTGGATCAAGACTGCATTAGGGTTGATCAGCTCAAGACACCTCCTCAAGCACTGATGACTGAAAATTAGGGTTTGAGATTGCACAAGTATTTTTGAACTTAAAATGCCCCATATAAATTTCATGGATCATTATGGACCCCCAAGATTACTCATGTCAAGTTTCAAGCCTTGGATCACACTTTTGATCAGTCAATTGAACAGTTGACCTAAAAATCAGCTGTATTGGGGAAAAAGTCAACCATGGACAATTTACAGTCAAATCCCATAATTTTTTATCCATATCAACATTTTAAACTCATATGTATCATTTGATCAAGTTTGGACCATAATTCCTCAAGAAATTTGATCAAATCTCCAAAAGGGCAAAATGGTCAAAATTAGGGTTTTGACTAGGAAAGGGCAATTTCTGATTTTTGACCTAGCAATTGATCAATTGGTTTAAGGCATGATCTCAAGAGTCCAATTGATAAATTTTTACCTAATGATAGGGTTCAAAACATTGCAAGTCCATTGGATTGACAGATGAATTTTGTAGTCAAATGATCAAAAGTCAACTGTATACTGAAAAGTCAAACTTTGACTTTTTGGTCAAATTCAAGTGCCAAAGATCATAATTCATCAAAACATGTCAAAATATGAAACTTATTCATCAAGAAATCAAAAAGTCAAGATTTCATTTTGAAAAGTCAAAATTTCTAAACTTAGAAATTTTTCTAAGTGTTGAAAATTTCATGTTTTTTTTTAAATAAATTTGAGCCAAATTTTCACCATGATGCAAGATGATTCAAGAGAAACTTCCAACATGAAAGTTGTAGATATCCATGAAATATAGAACTTTGCTGCACACAACTTCTTCCAAAAGTGCTTGGATCTCAATTTATAATTTTATGAACATAGGGTCATGAAACTAAACACTTAGTGAAATTTTGCCCTAATTTGACCAGGATTTTGACCTAACTTCATGACACTTTTTCATATAGTTCCAAGAGGAATCTTAAAAAGCAATTCAAATATGGGTTGTAGATCAAATTTCAATCTTTCCAAAATGTCAAAGAACTCCTTGAGATCATTCTTGAGTAGGGAGAATCAAAGAGATGAAGTTAGGGTTTTGTCACTTGAATTACAAGCCATTTTTGATGAACACATGAACCAAATCCATGCTAGGCTGCATAATCTTTGCTTTGCAGGCCTCAAACTTGTTTGTCACTCCATAATTAAATATTTACACAACTGTTAGGGCTTTGATCCAAGCAATTGAGCTATTATCCAAGTTGCATTTCCATTAATGACACAAAGTTAACATTGCCATTGTTGTACCCCAAAATTTTCCCTCTCATTTATCAAGACTTTTCTCACAAGGTTTCTTTGAATCAAGTCTGGATTAGGGTTTGGTCAGCTCAAGGCATATCATCTTGCACTAATGACCCAAAATTAAGGTTTGAGATTGCACAAGGATTTTTGGACTATCAATGCTTCATGTGACTTTCAAACATCATTATGGAACCCCAAGATTACTCATGTCAAGTTTAAAGCATTGGATCACACTTTTGCTCAGTCAATTGGACAGTTGACCTAAAAATCAGCTGTATTGGGGAAAAAGTCAACCATGGCCAATCTACATTCAATTTTCATAACTCTTGATCCACATCAACATTTTAAGCTTATATGTATCATTTGGTCAAACTTGGATCACAATTCCTCAAGAAATTTGATCAAATCACCAAAAGGGCAAATTGGTCAAAATTAGGGTTTTGACTAAGGAAAGGCAATTTCTGATTTTTTAACCTAGCAAATGACCATTTGAGTTAAAGCATGATTTCAAGGATTCAAGTGCATCATCTTGACCTAATTATATGGCTCAAAACATTTCAATTTCATTGGATTGACATATGAAATTTGCAGTCAACTGATCAAAAGTCAATTGTACACTGGAAAGTCAAACTTTGACTTTTTGGACAAAATCAAGTGCCAAGGGTCATAATTCATCAAAACATGTCAAAATGTGAAACTTTTTCATCAATAAATCCAAGTTTGAAGATTAGGGTTTGAATTTGAAATTTTTCTTAACTTAGAAAATTTTCTAAGTATAGAAAATTTCTTATTTTTTCTCAATTTTAGGCTATTTTTTCACCATGATGTATAATGATTCAAAGAAAGTTCCCAACATGAAAGTTGTATACCTCCATGAAATCTACAACTTTGATTCACACACTTTTCCCTAAAGATGCTTGGATCTCAAGATATAAATTTATGAATACATGCTCATGAACTAAATAACTTAGTGAAATTTTGCCCTAATTTAGGCAGGTTTTGGACCCAACTTCATGACAAATTTTCACCTAGTTCCAAGAGGTATCTCAAAATGAATTTAAAATATGAGTTATAGAAAACATTACAAGATTTAAAAAATGTCCAAGAACTCCTCAAGATTATTTTTGAGTAGGGAGAATCGAACAGATGAAGTTGGCATTTTCTCACTTTTTGTCCAAGCCATTTCATGAAGAACAAAGTTCCAATCAGTACCTATGCTGCCTAATCCATGCTTTACAGGTCCAAAAATTGTTCCTTACTCCTTAATTTAATGCTTACTAATTTTACAAAGCTTTGATCCATGCCCTAGAGCCATTATCCAAGTTGTAATTCCATAAATGGCATAAAGTGACCATTGCCATTTTGAAAAAGCTCAACTTTTGCCACTTTCCAATTCTTGAGCATTGCACCTGTCTCCATTGTACATACAAGTATTAAAGGCCTAAAGCAATTTGTATAAGTTTATACCAACCCTAAGAAATCAAGTACAAGCATGGCAAGCCTTGTCCCTTCACTTTACTTCAAAAGCAAGAAAGGTTGCAAAAAGGCTAGAACTGACACATCTGTTGGAGGGCTGACTAGAAATTAATTTAATACTAATATACAAACATAATACAACACAATACATGATTGGTTAAAGCCTAAAACATTCCCAAGCTCAAAAACACTAGAAAACTGTCAAACTTGCAGTTTTTGGCATAAGCATACCGGTCCCTCGATGATGCTATTCAAGGTTGCCTTATAAAAAATGATCTTGGTCCCTCAAGAATGCTAAGATACTTTGCAAAAATTGCTAATCATGGTTATAGGATGACCCACGCCCGTCCCGTTTACATCCAAAGATAGGGTTGCTTACCAAATCAATGGTAAGACAACAATGTCAAAGGAATAGAAAATGCGTAAGAAAGACTTTTGAGTAGGTAGATTGCTTCTAGTTATTTGCTCTATCTTCAAACAACTATCCTTGCTATTTTTCAAAACAAAAACACACATTTCCAAACAACTTACAAACATTGAAAACATTTTCAAAAAGATAAACATCTTTGTATACATTCTTACGAACGAGAATCATTACAAAGATTGCCTAAACGAATGACCTCTTTTACAAAATACTTTCAAAAAACCACACAAAGTACAATTTCAAAACAAAAAGCAAGTGATCTAAGCAAGTAACTAAGAGCCCATGGAAAACCATGGATGAAAAGGGTGATAATACCTTCCCTTTTCATAATCTACCCCCCGAACTCAAGAAAAAATCTCAAAGGTCTTTCCTGTGCTTTTTCACCTTTCCTTTTTGGATAAAAGAAAAGTTGGTGGCGACTCTTGCTAACCTCAACATTTGCGATAAAATGCAAAACCCTCAAGTTAGTTCTCCCACCGTATCACAGAACTGGCGAATCTGCTACGGAATTAATAATTTGAAGTGGGGTTACCTTAGGGCTAGATCACATTTATTTTCTTACATTGTTTGATTTGTTTGCTTTACTATATGGTTCTTTGTTTAGGTTTGAATCCTCCACCCGGATTTGGGAAGCATTATAGGTAAATAGCAATACGTTGTGGAAACTGTGCGAGGTATACCTACATGGTATAAGCAATATCTATGTTAGTGTGACATATTTATGGGTACCGGTAGCCTTTAAGTCAATCAAAGAGAATACGGGGCCGCTGAGTGATGTCATGAAGCACTAATGAAATTCTAGAACCCTTTACTTGACCAACTTGGCCTTTAGGATGTAGTGAGATGACCGACTTTGGTGCAGTCCGAAGTTGGTAGATACTCGATACTACACTCATTGAGGGTTGGTTTCTTGGGATATTTCGGTCGCCATTAAAGAGGCTTGAGCTGAGACAATGACCAAGGAAACAATCCAATGATATTGAGCTCCTTAGAACTCGGTTACTATTATTAGGACAGGTTGAGCCAACTAAACTTCAAGAGGGTACTTACCTATAAAAACCCCATGCAAGCCTAAACTAAGAACTTGTTTGTTTTTCTTGTATATACATACTTGTGCATAACATCATGGACATCATGAACATCATATGCATTCACTAACCATTTCAAGGATTTTGGAGATTCATCTTTGTTCTTGTTTTGTAGGATATGGATTCACTTCGCAGGAAAACTATCCAAATCAACCTTGTAAGAATTCCTCCACAACTCAAGAAGCTAGCTTCAAGGATCCCTGAAAACTCTCCGTTCACCGAAAGGCATGGTCGTCTACTCAACTTGGTCACCTCCAACACAAAGGAGGATATGATGAAGGTGCTCTTCCAGTTCTTTGATCCTTTGCATCATTGCTTCACATTTCCTGACTATCAGCTTGTACCTACTTTAGAAGAATTCTCTCAAGTCTTGAGGATTCCTATTCTCAATCAACTACCTTTCAACGGTACGGAAAGCGATCCAAAGCCAGAAGAGATTGCTCAAGCCCTGCACTTGCACTCATATGATGTTACAACTCATTGGGAAACTAGAAGTGGTGTCAAAGGTTTCTTAGCAAAAATTTTGATTGAGAAGGCCCAAAGCTGTTGGAATTCCCTAGACTTGCAAGCTTTTGAGGAGATTGTGGATCTTCTTATCTATGGGATGGTCTTGTTTCCCCATCCTGACCAACTCATAGATGTGAATGCCGTCAAAATCTTCATGTCACGCAATTCGGTGCCTACATTACTAGGGGATATCCTGCACTCTTTTCACACTCGTACAATGAGGAAAAGAGGTGTCCTTACGTGTTGCACTCCCCTCATGGCAAGATGGTTTATTTCTCATCTTCCCCAATCAGTCTTAAAGAATGAACAAGGATTAAGGTGGTCACAAAGGTTAATGACGCTCAAACATTCAGATATTCATTGGTGCTCTCGATCCAAAGAGAATGTTATCATTGTTGACCGTTGTGGAGAATTCCCTAATGTCCCTCTACTTGGCATTAGGGGAGGAATCGCCTACAACCCATGCTTGGCTCTAAGACAGTTTGGTTATGCCTGAAGGGATGGCCCACATGATATGCTGATTCAAGGTTTGGTATTCGACTACGACAACGACGATCAAGGTCTTCGCCAGAGATTCATCCGAGCTTGAAGGATGCTAAACAAGGTGGATAGAAAGACTTTGAGACACAAGAATTCCATCCCTCTTGAGCCTTACCTCAAGTGGGTACCAACCCGCGCTCAAAGTCTTATGATGCCTTATCCTTCCATTCTCCCGGTGATTATTGAGCCTGTTAAGGAAGGAGAAGTTCCATACACTATCCTACATCCTGACATGCCCACATCTCTTGAAGATCTATAAAGGGATTGGATACAACTCAAAGGAGAGCGAGATACTTTCGAAGCCCAATTCTACGCAAGCGAGAAGAAGGTTTTGGAACTCACTAGGCTACTTCATGAGGAGCAGACTCTAAATACATACATAGCACCAAAGAGGATGCACACTACTTTTTATCTTAGAGTGTTGTATTATTTTGCCCAAGGGGCATTGATGTACTCAAAATCTATCTTATTAATATAACGTGTGTTTCTATTTTGTTTAAAATGAACTTGAATCTTTTAAAATCCTTGAAAACATTACATATGCACATATCATTCATCATAACATAAGTAAGTCTTTTACAACAAGTTTCCTCATCTCTCTACAGTTTATTTCAGTAAGATGGATCTCGAACAGACAGTCAAAGATCTTCAAACTCAAAACATGCAGTTTCAACAATTACTCACAACCCTGGCCAAAGGACAAGAGGAGCTAAAGACTCTGTTGGAAAAAGAGAAAAAGAAGAAAGAGAAGAAACCAACTGGTGTTGTAATCATCGGGAGAAGGTTTCAAGGGCAAACTAGAAGAACTTTGAATTTCTCAACAACATCTGATGAAGGGGAAGGGAAAGGAAAAGAAACAGCAGTTCCGTCAGAATCTGAAGAGGAAGACTACTCTGAGGAACATTACCCTCCGGCTGATGATAAGTATAGACATCTTGAAGAGTGTTTGAGCGTTATGGAAATACAAAGGGTACCAGGTCTAGACTTTGAAGAATTGGAGCTAGTGTCGGGAATTGTGATCCCACCAAAGTTCAAAGTTCCGTTGTTTGCAAAATATGATGGGGTGTCATGTCCTAAAACGAACCTCCGATCATACGTAAGAAAGATTCAGCCGCACTCTACCGATAAAGACTTGTGGGTCCATTTTTTTCAAGATAGTTTATCCGAAACACAACTCGATTGGTTTTACCAATTAGAAAGGGCCGACGTCCACAACTGGGAAGATCTTGCCGCATCTTTCTATAAACAATATCAGTATAATGCAGATTTGGCGCCTACCTATACTCAACTTCAGAGTATGGCTATGGCTTCAAATGAGGGTTTCAAAGATTACACGCAGAAATGGAGAGATCTAGCTGGAAGAGTGCAACCCCCTCTGTCTGAAAGGGAGTTGGTGGATATGTTCTTGGGCACTCTATCAGGCCCTTTCTTCAACCATTTAATTGGAAGCTCATCTGCTGGATTTACTGAGTTAATATTAACCGGAGAGAGGGTGGAAGCTGGTATAAAAAGTGGAAAGATTCAGAAGGATTCATCTGCCTCTACAACTGTGAGAAAGCCTTTCACTGGGAAGAAGGAGGTATATGCTATTTATCCATAAAGGAACCAAGGGAGAGCTGAACGCCGACCAATGGTAGAGGCCATTATGATCCCAAAGCTTACATCTGATCAACCAAGGAGTAATCGGCCAAGGGTGGAAAGGCCAGTCCAACAATTCACCAGAATTAATATGACTCTAGCCCATATTTTACCATAAATCTGTTGAAATCTAATCTGGCAACTTTAAAAGAAGCTCCAAAGAATCCCAACACGGCGTCCCCTCATTATCACCCAAATGCCAGATGCGCATATCATTCTGAAAGTCTGGGTCATGACACTAACAACTGTTGGGATTTGAAAAACAAAATTCAAGACCTTATAGATGCAAAAGAGATTGAGTTTGAGGCGCACGAGAAACCAAACGTCATTTCCACTCCTATCCCTAGGCATGGTCACAACGTCAATGACGTCGAAGAAGATTTGTTTGTTACCACAGTGGATAAACTCTTGACTCCACTCCCAATCATTAAGATAAACTTGTTGAAAGCTGGTGTATTCCCAGGTTGTAATGAAGACTGCCATCTTTGCTTATCCTCACCAACTGTTTGCCCTCTTTTGAAGACAGGCATTCAACGCCTGATAGACAACCAAGAGATTCTGTTTGAAAATGCTCCTGTTTCACCTGTTCCTATTGAATACGTTTCAATCATAACCATTTCCGCCAATCCTTCCAGGGTCCCCAAAAGACCCGTTAGGATTACATCAGTTCCAAAGACTACTCCTCTTATAATCACAATGCCCGGGCCGGTCCCGTATGAATCAGACAAGACAGTAGCATAGAATTACGGTGGAGACATCTACTACCATGGTATCAAACAAGATGGGATGACTGCTGAAGAAGTAAGCTCCGAAGAAGAAGACTCCGACATTGGCAATACTGCCGGAACCAGTAAGATTACCCATAGCGGTAGAATCTTCTTTCCAGAGATTGCCCCTCCAAAGGAAGTTTTTGGACCCGTGGTTGTTCCAAAGGTTACCTCCATACCAATAATCATATCTGCAAGTGCTCCTACTAACAAAGACGACACAACCCCTGCTGTTATCCCTACCAACACTTCTACTGCTGAAATTCGAGGAAAAGGTATTCAAGAAGAGCCTGTCCGGACGAAGGCTCAACCACTGACTATCCCCGAAACCTCCAAGAAGGAAATGGAGGAGATCCTGAGAATAATAAAGAAGAGTGACTATGACGTGGTTGAACAGTTGGGGTAAACTCCCTCCAAGATCTCCATGCTAGCATTGTTGCTGTGTTCTGAGGCACATGTGAAAGCTCTGGTGAAGTTTCTGAAGACAGCCCATGTGCCACAAGAGACATCTGCTGACCAATTCCAAGATTTTGTGGCCAGTTTGACAGCTGATAATGGCCTAAGCTTCTCTGATGCTGATCTGACACCAAAGGGAAGAAAGCACAACGAGGCATTGCATGTCTCTATGGAATATAGAGGAACAACTCTGGCCCATGTCTTGGTGGACACTGGCTCATCTTTGAATGTTCTACCAAAGAAAGCTCTCGACAGATTAGATTGCGAAGGACTAACATTGAAACCCAGTAACATAGTCGTAAGAGCATTTGATGGCTCAAAGAGGATGGTCCACAGGGAGGTGGACATCCCCATAAAGGTGGGAACTCAGACTTTCAACTCAACTTTCTATGTAATGGAAATCCGCCCCTCTTACTGCTATCTGTTAGGACGACCCTGTTTCCATAATGTTGGTGTTGTCACCTCTACACTATACCAGATGCTGAAGTATCCGGTCCATGGAAAGATTATCACTGTCCACGGAGAGGAAGAGTACATGATTATCCACTTAAATTCCTTCCGGTATGTGGAGTTGGATGGCGAGTTCATTGAAACTCCTTTTCAACATTTCGAAGAAGTCTCTCAAGAGGTAGCAGTAACCAAGGCGGTATCCCAAATCCCCAAGATCACAAGACCTCCGCTTCGGATGTCATCTCTAAAGGACGCCAAGGCAGTAGTAGAAGAGGGTGGATGCACCATCTGGGGGTAGCTTCCAGACATTCCGTATAAATCTGACAAGTTTGGCTTAGGGTTTACTTCAAATGCTCAGAAGGCTGTGCGTCGTGCCCATGCTGGAGGGCCACCTCTGAAGATTAGCAACCAAGAGGTCAACGTAGTGGAAGATGGTGAAGAAGATGACAACTTGAAGGATTGGATATTTCCTACTGTCAACGGAGAACTTCACAATTGGGAAGCCAGAGACTTTGGCCCAATAACTTTCATGTCTCAGTAATTTATCTTTTACATTTCTGTTGGACTTGTAATATTCACAAACAATTCGCACATTAAAAACCTTGTGTCTTACCCGAGGCACAATGGTCCATTTGTAAGGGCTTTTATTTCATCTTCATATGACATTCAATGAATCATGGACGTTTTTTTTTTCCACATACAAACCTTTTGTGCTCATTGTCTTTCTTTTACATTTTATTGTTTAAAGATGGCTATACCCTTACACATACCCACACTCACAAATGCAGGTACCCCTCCATTCCGGATCCCATGGGTAACGATACTGCTATGGCCTTTAGTGACTCTGAAGATCTAATCTACCAAGCCGAAGTCGAAGGTGAGGAAGATTGTGAAGTACCAGGGGAATTGGCCAGACTACTACAACAAGAGAAAAGAGCTATCTAGCCTCATGAGGAACCGTTGGATACAATCAACTTGGGTACCGAGGAAGATAAAAAGGAGATCAAAGTGGGTGCCAATCTAGAGCCAAGTGTCAAGGAGCGTCTAATTCAGCTATTGCATGATTATGTCGAGATCTTTGCCTGGTCATACGAAGACATGCCAGGACTTGATATAGACATCGTGGTACATCGTCTACCCACAAGAGAAGACTGTCCACCAGTGAAACAGAAAGTCCGCCGCATGAGACCTGACATGTCATAGAATATCAAAGTGGAAGTCATGAAACAATTCAATGTTGGATTCTTGGCTGTCACTTCCTACCCGCAATAGATTGCCAACATTGTTCTTGTGCCTAAAAAGGACGGCAAAGTATGAATGTGCATGGATTATAGGGATTTAAACAGGGACAGCCCTAAAGATGATTTTCCACTTCCCCACATCGATATCTTGGTTGACAACACCGCACAACACAAAGTGTTTTCCTTCATGGACGGATTCTCAGGTTATAACCAAATCAAAATGGCACTTGAGGACATGGAGAAAACTACATTTGTCACACAGTGAGGCACATTCTGCTACAAAGTGATGCCATTCAGACTGAAGAATGCTGGGGCAACCTATCAACACGCCATGGTAGCTTTGTTTCATGATATGATACATCATGATTTAGAGGTCTGTGTAGATGATATGATAGCCCAATCACAAACTGAAGAGGAGCACCTTGATCATTTGCAAAAGTTGTTTGAGAGACTGAAGGAGTACAAACTAAGGTTGAATCCAAACAAGTGCACATTCGGAGTCCGTTCCGGTAAACTCTTAGGTTTTGTTGTTAGCAACAAAGGCATCGAGGTTGATCCTGCCAAGGTTAAAGCGATACAAGAAATGCATGCTCCTCGTACTGAGAAGGAAGTCATAGGATTCTTGGGACGCCTGAACTATATTTCTAGATTCATTTCTCACCTAACAACTACTTGTGAACCAATCTTCAAACTATTGAAGAAAGATTAAGTAGTCAGATGGAATGATGAATGTCAGATTGCTTTTGACAAGATCAAAGAGTACTTACAAGAGCCTCCTGTTTTGATGCCACCAGTCGAAGGAAGACCACTGATCATGTATCTGACCATTTTAGAGAACTCAATGGGGTGTGTATTGGGGCAGCATGACGAGTCTGGCCGAAAAGAGCACGCTATTTACTACCTGAGCAAAAAGTTTACTGACTGTGAAACCAGATATTCACTGCTCGAGAAAACTTGTTGCACTCTGGTATGGGCTGCTTGCCGGCTAAGACAGTATATGTTGACTCATACTACTTTGTTGATATCTAAGATGGAACCGATAAAATACATCTTCGAAAAGTCTGCTCTGTCTGGGAGGATAGCTAGATGGCAGGTGATCTTAACAGAAAATGACATACAATACACTACCCAGAAAGCTATAAAGGGCAGTGTGCTAGCTGATCATCTTGCTCATCAAGCTGTAGAAGATTATCAGTCCATGAAATTTGAATTCCCGGATGAAGACATCATGACATTAGACATTTGTGAAGAAATCAGACCATATGACGGACCTGAACAAGGATCCCGATGGACCCTGTTCTTTGATGGGGCATCCAATGCACTTGGTAGTGGTATCAACGCTGTACTCATATCTCCGGAAGGGTGTCACATTCCCTTTACTGCCAGACTTTTCTTCAACTGTACGAACAACATGGCAGAATACGAAGCATGCATCTTTGGTCTCAAGGCTGCCATAGACTTGGGAATCAAATCTTTAGATGTGTTTGGAGATTCAGCTTTGGTCATCAGTCAGATCAAAGGAGAATGGGACACTAAGCACCCAAACCTTATCCCTTACAAAGAACATGTTTTGACATTGCTACCACATTTGAGCAGATTACCTTTGAGCATTTCCTGCGAGAAGAAAATCAGCTAGCAGACGCTCTAGCTACAATGTCATCTATGTTTGAACTTAATGGGGATAACGAGGCTTTCCAAATCACCATTGAACGAATGGATGAACCAGCACACTGTCACGCGATTAATACTGAAGAGGTAGTGGACCAGCCTTGGTTTCATAAAGTAAAGAGGTATCTCGAGGCTCAAGAATATCCAGAAGGAGCTTCAATCAATGATAAAAAGTTCTTAAGGAGATTCTCTGCTAAGTTCTTCCTGAGTAATGGCATCCTGTACAAACACAACCATGACTCCATTCTGCTCCGATGTGTCGATAAGATTGAGGATGAAAAGATCATAGCTGAATTACATGAAGGTACTTTTGGCACTCACTCCAGTGGGCATACGATGGCGAAGAAAATCCTACGGGCAGGCTATTATTAGTCTACCATGGAAGCGGATTGCTATCAACACTCTCGGACCTGTCATAAGTGTCAAATTTATGCTGACAAGGTGCACGTACCTCCGGTTCCTCTGAATGTCTTGATGGCTCCTTAGCCCTTTGCTATGTGGGGAGTTGATATTATTGGGGAGATCAAGCCTACAGCCTCCAATGGACACCGCTTCATTCTAGTGGCCATTGACTATTTTACAAAATGGGTCGAAGCAGCTTCCTTCGCATCCGTTACTAAGAATGTTGTTGCCTGCTTCATCAAGCAGAATCTCATTTGCCGGTACGGTATCTCAGAAAGGATCATCATTGATAATGGTACAAACCTTAACAATACTATGATCACCGCTTTGTGCGAACAGTTCAAGATTCAACATCACAATTCATCCCCCTATCGGCCAAAGATGAATGGTGTCGTTGAAGCTGTAAATAAAAAAATTAAAAAGATCATACAAAAAATGACAGTCACCTACAAGGACTGGCATGAGATGCTACCATTTGCTCTCCACGGGTATCGTACCACGCCTCGCACATCAACTGGGGCAACACCCTATTCTTTGGTTTATGGCATGGAGGCTCTCTTGCCTATTGAGGTTCATATCCCCTCTTTGAGAATTATGAAAGATGTAGGTTTGAATGAGGACGATTGGATCCAGACTCGACTTGATCAACTAAACTTAATTGATGAAAAGAGACTTACTGTTGTTTTCCATGGTCAGATGTATCAAAAACGGATGATCAAGGCTTTCAACAAGAAAGTCAGACGCCAAGTATATCAAGTTGGAGATCTAGTGATCAAGCGCATCATCTTGCCACAAAGTGATCCCAGGGGAAAATGGACTCCTACCTATGAAGGGCCATTTGTAATCAAGAACATATTCTCCGGTGGGGCATTGATACTAACCACCATGGACGGTGACGACGTGCCACACCCTATGAACGCAGACATAGTCAAAAGATACTACGCATAAGAGACCCGCTAAGTTGACACACCTAGGCAAAACAAGAGCATCCCGACGAACCAAAAAGGTTAGAGCAAAAATTAGGGATAAAATATAAAAGATCTATACACCCGGCAAGTTGAAAACCCGAAAGGGCGACTTGGGCAAAAAAGGGTTTCCCGGTGGACTGAAAACCCGAAAGGGCGGTCCAGGAAAAAGTTAGGGAATTAAAGCGTATGATTATGTCCCGTCGGATCACTTTGCGAGCAACCTCTTGACTCCCACTGACAAACTCAGAGTTACGAAGGCTATAGCAGAATGGAAACCCCATGGGGTTATTACACATAGCCATCTTTCTTTGTATAAAGTTTTTATTGCTTTTTTATGGCATTATTCTCTTACTAGAATGATTGTCTCCTTTGTACAAAATACTTATTCAAAGTCAATACGAAGATATCTCTTTGAAAGTACAAAAAACTATTTGTCTTTTTCTTTACACTTGTGTTCTATTTGCAAAAACGTCCAATGATTCATTAATGAACATATACATTTGAACATAATTACTGTTTACAAATAAACAAAATGAGAAAGATAATTACTGATAGGTTAAAAGAGTCGGAAAACGTCTCTAGGCTATTCCATAAGCAATCTCCACAGTACGTCATTTAGATCCTCAGTGGAACTAAAATTTCAAGTTTTAATCCCCAGTAGAAATCGTCAAATTTCTCAGGATTCCTCAAGCAGATCTTACAAGCAATACATGGCATTGCCCTCACAACGGAATTTATTTCTCTCAACAGGAGTTCGTCAGTACTTCATTTTCAAGACATGAAAATTCAGCATATCCCCAACAGTTTTCAAGGATTTATTTTCCCCAATCAGGCAGCAATACAGTAAATCAAGTTACATGCGCATACATCACATCTATATATCATAAACATTGATAAAACACATATGTTACACCATACATTTCATACAACATAATTTTGTGTTTCAGCTAACATTTTACCCTTTTCAGGATAAGATTAACAGCTACCATTAACAATGTGCAATCAGATACAGTACGGATACGCTCCAGACACAGATGTCATTCTGATACTCATTCAGATTTTAAGTTTCAGATACAGTACAAATACGCTCCAGACACGGATGCCATCCTGATACTCATTCAGATTCAGCTTTCAGATACAGTACGATATGCTCCAGACACGGATACCATCCTGCTACTCATTCAGATTCAGCTTTCAGATACAGTTCAGCTACGCTCCAGATACGGATGCCATCCTGATACTCATTCAGATTCAGCTTTCAGATATAGTTCAGATACGCTCCAGATACGGATGCCATCCTGATACTCATTCAGATTCAGCTTTCAGATACAGTTCAGATATGCTCCAGATACGGATGCCATCGTGTTACTCGTTCAGATTCTAACTTCAGATACAATATGGATACGCTCCAGACACGGATGCCATTCTGATACTCATTCTTTCAGCTTACAATTTACAATTCAACAAACATTCTTGGATGGAATCTACAAGACCATCTCCAACAAAGTTCTATCACTTCTCCAAATGGCATCTTTAAGCCCATTCCCTCAACTACACATTGTCAAGTACAAATTTATGGGCACTCTAGTGTCCGATCATCCTTCACCTTCGAGTCACGAACGACAAAACTCGCCAATCTAACTCTTCAGGTTCAAGAAGATTGAACAGGGGCAGCTGTTGTACCCCAAAATTTTCCCTCTCATTTATCAATACTTTTCTCACAAGGTTTCTTTGACTCAAGACTGGATTATGGTTTGGTCAGCTCAAGGCATATCATCTTGCACTAATGACCCAAAATTAGGGTTTGAGATTGCATAAGGATTTTTGGACTATCAATGCTTCATGTGACTTTCAAACATCATTATGGAACACCAAGATTACTCATGTCAAGTTTCAAGCATTGGATCACACTTTTGCTCAGTCAATTGGACAGTTGACCTAAAAATCATCTGTATTGGGGAAAAAGTCAACCATGGCCAATCTACAATCAAATTTCATAACTCTTGATCCACATCAACATTTTAAGCTTATATGTATCATTTGGTCAAATTTGGATCACAATTCCTCAAGAAATTTGATTAAATCACCAAAAGGGCAAATTGGTCAAAATTAGGGTTTTGACTAAGGAAAGGCAATTTCTGATTTTTTAACCTAGAAAATGACCATTTGAGTTAAAGCATGATTTCAAGGATTCAAGTGAATAATATTGACCTAATTATATGGCTCAAAACATTTCAATTTCATTGGATTGACATATGAAATTTGCAGTCAACTGATCAAAAGTCAATTGTACACTGGAAAGTCAAACTTTGACTTTTTGGACAAAATCAAGTGCCAAGGGTCATAATTCATCAAAACATGTCAAAATGTGAAACTTGTTCATCAAGAAATCCAAGTTTGAAGATTAGGGTTTGAATTTGAAATTTTTCTTAACTTAGAAAATTTTCTAAGTATAGAAAATTTCTTATTTTTTCTCAACTTTAGGCCATTTTTTCACCATGATGCATAATGATTCAAAGAAAGTTCCCAACATGAAAGTTGTAGACCTCCATGAAATCTACAACTTTTCTTTACACACGTTTCCCTAAATATGCTTGGATCTCAAGATATAAATTTATGAATACATGCTCATGAACTAAATAACTTAGTGAAATTTTGCCCTAATTTAGGCAGGTTTTGGACCCAACTTCATGGCAATTTTTCACCTAGTTCCAAGAGGTATCTCAAAATGCATTTCAAATATGAGTTATATAAAACATTGCAAGCTTTCCAAAATGTCCAATAACTCCTCAAGATCATTTTTGAGTAGGGATAATCGAAGAGATGAAGTTGGCATTTTCTCACTTTTTGTCGAAGCCATTTCATGAAGAACAAAGTTCCAATCAGTACCTATGCTGCCTAATCCATGCTTTACAAGTCCCAAACTTGTTCCTTACTCCTTAATTTAATTCTTACTCAGTTGACAAAGCTTTGATCCATGCCCTAGAGCCATTATCCAAGTTGTAATTCCATAAATGACATAAAGTGACCATTGCCATTTTGAAAAAGCTCAACTTTTGCCACTTTCCAATTCTCGAGCATTGCACCTGTCTCCATTGTACATACAAGTCTTACAGGCCTAAAGCAATTTGTATAAGTTTATACCAACCCTAAGAAATCAAGTACAAGCATGGCAAGCCTTGTCCCTTCATTTTACTTCAAAAGCAAGAAATGTTGCAAAAAGGCTAGAACCGACACATCTGTTGGAGGGCTAACTAGAAATTAATTCCATACTAATATACAAACATAATACAACACAATACACGATTGGTTAAAGCCTGAAACACTCCCAATCTCAAAAACACCAGAAAACTGTCAAACTTGCAGTTTTTGGCATAAGCATACCAATCTCTCATTTGGCTCGTGCATTTCCAGTTTTTATCATCAAAACACCTTACCTACTTGATATCCAACTAACCCAGACCTTCATCCCTGTACTGTAACCCCTTCTCCATCATCTTCCATTTTTGTTTTCAAAGCTTGCAGGTTGACTTGGTCAAGGAGTTTCAGGTATTTTCAGAGCAAGGCAAGGGTTGGAATACATTCAGGGAAGTTCAAGGAAGCTCAAGCAAGCATCAGGCCTCCATCAAACTCACTCCAGTTCCATCCACGATTTCAACTGAATGAGGTAAAATCTCAACTTCTATCTCCTTGTACAAGCAACCATTGGCCACGATTTGTGAATAAATAATGTAGTCCTCATTACAACGAAACTGTACATACCTTTCTCTTGCATTTATTTTACTTGAGTTGAGAGAATTTAGAACTTGAAATTTCTGGAAATATTAGGTTTAAATTTAGGGCTGTTAAAATTCTTTCTGACCTTTGATTGTTAGTTCACATAACTTATATGGTTAGAATCATGAGATCAAATACTACAACTTTCATGTTATGAGTTTTCATTTTCATGGAAGAATGAGAGAGTTACAGGACATCTGGCCAAGCTTGAGGAAGAAGATGAAGTACATGGCAAGGACTTGTTTCATGTTATATTATTTTCGTTTCACTTAAAACAATGGATGTATAGCCACCCTAGTGGCAAAGTAGCGCGCTGGTAAAACCCATGTCCTGGGTTCGAACCTGGGCGCTACTTTTGTATTTTTTACATTTTCTTCTTCTTTCCTTTTCCTATTTTTTTGCAGGTTTGGGCTTAGTCTTTGGGCTTAGCATTTTTTGCTAACACATTGCTGCCAGTTTTGCTACATCACCCCCCCTTGCCAACTTTTTTTATATTTTGATTTTATTTGTTTTATTTTTACTTTAATGTATTAAATATTTTCTTTGATGCATAAAAATCCTAAAAAATATAAATTTGATAATATCACCTTTTATCTTACTTTATTTTATTTTGCACATAAAAATATATTTTATCTTCAATATATATTATGTATTTTTCCTAATAAATTTATAAAATATAATTATAACATGTTTAATTTAATTTATTTTTCATTCCATATTTATAAATATTTATTTTTGCATATATAAAAACTTTATATTTTTATACAATATTATTTATTATTTTAATAAAAAAAATATACAAAAAAAATAGTTTATAAGAACTTTATTTTCTTTTAAAATAGTAATTAGGGTTAAGTCTCCCTTCTAAAAATTGATTTCTTTTCCTTATATTTTTAGGTTTAGATTAAAATCTCTTTTACACAAAAAACAAGACAAAAATATTTTCTTACATGTACATTATATTGCATCTTTAAATATTGTATTTTATTTATTCTAATTCGTACAAATTCGATTTGGTTGTAATAATTTATTTAGGTTTACATTTTTGCAAATCCCCATTCAAATTTGTATTCTCCCCTCCCATAAAATTATTGTAATAGCTTAGTAATATTTACATTACGCAATTTACCGCTTTACATGCCATGATTAGTAATTAGGGTTTGTATGACAAGATCAAAACAAAGCAAAATAGAAAACCCTAAATACAAGATAAAACCAAAGCATGAAAATGATACACTTGCACACAAGCATCCTTAGGGTTTCTCCACTTGGTTGCCTAATACAAAAATGGCCATGTTACGCATGCGAAGTATCTTGGAAAAATAAACAAATATAAAGATCATAGTCCCTCGATGATGCTATTCAAGGTTGCCTTATAAAAAATGATCTTGGTCCCTCAAGAATGCTAAGATACTTTGCAAACATTACTAATCATGGTTATACGATGACCCACGTCAGTCCCGTTTACATCCAAAGATAGGGTTGCTTACCAAATCAATGGTAAGACAACAATGTCAAAGGAATAGAAAATGCATAAGAAAGACTTTTGAGTAGGTAGATTGCTTCTAGTTACTTGCTCTATCTTCAAACAACTATCCTTGCTATTTTTCAAAACAAACACACACATTTCCAAACAACTTACAAACATTGAAAACAATTTCAAAAAGACAAACATCTTTGTATACATTCTTACGAACGAGAATCATTACAAAGATTCCCTAAACGAATGGCCTCTTTTACAAAATACTTCCAAAAAACCACACAAAGCATAATTTCAAAACAAAAAGCAAGTGATCTAAGCAAGTAACTAAGAGCCCATGGAAAACCATGGATGAAAAGGGTGCTAATACCTTTCCTTTTCATAATCTACCCCCCGAACTCAAGAAAACATCTCAAAGGTCTTTCCTGTGCTTTTTCACCTTTCCTTTTTGGATAAAAGAAAAGTCGGTGGCGACTCTTGCTAACCGCAACATTTGCGATAAAACGCAAAACCCTGAAGTCAGTTCTCCCACCGTATCACATCCATTCTTGTAAAGCAAGATTTTTGCATAAAGTTCACATTGAGCCTTTACCTTGTTCCCTCTGATCACACTCCATCCACAAAGTCAGAAGCAAGCTTATTTAAAGCATAACCACTCTACCTTAGCAAGTATACAAGACTTTGAAACTTGTTTTGTCAAAAAATCACATGTTTAGCTTAAGGTTACAAATTTGAATTCTGATTAACTAGAGCATTCCAAACTTGTTGCTTATAAATAAAGTCACTATTTGTGAGTTTGAACACCCTGAAATACACCAAAACTCTCTTAAATCAGAAATTGCCCGAAAACTCCATTGTTGCATAGTTTCTGACCTTGAACCTCAAACTCACATTTCCCTCGTGCGTTTCTTGTCCTTTTAGTTTCTAAAGCTTCCTTGCATCAAGAGTAACTCATCCATGTACCTGTTTCACTTCTGTAACACCATTTTCCCTGTCTTCCATAACCAAAAATAGAGCATCACAATTGGACTTCTCCAGACCATTCCAGCCACCCTCAGCTCAAGCCAGCCATTGCATTAGCTTCCTAGAGGCCCAAGGAAGCTAACCTGATCATCAGCACTGCCTGAAACAAGCTCAAATCCATTTCAAGATTTCCAATTTTGAGGTATTTTTCTTGAAATTCTATCTCATTACTTAGGCATTGTTAGGCTTACATTTGTGAAGATAAAATGTAGACATCATTGCCCTGAAGCTGTACATGTCCATAGATTTCATTTATTTTGATTGAGCTAGGAGAATTTTGAGTTTGAACTTTCTGAAATATTTAGGTCAGAATTTGGTACTGTTAAAAATTCTCGTTCATCTTTGATTTATAGTTTATGATATTTATATGGTTGGATTCGTGTGACAAAATGGAGCAATTTTCATGTTTACATTTTTGCAAATGGTTGAGAAATGAGCAAGTTACAGATCCTTTGGCTGGAGGTTGAAGATGAAATACAGTCAGGGCACGTTTTGTGTTATGTATTTATTATTTCATACAAGTTAACGGATGTATAGCCACCCCAGTGGTAAAGCGTGCGCCTGTTCACCCCATGGTCCTGGGTTCAAGCCCCAGCGTGACCATTTTGTTATATTTACATATTCTGACCCTTTTTTTTGTTGTTTGGCAGGCGCTGAGCCCTTTGGACCTGGCTCTTTTTTTTTTTTTGCTAATTAACTTCCATCTTGACTTTTGGCACCCCCTGGCCCATTTGTACTTATTTATTTATTTATTTCATTTTTCTTTTTAAATATATTTTCTAAAATACTAAAAATCATAAAAATACAAAAAAATGATATATTTTATATTTTGACTTATTTTATTTAATTTTTCCATAAACAAAAATATTTTTATTTACTATACTTTATTTATTTTATTAACTAAATCTTATAGACTTAATTAATATTATATTATTTATTTATTTTTCTTCACACCATTTAAAATAAATTATTTATAAAAAAAAAAAGAGACTAAAAATATTTTATAATGCTATAAATATTTTCAAGATAAAAAAAATACCCAAAAGTACTTTTCTTAAATTTATTTTCTTTTGATTAATGAATAGAATTAGGGTTTTCTTTTAAAATCTTTTTCTTAATAAATTCAAATTTAATTAACTATCTTCATTATTTAAATTAGGATAAGACAAAAATCTTTTTTATAAAAGAAAACAAAAGAAAAATCATTTTCTTTACATTTTGCATCCTTGTACATTCATTCATTTTTTTATACCTTGTATTTAGGTAAATTCCTTGTATATTCATATCAATTCAATATGGTTGTAATAGACTAATTAGGGTTTTAATTTCTTGCAATCCCCATTTATAATTTGTAAACCCCCTCCCCTAATGATGTAATAGCGTAGTAATTTTACTTTTCACAATTTATCGCTTTATATAAATGCTAGTAATTAGGGTTTTGTATGGAAAGACTAAAACCAACAAAATAGCAAACCCTAATCAAGACAAAAACAAAGCATGAAAACAACACACTTACACATAAGCACCCCTAGGGTAAAATTCACTTGGTTGCCTTACAAAATGGTCATATTACACATGTGAGGTATCTTAGCAAAAACAAATGAATACAAGATCATAGTCCCTCATTGACGCTATCTAAAGTTGCCTTACAAATGATCTTAGTCCCTAAAAGAGAATGCTAAGATGCATTGCAACATTTTTAATCATGGTTATACGATGACACACGCCCGTCCTGTTTACATCCAAAGATAGGTTTGCTTACCAAATCAATGGTAAAACAACAATGTCAAAGGAAAAGAAAATGAACAAGAAAGACATTTGAGTAGATAGATTGCTCCTAATTACTTGCTCCATTTCAAAACAAACATCCTTGCTATTTTCAAAACAAACACATACACTTTCAAACATCTTACAAAATTGAAAACATTTTCAAAAGATCAAACATCTTTGTATACATTGTTACAAACAAGAATCATTACAAAGATTGCCTAAACAATGGCCTCTTTACAAAATACTTTCAAAAACCACACAAAGCATAATTTCAAACTAAAGCAAGTGATCTAGCAAGTAACTAAGAGCCCATGGAAAACCATGGATGAAAAGGGTGCTAATACCTTCCCTTTTCATAATCTACCCCCCAAACTCAAGAAACAATCTCAAAGGTCTTTCCTGTGCTTTTTCACCTTTCCTTTTGGATAAAAGAAAAGTTGATGGCGACTCTTGCTAACCGCAACATTTGCGATCAAACGCAAAACCTTAAAGTCAGTTCTCCCACCGTATCACAGAACTGACGACTCTACTGGGGATTATCTTAAAAGTGGGGTTACCTTAAGGCTAGATCACATTTATTTGCTTCCATTGTTTGACTTGTATGCTTTACATTTTGGTTCTTTGTTTGGGTTTAATTCCTCTACCCGGATTTGGGATACCTTATAGGTAAGTAGAAATACATTGTGGAAACTGTGTGGGGTATACTGACATGGTCTAAGAAATAGCTACGTTGGTGCGACATATTTGTGGGTACCGGTAGCCTTTGAGTTAATCAAAGAGAATACGGGGCCTCTGAGTGATGTCATAAAGCACTAATGAACTTTTAGAACCATTACTTGACCAACTTGGCCTTTAGGATGTAGTGAGATGACCGGATTTGGTGCAGTATGAAGTTGGTAGATACTCGATACTACACTCATAGAGGTTTATTTTCTTGGGATATTTCGGTCGCCATTAAAGAGGCTTGTGCTGAAACAATGACCAAGGAAACAAACCAATGATATTGAGCTCCTTAGAACCCGGTTACTATTACTAGGACATGTTTAAGCCAACTAAACTTCAAGAGGGTACTTACCTATAAAACTCCATGCAAGCCTAAACCTAAGGATTTGTTTGTTTTGTTTGTATATACATACTTGTGCATAACATCATGGACATCATAACATCATATTCATTCACTAACCATTTCAAGGGTTTTAGGGTTTATCTTTGTTCTTGTTTTGTAGGACATGGATTCTATTCGCAGGAAAACTATTCAAGTCAATCTTGTAAGGATCCCTCCATAACTCAAGGAGCTAGCTTCAAGGATTCCTGAAAACTCTCCATTTACCGAGAGACATGGTCACCTACTCAACTTGGTCACCTCCAACACAGATGAGGATATGATGAAGGTGCTCTTTCATTTCTTTAATCTTTTACACCATTGCTTCACATTTCTCGACTATCAACTTGTGCCTACTTTGGAAGAATTCTCCCAACTCTTGAGGATTCCCATTCTTAATCAACTACCTTTCAACGGTACAGAAAGAGACCCAAAGCCAGAAGAGATTTCTCAAGCTCTACACTTGCACTCATCTGTTGTCACAACTCATTGGGAAACAAGGAGTGGTGTCAAGGGTTTCCTAGCAAAGTTCCTGTTTAAGAAAGCCCAAAGCTATTGGAACTCCTTGGACTTGCAAGCCTTTGAGGAAATTGTGGCTCTCCTCATCTATGGGATGGTTTTGTTTCCAAATCCTGACCAACTCATAGATGTCAACATCGTTAAAATCTTCATATCCCGCAACCCGGTGCCTACATTGATAGGAGATATCCTACACTCTTTTCACACTCGCATAATGAGGAAAAGAGGTGTCGTTATGTGTTGCACTCCTCTCTTGACAAGGTGGTTTATTTCACATCTTCCCCAATCTGTATTAAAAAATGATCAAGGTTCAAGGTGGTCACAAAGGTTGATAACACTCAAACATTCAGACATTCATTGGTGCTCCCGATCCAAAGAGAATATTATCAGTGTTGACCGTTATGGAGAATTCCCTAATGTCCCTTTACTTGGCATTAGGGGAGGTATCACCTATAACCCATGCTTAGCCTTAAGACAGTTTGGTTATGCCCGAAGGGATGGCCCGCACGAGATGCTGATTCAAGGTTTGGTATTTGACTATGACAACGACGATCAAGGTCTTCGCCAGAAATTTATCCGAGCTTGAAGGATGTTGAATAAGGTGGATAAAAAGACTTTGGGGCACAAGAATTCCATCCCTCTTGAGCCTTACCTCAAATGGGTATGAACTCGTGCTCAAAGTCTTATGATGCCTTACCCCTCCATTCTCCCGGTAATCATTGAGCCTGTCATGGAAGGAGATGTTCCATACATTATCATACATCCTGACATGCCTACCTCTCTTGAAGACCTACAAAGGGATTGGATACAACTCAAGGGAGAGCGAGATACTTTTGAAGCCCAATTCTATGCAAGCGAGAAGAAGGTTTGGGAACTCACTAGGCTACTTCATGAGGAGAAGACTCTCAATGCCTACATCGCGCCAAAGAGGATGCGCACTACCTTTTTATCTTAGAGCTTTTGTATTTCCTTATAAGCCCAAGAGGCATTGATGTACTCAATCTTTAACTTATTAATATAACATGTGTTTCCTTTTTGTCTAAAACAAATTTCAATCTTTAAAATCCTTGAAATCATTACATATGCATATACCATTCATCATAACATAAGCAGGTCTTTTGCAATAAGTCTTCTCATCTCTCTACTCTTTATTTCAGTAAGATGGATCTCGAACAAACAGTGAAGGACCTCCAAGCTCAGAATACACAGTTTCAACAGTTGCTCTTGACCCTAGCCAAAGGACAAGAAGAGTTGAAGACTTTGCTGGCTGAGGAGAAGAAAAAGAAGACAAAGAAGGTAACCAGAGTCCTAAACATGGGAAGATATTTCATGGACAGACAAGAAAGACCTTAGAATTTGCAACGACATCCAGTGAGAGAGACAATCAAGATGGGAAAGGCAAGGAAACAATTATACCGTCAGAATCATAAGAGGAAGAGGAAGAAGAAGACTATTTTGAAGAACAATACCCTCCATCCGATGACAAGTATAAACATCTCAAATTCAAAGCACCTGTGTTAGCCAAGTATGACGGAGTCTCATGCCCTAAAATGCATCTCCGGTCCTATGTGAGGAAAATCTAGCCCCATACCGCTGACAAAGACTTATGGGTACCCTTCTTCCAAGACAACCTGTCTGGAACTCAACTTGATTGGTTTTACCAGTTAGAAAGAGCCAATGTTCATAATTGGGAAGATCTTGCTGCAGCCTTTTACAAACAATACCAATACAATGCTGACCTTGCACCTACCCGTACTCAACTTCAGAGTATGGCCATGGCTTCAAATGAAGGCTTCAAGGACTATGCACAAAAATGGAGAGATTTAGCTGGAAGAGTTCAACCTCCTCTATCTGAGAGAGAGTTGGTAGACATGTTCTTAGGCACCTTGGCTGGTCCTTCTTCAATCACTTGATTGGAAGTTCATCAGCAGGTTTTACTGAGTTGATATTGACCGGAGAAAGGGTAGAAGCCGGTATAAAGAATGGAAAGATCCAAAAAGATACATCCTCTTCTGCAGCTGTAAGGAAGCCTTTCATTGAAAATAAAGAGGTGGTTCCTTTATATCCGCAAAGAAATCAAGATAGGGCCGAGCGCCGACCAATGGTGGGGGTTGTGATGATCCCTAAACCTGCACCTGATCAACAAAGAAAAAATGAATCGAGGATGGAAAGACCGGTCAGACAGTTCACCAGAATTAACATGACCCTATCTTAGGTATTACCGCATCTACTAAGATCCAATTTGGTGACCTTGAAAGAAGCTCCGAGAAACCCCAATATAACCTCTACTTACTATCATCCCAATGCCCATTGCGCATATCACTCTGAAAGTCCCGACGATGACACTAATAACTGTTGGGCTCTAAAGAACAAAATACAAGACCTCATTGAAGCAAAAGAGATTGAATTCGATGCGCCTGAAAATCCAAATGTCATTTCTGCCCCTATGCCCAAACATGGCCATAATACCAATGACATTGAAGAAGAAATGTTTGTTACTTTAGTTGACGAACTTATGACCCCACTCTTGACTATTAAGGTGAACTTGTTGAATGTCGGTGTGTTCCCGGGCTATGATGAAGGCTGTCATTTCTGTTTGTCCTCACCGACCAGCTGTCCTTTGTTGAAAACAGTCATTCAGTGCCTAATAGATAATAAAGAAATTTTGTTTGAAAAGACTTCTGTTCCACCTGTTCCTTTTAAAGATGTCTCTATCATTACCATTTCCGCCAATTCTTCTAGGGTCTCCACCAAAAGACCCGTTAGAATTACATCAGTTTCGAAAGTAACTCCTTTGATGATTACAATTCCTGGACCAGTCCCATATTCGTCAGACAAAACCATACCATGGAATTATGGAGGGGATGTCTACTACCACAATATCAAGCATGGTTGGCCAGCCGCTGAAGATTTGAGTTCCGAGAAAGTCAACTCCGACATCAGTAATATTGCAGGAACTAGCAAGATTACCCGAAGCAGAAGGATATTCTCTCCAGAAATTTCTCCCCCAAAAGCATTTTCTGGACCCGTAATCATTCATGTTGTTGCTCCCCCGAAGGCTATTCCCATTCCTACAATCATCCCCACTAATACTCCAACTAACAAAGCTGTTACAACCCCTGTTATCATTCCTACTGACACTCCTGCTGCCGAGTTAACCCAGACTCGAGGTAAAAGTATTCTGATTGGACCTATCCGGACGAAGGCTCAATCATTGGCTATCCCTAAGACCTCCCGGAAGGAGATGGAGGAAATTCTAAAAATCATAAAAAGAAGCGACTACGATGTAGTTGAGCAACTGGGGAAAACTCCATCTAAAATTTCCATGCTAGCTTTACTACTATGTTCTGAGGCGCATGCAAAAGCCTTGGTAAAATTCCTGAAAACTGCCCATGTACCTCAAGAGACATCTGCCGATCAGTTTTAAGACTGCGTAGCCAGCTTGACTGCAGATAATGGTCTAGGTTTTTCGGATGCTGATTTAACGCCAAGAGGAAGAAAGCATAATAAGGCATTGCATGTCTCAGTTGAATGTAGGGGCACAACCCTGGCTCATGTTTTGGTGGACACTGGCTCATCTCTGAATGTATTGGCTAAAAAAGATCTTAATAGGCTTGATTGTGAGGGATTGACATTAAAGCCAAGTAACATAGTAGTAAGGGCTTTCGACAGCTCGAAAAGGATGGTACACGGGGAAGTGGATATCCCCATAAAGGTTGGAACCCAAACATTTGATTCAACTTTTTATGTAATGGATATCCGTCCCTCATATTCCTGCTTGCTAGGCCGACCATGGATTCACAATGCTGGCGCAATCACTTCTACGTTGCACCAAATGCTGAAATATCCAATTCAAGGGAATATTATCCCCGTTCATGGAGAAGAAGAGTATATGATAAACCATCTCAATTCCTTCAGATATGTGGAATTAGATGGTGAATTTATTGAAACTCTATTTCAACACTTTGAAGAAGTCCCGCAAGATGTGGCAGTAACCAAAGTTGTTCCCAAGATCACAAGGCCTCCACTCAGGATGTCATCTTTGAAGGATGCAAAGGCAGTAATACAAGAAGGTGGGTGCACTATCTGGGGACAACTCCCGGATATCCCATACAAGTCAGATAAGTTTGGTTTGGGTTTCTCTTCAAGTGCTCAGAAGGTTGTACGCCGCACTCGTGCTGGAGAACCACCCCTGAAGATCAGCAACCGCGAAGTCAACGCGGTAGAGGATGATGAAGATGGTTGCAACCTGGAGGATTGGATCTTCCCAACTGTCAGTGGAGGGCTCAGCAATTGGGAGGCTAGAGATTTTGTCCCGATCACTTTTTTTCCACAGTAATCTGTCTTTATATTTTGTTGAATCTGTAATATTAAAATAATTTGCACTCTTAAAACCTTGTGTCTTACCCGAGGCAGAATGGTCCATTTGTAAGGGTTATTATCTCATTTTCATATGACATCAATGAATCATGGACGTTTTTGCATACAAACTTTTGTGCTCATTATTTTTCTTTTTACATTTTCATTTCTTTCAAATATAGCTATACCCTTACACACACTCACACTCACAATACAGGTATACATCCATTCGGGATCCCATGGGTAACGATACTGCTATGGTCTTTTATGACTTTGAGAATCTAATCTATCAAGCCAAAGACGAAGGTGAGAAAGATTGTGAAGTACCAGGGGAACTTGCCAGATTACTACTGCAAGAAGAGAGAACCATTCAGCCTCATGAGGAACCAGTGGATACAATCAACCTAGGTACCGAAGAAGACAAAAAAGAGGTAAAGGTGGGTGCCAATCTAGAGCCAAGTCTCAAGAAGCGTCTGATTCAGTTGCTACACGAGTACGTTGAGGTCTTTGACTGGTCATATGAAGACATGTCGGGACTTGATGCAGACATTGTGGTACATCGTCTGCCTATAAAAGAGGAATGCGCACCAGTAAAACAAAAGGTCCGTCGAATACGACCAGATATGTCAGAGAAGATTAAAGTAGAAGTCATGAAACAATTCAACACTGGATTCTTGGCTGTCACCTCTTATCCCAAATGGGTTGCCAATGTTGTTCCTGTACCCAAGAAAGACGGCAAGGTATGAATGTGTGTGGACTACATAGATTTGAATAGGGCAAGCCCTAAGGACGATTTTCCACTCCCCCACATTGATATTCTAGTTGACAATATGGCATAACACAAAGTGTTTTCCTTCATGGACGGATTCTAAGGTTACAATCAAATCAAAATGGTGTCTGAGGACATGGAGAAAACAACGTTTGTCACGCAGTGGGGCACTTTCTGCTATAAGGTGATGTCGTTCGGACTGAAGAATGCTGGGGAAACCTATCAGTATGCCATGGTAGCTCTATTTCACGACATGATACATCACGAAATAGAGGTCTATGTGGACGACATGATAGCTAGATCTCAAACAGAAGAAGAACATCTTGGAGTAAGGTTTGGTGAACTCCTAGGATTTATCGTCAGCAACAAGGGTATTGAAGTAGATCTTGCCAAGGTGAAAGCGATACAAGAGATGCATGCTCCTCGTATTGAGAAGGAAGTCAGAGGATTCTTGGGACGTTTGAACTACATTTCTAGATTCATTTCTCACCTGACAGCTACTTGTGAACCAATCTTCAAACTACTGAAGAAAGATCAAGTAGTCAAATGGAATGATAAGTGCCAAACTGATTTTGAAAAGATCAAAAAGTACTTATAAGAGCCTCATGTTTTAATGCCACCAGTCGAGGGAAGACCATTGATCATGTATCTAACCATTTTGGAAAATTTAATGGGGTGTGTGCTGGGGCAGCATGACGAGTCTGGCCGAAAAGAGCATGCTATTTATTACCTGAGCAAAAAGTTTACCGACTGTGAAACAAGATATTCACTGCTCGAGAAAACTTGTTGCACTCTGGAATGGGCTTCTCGCCGGCTAAGACAATATATGCTGACCCATACTACCTTGTTGATATCTAAAATGGATCCAATAAAATACATCTTCGGAAAACCTGCACTCTCTGGGAGAATAACGAGATGGCAAATGATCCTGCCAGAATATGATATACAGTATAATACCCATAAAGCAATAAAGGGCAGTGTACTAGCTGATCACCTTGCTCACCAAGCTGTGGAAGACTACCAGTCCATGAAGTTCGAATTCCCAAATAAAGACATCATGATGGTAAACAACTGTGAAGAATTCAGACCATATGACGGACCTGAACAAGGATCCCGATGGACCCTGGTTTTGATGGGGCATCTAACGCACTTGGAAATGGTATTGGTGTTGTACTCATATCTCCTGAAGGATGTCATACTCCTTTTATGGCAAGACTCTTCTTCAATTGTACAAATAACATGACAGAATACGAAGCGTGCATTTTTGGTCTCAAAGCTGCCATAGACTTGGGGATCAAATCCTTAAATGTATTCGGAGATTCAGCTTTGGTCATTAGCCAGATCAAAGGGGAGTGGGACACCAAACATCCTAACCTTATCCCTTACAAAGAACATGTGTTGACATTGCTCCCACATTTTGAGAAGATTACCTTCGAGCATTTCCCGCGAGAAGAAAATCAGCTAGCAGACGCACTAGCCACAATGTCATCTATGTTTAAACTTAAATGGGATAACGAGGCTCCCCAGATCACCATCGAATGAATAGATGAACCAACTCACTGTCACGAGATTAATACTGAAGAAATAATGGACTAGACTTGGTTTCACGAATTCAAGAGGTATCTCGAGGCTCAAGAATATCCAGAAGGAGCTTCAGTCAATGATAAGAAATTCTTAAGGAGATTCTCTGCTAAATTCTTCCTTAGTAATGGCATTCTCTATAAACTCAATCATGACTCAGTGTTACTTCATTGCGTAGATAAGGTTGAAGCTGAAAAGATCATGGTTGATCTACATGAGGGCACTTTTGGCACCCATTCCAGTGGGCATACGATGGCAAAGAAAATCCTACGGACAGGTTATTACTGGTCTACCATGGAAGCATACTTCTATCAACACTCTCGAACCTGTCACAAGTGTCAGATCTATGCTGACAAAGTGCACGTATCTCTGGTTCCTCTGAATGTCTTGACGGATCCTTGGCCCTTTGCTATATGGGGGATTGATATGATTGGGGAAATAAACCAACGACCTCCAATGGACACCGCTTCATTCTAGTAGCCATTGACTATTTTACAAAGTGGGTGGAGGCAGCTTCTTTCGCTTCCGTTACCAAGAACGTTGTCGCCCGGTTCATCAAGCATAATCTCATCTATTGTTATGGTATCCCAGAGAGGATCATTACAGACAATGGTTCAAACTTGAACAATACTATGATCATCGCCTTGTGCAAGCAATTTAAGATCCAACATCACAATTCTTCCCCTTATCGACCAAAGATGAATGGTGCTGTCGAAGCTGCGAATAAGAAGATTAAAAAGATCATACAAAAAATGACAGTCACATACAAAGACTGGCATGAGACACTACCATTCACTCTCCATGGATATCGTACCACAACTCGCACATCAACCGGGGCAACACCCTATTCTCTGGTTTACGGCATGGAGGATGTCTTGCCTATCGAGGTCCAGATCCCCTCTCTAAGGATTATGAAGGATGCATGGCTGAACGAAGACGATTGGATCCAGACTCGACTTGATAAACTGAACTTGATTGATGAGAAGAGACTTACTGCTGTTTGCCATGGTCAAATGAATCAAAAATGGATGATCAAGGCTTTCAACAAAAAGGTCAGACGACAAGTATATCAAGTCGGGGATCTGGTGATCAAACGCATCATATTGCCACAAGGTGATCCCAGGGGAAAATGGACTCCTACCTATGAAGGACCATTTGTAATCAAAAACATTTTCTCTAGTGGGGCAATGATCTTGACCACCATGGATGGCGACGACCTGTCGCATCCTGCGAACATGGACATAGTCAAAAGATACTACGCATAAGAGACCCGCTAGGTTGACATACCTAGGAAAAACAAGGGCATCCCGACGAACCAAAAGAGGTTCAAGTAAAAATTAGGGACAAAAACAAAAAAATATGTACACCCTACAAGTTGAAAACCCGAAAGGGAGACTTGGGCAAAAAAGGGTTTCCCAGTGGACTGAAAACCCGAAAGGGAGGTCCAGGCAAAAGTTAGGGAATTAAAGCGTATGACTATGTCCCGTTGGATCACCTTACAGACAACCTGCAAACTCAGAGGTTCTGATCAATTCAATCATCTTCGGACGAGGAAATAAATAGACAAGATGCTCAGAGATACAAATGCTATAGCAGAATGGGAACCCCATGGGATTATTTCACATAGCTATCTTTTCCTTAAATTAAAATTTTCAATTTTTACGACAGCATTCTCTTACTAGAATGTTTGTCTCATTGTACAAAAATACTTACTCAAAGTCAATACAAAGATATCCCTTTGAAAGTGCAAAAACCATCTATTTTTCTTTACGCTTGTGTTTTGTTTACAAAAACGTCCAATGATTCATTGTTGAACATATGCATTTGAACATAATTACTATTTACAAATAAACAAAATAAAAGACAATCACTGATGGCTTTAAGAGATAGGGAAATCTCTCTAAGTTATTTCCATAAAATCCCCCACGGTGTGCAGTTTAATCCCCAGCGGAACAAAGCTTCCAGTTATCAATCCCCAGTAGAAGTCGTCAAATTTCTCAGGATTCCCCAATAGGATTTTACAAGCAGTATACGGCATTTCCCTTACAACAAAGTTTATTTCTCAAAGAAGAAATTCATCAACACTTAGACTTCACAACATGAAGAATTATACTCCATATCCTCAGCAATAGTCAGGGATTTATTTTTCCCCAATCAAACAACAATGCAACAAACTAGCTCACATACGCATACGTTGCATCCATATATCATAAACATTGATAACGTGAATGCATTATATTATGCATTTCATACAACATAACATTGCACATTAGCTAACATTTTATCTTTTTCAGGATACGATTAATCAAACAGCTACCATTAACAATGTTCAAAGTCTTCAGATACAGTTCAGATACGCTCCAGACACGGATGCCATTCTGATACTCATTCAGATTCAACTTCTCAGATACAGCTCAGATACGCTCCAGACACGGATACCATTCTGATACTCATTCAGATTCAACTTCTCAGATATAGTTCAGATACGTTCCAGACATGGATTCCATTCTGATACTCATTCAGATTCAACTTCTCAGATACAGTTCAGATACGCTCTAGACACGGATGCCATTCTGATACTCATTCAGATTCAACTTCTCAGATACAGTTCAGATACGCTCCAGACACAGATGCCATTCTGATACTCATTCAGATTCAACTTCTCAGATACAGTTCAGATACGCTCCAGACACAGATGCCATTCTGATACTCATTCAGATTTAACTCTCAGATACAGTTCAGATACGCTCTAGACACGGATGCCATTATGACACTCATTCAAAACTAGCTTTCAGATACAGTTCAGATATGCTCCAGACATGGATGCCATTCTGATAATCATTCAAAATCAGCTCCCAGATACAGTTCAGATACACTCCAGACACGGACGCCATTTTGATACTCATTCTTTCAGCTTACAAATTACAATACAAACAATCAATTTTAGATGGCATATTTAAGCCCATCTCCTACAACTTTCTATCACCTCTCCCAATGACATCTTTAAGCCTATTCCCTCTACCACCACATCGTCGAGTGCAAATTTCTGGGCACTCTAGTGTCCAATCATCTTCCACCTTCGAGTCACGAATGGAAAGACATGCCCATCTAACTCTTCAGGCTTAAGAAGATTGGATATGGGCAGCTGTTGTACCCCAAAATTTGCCCTCTCACTTATCAAGAATTTTCTCACAATATCTCCTTTGGACCAAGACTGCATTAGGGTTGATCAGCTCAAGACACATCCTCAAGCACTGATGACTGAAAATTAGGGTTTGAGATTGCACAAGGATTTTTGAACTTCCAATGCCCCATGTGACTTTCGTGGATCATTATGGACCCCCAAGATTACTCATGTCAAGTTTTAAGCCTTGGATTACACTTTTGATCAGTCAATTGAACAATTGACTTAAAAATCATATGTATTGGGGAAAAAGTCAACCATGGCCAATTTAAAGTCAAACCCCATAATTTTTTATCCACATCAACATTTTAAACTCATATTTATCATTTGATCAAGTTTGGACCATAATTCCTCAAGAAATTTGATCAAATCTCCAAAAGGGCAAAAGGGTTAAAATTAGGGTTTTGATTAGGAAAGGGCAATTTCTGATTTTTGACCTAGCAATTGATCAATTGGTTTAAGGCATGATCTCAAGAGTCCAATTTCATCATTTTAACCTAATGACAGGGTTCAAAACGTTGCAAGTCCATTGATTGACAAATGAATTTTGCAGTCAACTGATCAAAAGTCAATTGTATGCTGAAAAGTCAAACTTTGACTTTTTGGTCAAATTCAAGTGCCAAAGATCATAGTTCATCAAAACATGTCAAAATATGAAACTTATTCATCAAGAAATCAAAAATTCAAGATTTCATTTTGAAAAGTCAAAATTTCTAAACTTAGAAATTTTTCTAAGTGTTGGAAATTTCATGTTTTTTATAACTTTGAGCCAAATTTTCACCATGATGCAAGATGATTCAAGAGAAACTTCCAACATGAAAGTTGTAGATCTCCATGAAATCTACCACTTTTATTCACACAACTTCTTCCAAAATTTATTGGATCTCAAGTTATAACTTTATGAACATAGGGTCATGAAACTAAACACTTAGTGAAATTTTGCCCTAATTTGACCAGGATTTTGACCTAACTTCATGACACTTTTTCATATATTTCCAAGGGGAATCATCAAAATAAATTCAAATATGGGTTGTATAGCACATTTCAAGCTTCCCAAAATGTCCAAGAACTCCTTGAGATCATTCTTGAGTAGAGAGAATCGAAGAGATGAAGTTAGGGTTTTGTCACTTGAATTACAAGCCATTTTTGATGAACACATGAACCAAATCCATGCTAGGCTGCATAATCTTTGCTTTGAAGGCCTCAAACTTGTTTGTCACTCCATAATTAAATGTTTACACAGCTGTTAGGGCTTTGATCCAAGCAATTGAGCTATTATCCAAGTTGCATTTCCATTAATGGCACAAAGTTAACATTGCCATTCTTGTAAAGCAAGATTTTTGCATAAAGTTCACATTGAGCCTCTAACTTGTTCCCTCTGATCACAATCCATCCAAAAAGTCATAAGCAAGCTTGTTTAAATCATAACCACTCTATCTTAGCAAGTACACAAGACTTTGAAACTTGTTTTGTCAAAAAATCACATGTTTAGCTTAAGGATGCAAATTTGATTTCTGATCAACTAGAGCATCCCAAACTTGTTGCTTATAAATAGAGTCACTATTTGTGAGCTAGAACACGAGTTTGAACACCCTGAAATACACCAAAACTCTTTCAAATCAAAAATTTCCCAAAAACTCCATTGTTACACAGTTTCTGACCTTGAACCTCAAACTCACATTTCCCTCGTGCGTTTCTTGGCCTTTTAGTTTCTAAAACTTCCTTGCATCAAGAGTAACTCATCCCTGTACCTGTTTCACTTATGTAACACCATTTTCCATAACCAAAAATAGAGCATCACAATTGGACTTCTCCAGACCATTCCATCCACCCCCGGCTCAAGCCAGCCATTGCATTAGCTTCCTAGAGGCCCAAGGAAGCTAACCTGATCATCAACACTGCCTGAAACAAGCTCAAATCCATTTCACGATTTCCAGTTTTGAGGTATTTTTCTTGAACTTCTATCTCATTACTTAGGCATTGTTAGGCTTACATTTGTGAAGATAAAATGTAGACATCATTTCCCTGAAGCTGTACATGTCCATAACTTTCATTTATTTTGATTGAGCTAGGAGAATTTTGAGTTTGGACTTTCTGAAATATTTAGGTCAGAATTTGGTACTGTTAAAAATTCTCATTCATCTTTGATATATAGTTTATGATACTTATATGGTTGGATTCGTGTGACAAAATGGAGCAATTTTCATGTTTACATTTTTGCAAATGGTTGAGAAATAAGCAAGTTACAGATCCTTTGGCTGGAGGTTGAAGATGAAGTAGAGTCAGGGCGCATTTTGTGTTATGTATTTATTATTTCATACAAGTTAACGGATGTATAGCCACCCCAGTGGTAAAGCGCGCGCATGTTCACCCCATGGTCCTGGGTTCAAGCCCCAGCGTGACCATTTTGTTATTTTTACATATTCTGAACCATTTTTTTTTGTTGTTTGGCAGGCGCTGGGCCCTTTGGGATTGACTCTTTTTTTATTTTGTTTTTGCTAATTAACTCCCAACCTGACTTTTGGCACCCCTGGCCCATTTGTACCTATTTATTTATTTGTTTCATTTTTCTTTTTAAGTATATTTTCTAAAATACTAAAAATCATAAAAATACAAAAAAATGATATATTTTATATTTTGACTTATTTTATTTTATTTTTCCATAAACAAAAATATTTTTATTTACTATAATTTATTTATTTTATTAACTAAATCTTATAGACTTAATTAATATTATATTATTTATTTATTTTTCTTCACACCATTTAAAATAAATTATTTAAAATTAAAAAAAAAGACTAAAAATATTTTATAATGCTATAAATATTTTCAAGATAAAAAAATACCCAAAAGTACTTTTCTTAAATTTATTTTCGTTTTATTGATTAATAGAATTAGCGTTTTCTTTTAAAATATTTTTCTTAATAAATTCAAATTTAATTAACTATCTTATTTATTTAAATTAGGATAAGACAAAAATCTTTTTTATAAAAGAAAACAAACAAAATTCATTTTCTTTACATTTTGCATTCTTGTACATTCATTCATTTTTTTATACCTTGTATTTAGGTGAATTCCTTGTATATTCATATCAATTCAATATGGTTATAATAGACTAATTAGGGTTTTAGTTTCTTGCAATCCCCATTTATAATTTGTACACCCCCTCCCCTAATGATGTAATAGCGTAGTAATTTTACTTTTCACAATTTATTGCTTTATATAAATGCTAGTAATTAGGGTTTTGTATGGAAAGAGTAAAACCAACAAAATAGCAAACCCTAATCAAGACAAAAACAAAGCATGAAAACAACACACTTACACACAAGCACCCCTAGGGTAAAATCCACTTGGTTGCCTTACAAAATGGCCATATTACGCATGTGAGGTATCTTAGCAAAAACAAATGAATACAATATCATAGTCCCTCGATGACGCTATCTAAAGTTGCCTTATAAATGATCTTAGTCCTTAAAAGAGAATGCTAAGATGCCTTGCAACATTGCTAATCATGGCTATACGATGACACACATCCGTCCCATTTACATCCAAAGATAGGGTTGCTTACCAAATTAATGGTAAAACAACAATGTCAAAGGAAAAGAAAATGAACAAGAAAGACATTTGAGTAGATAAATTGCTCCTAATTACTTGCTCTATTTCAAAACAAACATCCTTGCTATTTTTAAAACAAGCACATAGACTTTCAAACATATTACAAAATTGAAAACATTTTCAAAAGATCAAACATCTTTGTATACATTCTTACAAACAAGAATCATTACAAAGATTGCCTAAACAATGACCTCTTTACAAAATACTTTCAAAAACCACACAAAGCACAATTTCAAACAAAAGCAAGTGATCTAGCAAGTAACTAAGAGCCCATGAAAAACCATGGATGAAAAGGGTGCTAATACCTTCCCTTTTCATAATCTACCCCCCGAACTCAAGAAACAATCTCAAAGGTCTTTCTTGTGCTTTTTCATCTTTCCTTTTGGATAAAAGAAAAGTCGGTGGCGACTCTTGCTAACCGCAACATTTGCGATCAAACACAAAACCTTCAAGTAAGTTCTCCCACCGTATCACAATTAACTTCAAGGAAATGATATCTACATTTTATCTTCACAAATGAACCAGTAATGATGTTTATATGAAGAGTTCAAAGTCAAGAAAACTTACCTTGAAACGGAAATTTTTGCTTTGAGTTTGAGTTGGAGAAGTCAAGTTGCAGGTGGTTGATTTTTGAGTTTGGAAAATAGTGATGTTACAGAAGTTATTCTTGAGTTTGAACAATTTCTATATGATGTATGTGGAGTGTTTGGATGGTTTATTTGGACAGAACTTGCAAGGTGTGAGAGGTTCAAAGGGTTTAGACTTCAAAGCTCAAAGATGGAGATTTTTGTGGACAGTTTTGGTTTTTAGAGTAAAGGGGAGTTTAAGGATTTTTCAACATACAAGAAGCTCTCTCTTTTTCCGGCCTCTTTCTCTTGTAAATGCTCCCTCTATTTATAGGCAAGAGGTTTGGGAACAAGAGCTGATTAGGTTTGCAAGACAGCATGTTATGGTTTGGTTGGGATGCAAATGTCAAACTATGTCAAGTATTCTGTGGTCCCAAGATGAAGTACCAAAGTTGCTGATATAGAGGAGCTACCTCCATGATTTATGGTGGAGTATAATCAGAAGTGTGATACGGTGGGAGAACTGACTTGAAGGTTTTGCGTTTGATCGCAAATGTTGTGGTTAGCAAGAGTCACCACCGACTTTTCTTTTATCCAAAAGGAAAGGTGAAAAAGCACAGGAAAGACCTTTGAGATTGTTTCTTGAGTTCGGAGGGTAGATTATGAAAAGGAAAGGTATTAGCACCCTTTTCATTTATGGTTTTCCATGGGCTCTTAGTTACTTTCTAGATCACTTACTTTTGTTTGAAATTATGCTTTGTGTGGTTTTTGAAAGTATTTTGTAAAGAGGCCATTGTTTAGGCAAACTTTGTAATGATTCTCGTTTGTAAGAATGTATACAAATTGTTTGATCTTTGAAAATGTTTTCAAGTTTTGTAAGATGTTTGAAAGTGTAGGTGTTTGTTTTGAAAATAGCAAGGTTGTTTGTTTGAAATTGAGCAAGTAATTAGGAGCATTCTACCTACTCAAAAGTCTTTCTTATTCATTTTTCTTTTCCTTTGACATTGTTATCTTACCATTGATTTGGTAAGTAACCTTATCTTTGGATGTAAGCGGGACGGACGTAGGTCATCGTATAACCATGATTAGAAATGTTGCAAGGTATCTTAGCATTCTCTTTTAGGGACTAAGATAATTTGAAAGGCAACTTAGATAGCGTCATCGAGGGACTATGATCTTGTATTTGCTTATTTTTGCTAAGATACCTCACATGCGTAATATGGCCAATTTATAAAGGCAACCAAGTGGATTTACCCTAGGGGTGCTTGTGTGCAAGTGTATTGTTTTCATACTTGATTTTGTCTTGAATTAGGGTTTTCTATTTGATTGGTTTTAGTCTTTCCATACAAACCCTAATTACTAGCATGTTATATAAAGCGATAAATTGCGGAATTTAAAGTTACTACACTATTACAATGCTTGTGGGAGGGGGGGTGTAAAAATTGTAAATGGGGATTGCAAGAATTTAAACCTAATTAGTCTATTACAACCATATTGAATTGGTACAAATGTACAAGAAATTACGTGAATATAATGTACAAAATGAGTAAATGTACAAAAATGTGAAATGTAAAGTAAAAGTAAATGGATATTTGTTTGGATTTTTAGGAAAAGAGAAATTGTCTTATCCTAATTAATTAAGGAAAAAAATAATTAATTAACATAATAAAAAGTAAACCCTAAATTTACTAAGAAAAGATTTTTAAACAAAACCCTAAATCTATTATTAAAATAAAAGAAATTAAGTTTTTATAAGAAAAGTATTTTGGTATTTTTTGTCTTGAAAATAATTATAGTGTTATAAAATATTTTTGGACTTTTTAATATTAAAATAATATATTTTAATTGGTGTAAAAGAAAATAACGAATAACCTAGTTTTAATTAAATTTACATGATAATAAGTAAAAATAAATAAAGTATGATTAATAAAATAATTTTTTATGTGAGAAAAATACATAAACTAAGTTAAAATATAAATCTACTATTTTTTTATATTTTTATGATTTTTTAATATTAGGAAAAATATTTAAGAAAATAAATGAAATAAAAATAAGAAAATAAAGTAAACTGGGCCAGGGGCGCAAATAGTCCATATGGGGGTTAGAAAACAAAAACAAAAACAGAGGCCCAAAGATGGAGCCCAGCGCCTGCAAAAAGAGGTCAGGAAAAAGCAAAAAAAATGTGAAAAAACACAAAAGGGTGCCACTAGGGCTCGAACCTAGGTCCCAAAGGTTATAGGCGCGCGCTTCTACCACTAGGGTGGCTATACATCCGTTAACATAAGCAAAGTAATAAATATATGATGCAAAACGCGCCCTGATTACTTCATTTCAATTTCCAGCCAGACCAACTGTAACTTGTTCATTTCTCATCAAAAATGAAAATTGTAAACATGAAACTTGTAGTAAATTTCCTCACGGTTTCAAAAATGTAAAGCATTAAAACTATAGATCAAAGATAAGCATGAATTTCAATGGCCCAAAACTGAACCCTAAAAATCTCAGAAAATTCAAACTTAAAATTCTCTAAGCTCAGGCAAAATTAATGGAAACTATGGACATGGTTAGCTTTAGGGCAATGATATCTACATGTTTTGTTCATAAATAAATCATTGATGATGCCTGTATGAAGAGTTCCAAAGTTAGAAAACTTACCTTGCAAGAGGATATCGGGTTTGGAGTTTGAGCAACTTTCAAGGAGTTCCAATGGTTGGGTTAGCTTCCTCAAGTTCCCAAGAAGCTAATGGAATGCTTAGCTTGAGTTGAAAGGGCCTGAGAAGTTTTCGAGAAGTCCAAGTGCAAAGCTCTATTTTTGAAAATGGAGGATGGTGTTAATGGTGTTACAGTTCTGTAACAGGGTGTGGGATCAATTCTAAATAATGTTTAGAAGCTTTAGAAACCAAAAGGCTTGAAAATGCACGAGGGAGTTATGAGTTTCAAGTTTTTGGTCAGTTTATGTGAAAATGGAGGTATGGAATGTGATTCTGAGTTCTAGCTGTTTTCATGGCATGAGCGTTCGTGTGTTTAATGTTAATAGTTTGTGTATGTATAAGCAAAAGGATTGGAGTGCATTGGCAAGTCATAAGTACAAGTTTTTAGCTTTTGGCTAGGTTACTTGATTTTGAAGAAAAAAGGGAAACCAAGTTTCAATGTGAGGTACATGCATGGGCTGGGTGAATGTAAGTGTCTAAACCATTTCTCATGAGTTATAGGACTTGTGTGATCAGAAGAGAACAAGTGCAAGGCTCAAGAACAAGTTTTGTGCAAAAAAGCACTTTATTAAAATGGCAATGCAACCTTTCTTCCAAAAATGGATATAAAGCATGTCCATGCATTGAATGCTTGAAATGAGACCTCTAACAGCTGTCCAAACCATTAATTATGGAGTGCCTAACAAGTTTGAGGCCTTCAACATAGAGTTTATGCAGCATAGTTTGAATTTTGAATTTGATTCATCACAAAATGACTTGTAATTCAAGTGATAAAACCCTAACTTCATCTCTTCGATTCTCCCTACTCAAGAATGATCTCAAGGATTTATTGGAAATTTTGGAAATCTTGTAATGTGCTCTAAAATCCATCTTTGAATTGCTTTTAAATATTCCCCTTAGAACTATATGAAATTATGCCATGAAGTTGGGTCAAAATCCTGACCAAATTAGGGCAAAATTTCACTAAGTGTTTTGTTTCATGACCACATTCTTAAAATTATAACTTGAGATCCAAGAACTTTTGGAAGGATTTGTGTAAAGCAAAGTTTTATATTTCATGGAGATATACAATTTTCATGTTGGAAGTTTCTCTTGAATCATCTTGCATCATGGTGAAAAATTTGCTCAACATTATAAAATTTTCAAATTGACTTTTGACTTTCTTGACTTTTTGATGATCAAGTTTGATATTCTTGAATGTCTTGATGAATTTGGATCTTTGAGACTTAATGTTGACCAAAAAGTCAAAGTTTGACTTTTGGCGTATCAGTTGACTTTTCATCAGTACAACTGATTTTTGGTCATCTAGTCAATTGACTGAGCAGAATTTGTGATACAAGATTTGAAACTTGACATGAGCATTCTTGAAGGTCCATGATCCATGAAAGTCATTTGAAATATTAGAAGTCCAATTTTCCTTGTGCAAGCTCAAACCCTAATTTTGAGGTATCAGTGTTGAGGAGATGGCTTGACCTAGTCAATACTTGTGCAAGCTTGAGCTATTGAAGATCTTGTGGGAAATGTCTTGAGAAATGAGAGGTCAAATTTTGGGGTACAACAACTTCCCTTGTTCAATCTTCTTAAACCTGAAGAGTTAGATTGGCGGATCCGTCATTCGTGACTTGAAGGTGGAAGATCATTGAACACTTAGAGTGCCCAAAAATTTGCACTCGCTGATGTTCTAGTTTGATTATGTCTGGAATGGGCTTAAAGACACCATTTGGAGAAGTGATGAAGAGTTTGTCGGAGATGGGATTACAGATGCCATCCAGAGTGACTGTCGAGGGAAAAGTATCAGAATAAATCTTTGGTCGATTTATACTGAAACTGTAGATGTCTTTTGCCTGTTTTTAACTGGAATAAATAAATCTAATCCAAAGTGGTCTTGTGATGGTGACTTCACTGGTGAAACAAATCTAACTAGAAGAGGTCTGTTGATTGCCTGTCATTAACCGGTAGAGATAAATCTAACCAAAAGAGGTCTTCGTTTGCCTGTCTTTAATCTGGAAGAAATAAATCTAACCAGAATAAGTCTGTGTTCGCCTGTCCTTAATCTGGAAGAAATAAATCTAACCATGAGAGATATTCGTTCACCTGTCTTTAATATGGAATAAATAAATCTAACCAGCAGAGGTTTGTGTTCGCCTGTCTTTAACCTGGAAGAAATAAATCTAACCAGAAGAGGTCTTCGTTCGTCTGTCTTTAATCTGAAAGAATTAAATCTAACCAAAAAAGGTATTTGTTTGCTTGTCTTTAATCTGGAAGAAATAAATCTAACCAGAAGAGGTATTTGTCTGCCTTTCTTTAATCTGGAAGAAATAAATCTAACTAGAACAGGTCTTTGTCTGCCTATCTTTAATCTGGAAAAAATAAATCTAACCAGAAGAGGTATTTTGTTTTGTTGATTGATTTTTTCTACAAGGAAGAGGGTTAGTTGCATGCAGATGTATGCATGGCGTAATGATGTTCTCAAAATAAATGAGATTATGTTGTATGCATTTGTCATGTATGTGTTATGATGTATGAATGTGAAACATTGAAGTGAATCTTTGTCTGGAAAATAAATCCTTGACAAATTGTTGGGGGAGTATTGGGAAGATGAATCCCGGATTATCGTTGGAGATGAAAAGTATGTGTATCTTCAACTTTTTTTAGAATGTTTCTGTTGGGATATCTGTTTTGTTGTTTGAGGAGAAATTCACTAGGTAACATTGACTTAGATGAAATTAACTGTTATCTGGTCGGATTCCAGGCTTCGTAGAAAATTGAATTTAATTGTTATTTGTTCGGATTCCTGGCTTCACAATAACTTAAATGAAATTAACTGTTATCTGGTCGGTTTCTAGGCTTCGCAGAAAATTGAAGTTAAGCTGTTATCTGGTCGGATTCTAGGCTTCACATCAACTTAGATGAAATTAACTATTATCTGGTCGGATTCCAGGCTTCATAGAAAATTGAAGTTAAATTGTTTTTTGGTCGGATTCCAGGCTTCACAGCAACTTAGATGAAATTAACTGTTATCTGGTCGGATTCTAGGCTTCACAGAAAATTGAAGTTAAACTGTTATTTGGTCGGATTCCAGGCTTCGCAACAACTTAGATGAAATTAACCATTATCTGGTCGGATTCCAGGCTTCGCAGAAAATTGAAGTTAAACTGTTATCTGGTTGGATTCCAAGCTTCGCAGCAACTTAGATGAAATTAACTGTTATCTGGTCGAATTCCAGGCTTCACAGAAAATTGAAGTTAAATTGTCATCTGGTTGGATTCCAGGCTTCGCAGTAACTTAGATGAAACTAATTGTTATTTGGTCGGATTCCAGGCTTCGCAGAAAATTGAAGTTAAACTGTTATCTGGTTAGATTCCAGGCTTCGCAGCAACTTAGATGAAATTGACTGTTATCTGGTCGGATTCCAGGCTTCACAAAAAATTGAAGTTAACTATTATCTGGTCGGATTCTAGGCTTCGCAGCAATTTAGATGAAATTAACTGTTATCTGGTCGGGTTTCAGGATTCGTAGAAAATTGAAGTTAACTGTTATCTGGTCGGATTCCAGGCTTCATAGCAACTTAGATGAAATTAAGTATTATTTGGTCGGATTCCAGGCTTCGTAGAAAATTGAAGTTAACTGTTATCTAGTCAGATTCCAGGCTTTGCAGCAACTTAGATGAAATTAACTGTTATCTGATCGGATTCCAGGCTTCACAGAAAATTGAAGTTAACTGTTATCTAGTCGAATTCCAGGCTTCGCAGCAACTTAGATGAAATTAACTGTTATCTGGTCGGATTCCAGGCTTTGCAGAAAATTGAAGTTAAATTGTTATCTGGTCGGATTCCAGGCTTTGCAACAACTTACTGGGGATAATATCGACTCCGTTGGTGACAAGGGGTTTTGTTAATGGTCTGAGAAAAGAACTTGAGCTGGGGAATTTGTAGTCTGTTGGGGAAATAAACCCTATTGAGAAGGATATTTTTGAGACCTTACTGGGGACATGAATTCTTTCATACAAGGTTCATTTTTCCGTTAAGGCCACACTCAGCTGGGGAGAGAAACTTTGGATGGAGACTGTATGAATTCCATTATGTGGGGATAATTTTGTTGAAGTAACTTTGTGGGGATATCCATGAATTTGATCTTGTGGGGATTATCTTATTGAAGTATCTCTATGGGGATATCCCAAATCCTTAAGGAGAAGCTTGTTACTATTTTATGTATACATTTGTTAACAGTTTAATCATGTTCATATGCATATGTTCATTCAATTTTAGTCAATTGACACTTTTGCACTCAAAACGAAAAAAACAAAAAGTTTACACTTCAAAGTATATTTGTATTGATGTTTGCCTATAGACAGGTGTTTTTGTACAAGGAGACAAAGATCCTAGTAAGAGGAAATCTTCGAAAGAAGGAAAGGAATACAATACAAAGTGAAAACATAAATAATAGCCATGTGGAAGTGATCTCATTGGGTTCCAAATCCGTTATTACCCCTATGTTTTCGAACATCATCCATTCCCGTTGACAGAAGTTGATTGAATTGATATTGGACCATTGAACTTGGACCTTGGTAATAAAGCTGGCTGCAGAGATCTAATGGGACATAGTCGTACGCTTTAATCCCTAACTTTTTCCTAGACCTCCCTTTTGGGTTTTCAGTCCACCGGAATACCCATTTTTCCCAAGCCGCCCTTTCGGGTTTTCGACTTTCCGGGTGTACAATCTTTTGTATGTATCCCTAACTTTTGCTCGAACCTTTTGGTTCGCCGGGATGCCCTTATTTTTTGCTAGGTATGTCAACCTAGCGGGTCATTCTTTATGCGTAGTATTTTTTTGACTATGTCTGCATTCACAGGATGCGGGAGATCTTCGTCGTCCAACTTGTTAGCATCATGGCACCACCAGAGAATACTTTCTTGACAACAAATGGTCATTCGTAAGTGGGAGTCCATTTGCCTCTGGGATCGCCTTGTGGAAGAATGATGTGCTTTATTACCACTTTTCCAGTCTGATATACTCGAGGCTTGATCTTTTTGTTGAAAGCCTTGATCATACATTTTTGATACATTTGACCATGACAAACAACATCCAGTTTTGTCAATCAAGTTCAACTGATCCAATCTAGTCTGAATCCATTCGTATTTGCCTAAGTTTGCTTCTTTCATAATCCTTAGAGAAGGAATATGAATTTCGACAGGCAGGACAACTTCCATGACATAGACCAAGGAGAACGGGGTTTCCCCAGTTGATGTTCGTGCTGAAGTACGGTAGCCATGGAGAGCGAATGGTAGCATCTCATGCCAATCTTTGTAGGTCACCACCATTTTTTGCACAATCTTCTTTATGTTTTTATTGGCAGCTTCCACTGCACCATTTATCTTAGGTCTGTATGGAGAAGAATTGTGATGTTTGATTTTGAACTATGTGCAGAGTTCAGTAAACATATCATTGTTGAGATTGGACCCGTTGTCTATGATAATCCTTTCTAGGATACCATAACAGTAGATGAGGTTATGCTTGATAAACCGGGCTATAACATTCTTTGTGACTGAGGCATATGAGACAGCTTCGACCTATTTGATGAAGTAATCAATAGCAACAAGGATGAAACAGTTTTCATTGGAAGCAATGGGTTTAATTTCTCCAATCATGTCAATGCCTCACATTGCAAGGACATGGAGCAGTCATGACATTTAGAGGTATCAGAGGCACGTGAACTTTGTCGGCATAGATCTGGCACTTATGGCAAGTCCTCAAGTGATGGTAACAATAACTTTCCATTGTCGACCAATAGTAACCAGTCCTTAGAATCTTCTTGGCCATAGTGTATCCACTAGAGTGAGTCCCAAAGATACCATCATGCATGTCTTCCATGATCTTCTCGGCCTCCTTCTTATCCATACACCGAAGTAGAGTAGAATCATGGTTGCGCTTGTACAGGATTCTATTGCTTAGGAAGAATTTAGCTGAAAATCTCCGTAAAAATTTCTTATCATTGATGGAAGCTCCTTCAGGATACTCTTGTGCTTCAAGATATCTCTTCACCTTATGTTGCCATGGCTTCACTTCGTCAGTGTCAAGCTCATAACAGTGCGCAGGTTTATCAAATCCTTTGATTGTAATTCTAGGAGCCTCGTTGTCCGAATTGACCTTGAACATAGATGACATTGTTGCTAGGGCATCTGCCAACTGACTTTCTTCTCTTGGGAAATGTTCGAAAGTGACCTCCTCAAAGTATGGGATCAAGGTTAGCACAATCTCTTTGTAAGGAATCAAATTAGGGTGTTTGGTATCCCACTCTCCCTTAACTTGACTGATTACTAAAGCTGAATCTCCGTATACACTTAAGGACTTGATTTCTAAGTCAATAGAAGCTTTTAGACCCAAGATGCATGCCTCATACTCAGCCATGTTGTTGGTATAGTCGAAGCAAATTCTAGAATTGAAAGGTGTATGACAACCTTTGGGAGAAACAATCACAACACCAATTCCATTATCCAGAATGTTGGAAGCCCCATCAAAAACCATAGTCCATCGGGATCCTTGTTCAGGTCCGTCATATGGTCCAGGCTTTTTGTAACGCCCTGTTTTAATTAATATTATATTATATTAATATTTTCGAGTTACTGATCGATATTTATTTTGCGACGAGAATAAATATATTAATCGATATATATATATGATAATATATTTAGCGACGTTCCGTTCAGTCTGGTAAAATATTATTCGGATCCGATATTTAATTCTCCGAAATTAATTGAATTGATGATATAATTATTAAGTTAGGGGTGTGGGGAGCAATTAGTGAGGATTGGGTGTACACCCCTAGTTAGTAAGAAAACATAAGTTATAAAACCATTTTCTTTCCCTTTTCCTTCCATTTTCCTACACCAAGCAAACATAGAGAGCAAGAGAGGAAGCTAGTAAGGAAAATACCATTATAAAACCTTTCTCCTTATTTTCTTTCCATTTTACAACCAAAGCCAAACTTGTCCTTAGAGAGAAGAATAGAGGGTTTTGGAAAGAAGAAGAAGAAGAAGAGCAAGAGAGCAAGAGAGGAAGCTTGAGGTTGGAGTTGTGGAATCATCTTGGATCATCCAATCTCTAGAGGTAAGGGGTTTGATTCTCCATCTCATATTGTTAGGTTTTGATAGATATATTTTGGATTTGGGGGTAAAATTGATAGTTGATTTATAGGGTTTTGTTGGTTGATTGTTGGAATGGTTTAGAAAAGTTGGATTAGGAGTATGGTTTGTGGGTATATTAGGTGCTAGCTTGGAGAAATTAAGAGTATTGAAATGGGAAATAAAACCATGGTAGTAGAATGAGAAAAACTCAAAAGAATGAAGTTTTCACACAGGTCAATCAACACGACCGTGTTGATTAACACGGGTGCCCGTGTTGATTCACTGACTTTGGTGATTTTGTGTTTTCTAGGGGCTTTTTGACACGGGCCGTGTTGATCCACACAGGTGCCCGTGTTGATGCTCTGACTTTGGCATTTTTGCATGTTCTGGTGGCTTTTCAACACGGGCCGTGTTGATGCACATGGGGGCCCGTGTTGATGCTTCTGTAGCCTCCAAAATTCTGATTTTTCGCACTTCCTTTGGAACCCGATTGTGTTCCGATTTTCCGATTCGGTAGATTCGACGATGGAGCAAGTTGCTCCAAATTCAACGAAAATTGACGTGCTAGCTAAGTTTGACGTGTAGAACTTAGTGGTGAGGTTAGTTTTTAGAAGTTGCGAGTTTTTACGAGATGACCCGAAATAGGCTTAATTACGGTTTAATTGAATCAGATTTCGTTCTAGGGGATTTAAGACACGTATGGACAATCCGATTGCGATGTTGACGATTAGGAGTAATGCCGGTTATTAGGGATGGCTTTTGCAACGATGATAGGTGTTTGACTATCTTTCTGTATGTAGAATTTAGTGAACGAATCGATAATGAGGTGGGGTAATTAAACATAATGTTTGCGACGACGTATTAGTTAGTGAATACTTGTTGATTATGCGATGCGAGGTTATATGTCTTTGTACATGATGATGTGATGATTATATTGATGTTATTAATAAATGCTTCCGATTTGTGAATGCATGATTTTGATGATGATGAATTATATATGACGTTTTGTATAATGCAAATATAATACGATGATATATTTATCTTGATTTGGATAAATTATGGTGATGTGGGCTTTATGCCAATTTTAATAAGCGACGGTGATGTTTTTGTGTTGTGTTGTTTATTGTCGAGTCACATACATTGCATTGGCGACGATGGGCTTTTATGCCAAGCGACGAGGCTTTTATGCCAAGCGACGAGGCTTTTATGCCAAGTGTTCCTAATTATGGACAAAGCGACGGGTACCACATGCATAACATAGTCGTGTCTCATGGAGTCGGTTATGTTTATGTGTGAGTTGTTTGGCGTTGGGTTTTTAATTGATTGACGATGATTGAATTGCGATGATGTATGATGCTTTGTTTGGTGATGATCTTTATGATGAACATGAAATGAATATAACTTGATAATTTCATGATAACTAGGCGATGAATATAAATGGTGAGTTTTGTGATGACTTAATTTAGATGAAATGCTTAATGAAATCATGATGTGATGATATTAGTGACGATGGGATTTTTATGCCAAAAGTGACGATGGGATTTTATGCCAAAAGCGACGATGGGCTTTAGCCAATTCGTGATGATTTGTTTATGTTGCTCATGTTGTTAGCATTGTTTAATGTTGTTGGTTGATGTTGTTGTTTATGATTGCCGTGTTAATTAGCGATGTATTAGCTTGTGACAATTTCGTGGTGACGGAGGTTTACGTGTTGTTGTGATGATTTGTGCCGATGAGGCTAAGGCGATTAAGTATAGATTATACACTTTAGAATGACGATAAGAGTAAGTGAGGTTTGGATATGTGTTGGAATGCACTTATTAACTTATATCCTTTAGAATTCCAAAACTATATATATATATATATTATCATGTCTTTAACTATATATTTTGGATTATCTCACCCTTTACTTGTTTCGCCGTTACCTTTATATTGGTAACGGCAGGTTATGAAGACGGAGTTTATAGCTGCTGTTAGTTGAGTCGGTGTTGCTCTGATACGTAGCACTCGGGGGGAAACATTTATGTTGTCTTGTTGTTGATTCTTGTGTTGTTCTTCCTTTTGTATATAGAATCATACTTTATGAAAATATGATTTATTAAGGAAGTTTATTAAAGAAGATGTTTTGATGTTTTTGAATCAATTTATGTCTTCCAGCGATGCTATGTATCCGAGACTTATACTTTAAATCAAACTGTTTAAAGTGAGTTGTTTTTGAAGGTGTGATGCCTCAGTATTAAATTTATGAAATTTTAATTTACTCTGATTATTGCATATAAAACCTTGGGTAATATTGGGGTGTTACACTTTTCACAGTCAGTTACTAGCATGATATTCTCTTCCAGGAATTCAAAGTTCATGGATTGGTAGTCATCAACAGCTTGATGTGCCAAATGATCCGCCAACACACTTCCTTTGATTACTTTTTATGTAGTGTACTGGATGTCGTATCCAGTCTAGATCATTTTCCATCTAGCTATTCATCCGAAGAGAGTTGGCTTCTTGAAGATATACTTGATGGGGTCTATATTATAAATCAATAACATGGTGTAAGTCAACATATACTGTCTTAGCCGGCGAGCAGCCCAAGCCAGAGCGCAACAAGTTTTCTCGAGCAGTGAATATCTAGTTTCACAGTCGGTAAAATTTTTGCTCATGTATTATATTGCATGCTCTTTTCGGCCAGACGCGTCATGTTAGCCCAACACACACCCCATTGAGTTCTCTAATACAATCAAGTATATAATCAGAGGTCTACCTTCAACTAGAGGCATCAAGATGGGAGGTTCTTGTAAATATTCCTTGATCTTACCAAAGGCTGCTTGGCAGTCGTTGTTCCATCTAACTACTTGATCTTTCTTCAAGAGTTTGAAGATTGGCTCACAAGTAACAGTTAGGTGAGATATGAATCGAGCAATGTAGTTAAGTCGACCCAAGAATCCTATGACTTCCTTTTCAGAGCCAGGATCAAGAATTTCTTGTATGGCTTTAACCTTCACAAGATCAACTTTAATGCCTTTGTTATTGAGGATAAAACCTAAGAGTTTTCCAGATCTTACTCCGAAAGTGCACTTGTTAGGATTCAGCCTTAGCTTGTATTTCTTCAATCTCTCAAACAACTTATGAAGATGATTAAGGTGTTTTTCCTTAGTTTTCGATATTGCAATTATATCATCAACGTAGACTTATATCTCATGATGGATCATATCATGGAATAAGGCTACCATAGCTCGTTGATAGGTTACCCATGCATTCTTTAAACCGAAAGGCACGACCTTGTAACAAAAAGTGCCCTACTGTGTAACAAAGGTGGCCTTCTCCATGTCCTCGGGAGCCATCTTGATTTGATTGTAGCCGGAGAAGCCATCCATGAAAGAGAAGACTTTGTGTTGAGCTGTGTTGTCGACCAAGACATCAATATGTGGTAGTGGGAAATCATCTTTGGGGCTTGCCCTATTCAAATCTCTATAGTCTACGCACATACTGACCTTTCCATCCTTCTTTGGCACGAGGACCACATTCACCACCCATTGAGGATATGATGTCACAACTATGAAACCTGCGTTGAATTGCTTCATTATCTCAACTTTTATCTTTTCAGACATGTCAGGCCACGTACGACGAACCTTTTGCTTGACTGGAGGACAATCTTCCTGTGTTGGTAGATGATGAACTACAATGTCAGTATCAAGTCCCGGTATATCTTCATATGACCAACCAAACGCCTCAACATATCGTGCAACATCTGGACCAAATCTACTTTTGACACCGTCTTCCAAGTTGGCGCTAATCTTGACTTCCCTCTTGTCTGTCTCAGCACCTAGGTTGATTAATTCAACTAGCTCTTCATGAGGTTGAATGGCTTTCTCCTCTTGCATTAGAAGTATGGCTAATTCCCCATGTATTTCATAATCTTATTCGCCTTCGTCTTTGGCTTGGTAGATTGGATGTTCAAAGTCATAGATGGAAATAGCAGTGTCATTGGCAATGAGATCCGGAGTGGATGAAGATCTGCAAGTGTGTGTGTGTGCATGTAAGATACATGGCTATTTTGAAAATGCAAATAAGAAAAATAAAGCCAATGAGCGCAAAATTTGAATGCAAAAGGTCCAATGTTTTTCATTAAATGATCCTATGGCATATAGAAATGAACAAAACCTTAAACAAATGGACCATGGTGCCTCGGGCAAGGCCCATGGCTTAAAGTCATTGTTTGGAAATAAAATTACAGACAAAAGTTCTTGAATTAACAAAGAAATAAATGGTAATTACTCCTCACTGAAGGAGATGGGAATGAAATCCTGGGCACACCAGTTATTGAGCTCTTCACCGGAAGTCGGGTAGATCCATTCACCAATGTCGCAGTCATCCTCAGAGTCTTCAATAGAATTCACTCCATGATTACCAATGCGAAGAGGTGGTTTTCCTATGCGAGCATGTCTGACCTCCTTTTGAGCTTTGGCAGTGAAACCCAACCCAAACTTGTCTGCTTTGAAAGGAATGTCAGGGAGTTGTCCCCAATTTTTACTACTTCCATCTTTAATCATAGCACGAGCATCCTTAAGTGAAACCATCCTTGGCACAACTTCATCAGCTTTTGGAGTGTCCGAAGAGATTTTGGTGGTGGCAACCATGGGAGGAACCACTTAGAAAGCTTGGCATGGAGTTTCTATGAACTCACCATCCATCTATACATACTTGAACTAAGGTGGCTAACCATGAATTCTTCTTCACTACAAACATTAACAATCTTTCCTTTGACTGGATATTTCAATTTTTGGTGAAGGGTGGACGTCACTGCTCCTGCCCCATGTATCCAAGGGCGTCCAAGTAAACAAGAGTAAGAGGGACGAATGTCCATCACGTAGAAAGTAGAATTGAAAACTTGTGAACCAACTTTAATGGGGAGATCCACTTATCCAAGTACCATCCTCTTGGATCCATTAAAAGCCCTCACAACTATGTCACTTGGCTTTAACACCAAACCGTCGCAATCCAACCGATCTAAGGCACCTTTGGGTAAGACATTTAGAGAGGACCCTGTATCCACCAAGAAATGGGCCAGATTTGTTCCTTTGCATTCAATAGAGACATGCAAAGCCTTGTTATGATTCCTTACAACTGGTGTCAAGTCAGCATCAGAGAACCCCAAACCATTTTCGGCAGTCAGACTTGCCATACAGTTTTCAAATTGATCAGTTGTGGTCTCTTGAGGAACATGTACTTTCTTCAAAAATTTGATTAAAGCTTGGGCATGAGCATCAGAACTAAGCAACAAAGATAACATAAAGGTCTTGAAGGGTGTTTGCCCAGGTGCTCTACTATCTTGAAATCACTCTTTTTTATAATCTTCAAGATTTCCTCCATTTCTTGGGTGGAAGGTTCCTCAGCAGCAATGTCCTTGGCAAACGCCTCTATCCCAGCAGGCTCAATTACTTTCTCTTTACCCCTAGTGTCAGTACTAGGCTTATCAATGGTAATGCAGACATGTGTCATTGTAGTAGTTGGAGGTGAAATGTTAGGAGAGAAAATCCTCCCTGTTCTTGTCACCTTGCTAGAACCAGCAATATTGGTAACGTCATCAACTTTGTCTTCATTGATCTAAGAGTCTTATTTAATTCCCTGATAGTAAACTTCAGCACCGTGATTCCAAGGGACTGCTTTGTCGGAGGAGGAAGGAATTTGCCCAGGAGTAGTAATTATCAAGGGAGCAATTGTTGGTACGTTGGAAATCCTAATAGGACCCTTTGAAGAGATCCTAAGAGGCTTATTGGAAATTGTTATAATGGAAATGTCTTCAGCTTTATCGGTCAAACTTTTTATGGATGGAGTTCTTTCAAACAGGATCTCATGACTATTTATTAGGCGTTAAACACCTTCTTTTAGCCATTTGCATCTATTAACTTGTTCGGCGCAGCAATTACAATCTTTCAAACAGCCAGGGAAAACCCCAGCTCTCAGCAGGTTCTCTTTAACAATGGTCAGTGGAGTAGTCAAATCTTCAACGGAGGAAACAAAAGCAGTGTCTTCAATTGCATTGACACCTTTGCCATGATTTGGCATTGGTGCATTTATAACATTCATATTTGTAGATGGATCAAACTTAATAGTTTTGTTGTCGATAAGATCTTGAATCTTGTTTTTTAGAGCCCAACATTGATCAGTATCATGCCCAGGGCTATTGGAGTGATAGGCGCATTTGGCGTTAGGATTGTATTTCAGAGATAAAATATTGGGATTTGATGGTGGATCGCGTAATGTTACCAAGTTGGCCTTCAATAGGTATTGCAAGACTTAGGACAGTGACATGTTAATCCTCGTGAATTGTCTTCTTGGAACCTCAGACCTTTGATGGTTTGCTTGTTGTGGTTGTCCCTGAGCAGATGGAGGGTTGGAGATCAAAACAACATTAACAGATGGACGACGATCCTTCTTGGTATGGGCCTTTGACCCATAAACAACATTGGCTTCTTTCTTTCCAGTAAAGGGCTTCTTTACAGTGTTTGATGTAGAAGCAGATGCCATGGGAATTTTTCCACTCTTGATACCACTCTCTACCCTTTCACCAGTCAGAATTAACTCAGTGAAATCGGATGATGAGCTCCTAATTAACAAGTTGAAAAATGGGCCACTTAATGTTTCCATGAACATATCCACCATCTCCCTATTTGTCAGTGGTGGTTGTACTCTACCAACAAGGTCTCTCAGTTTTTGCGCATATTCTTTAAAACCTTCATTGGAACCCATTATCATTCCTTGTAACTGAACCCTAGTTGGCACCAAATCGGTATTGTAATGATATTGGCGGTAGAAAGCGGTGGCAAGATCTTTCCAAGTATGAATGTTGGAACCTGTAAGTCTAAGAGTGCCTAAGAGGGGGGGGGGGGGGGGGGGGGGTGAATTAGGTATATAAAAATTTATTCGGTTTTATGAGAATACTTGTAGTAATTTGTGGTTAAGTGTTTGAAGGTTTTTGACTATATCTTATCTTTTCTTGATTATGGTGATGAAAACGATAAAAGCGGAAAAGTAAAGAACACGGCGATATATCCTGGTTCCCCTCACAATCCGAGAGTACTCCAGTCCCCTTTCCAACACGAAAGAGATTTCACTATAGTTTAGAATGATTGTACAGCCTATGCTTACTATCTAACCTATAGGGTGACCAAAGGTTCTTAACACCTTTAAGGTCAAACAAACACTAATGTGAATGAAGAACAATCCTCTTCAAATCACAACACTTACTTCCAACAATCCTGGATAGTAAGGGAATACTTTCTTTTTGTAATACAATGATTTATTTGAAAGAGATGGAGAGCACTATCAATCTTTGATTGATCTTCTTCTTCAAGAAAGAAACAATTCTCAAGCAATGATTATAAATGTTCACAATGAATGTATGAAACTTGTAATGATTTCTTAATGAAAATGTATATGGCAAGTTTCACAAAATTTATGATTTGTAAGAACACTTGAAAGTTTGTAAGAATATGCAAATTTTAATGATGAAAATTGTTAATTGAAGAAGGTTATTTGAATTTGAAATTCTGCACAATTTATAATGTCACAAATACCTCTTCATTCATGCCATTTGATATGAAAAGATGCAATGCAATCATGAAAGAATACCATTTGAATTATGTTCAAAAAACAAAAGAAAATTTGTACTGGTTCACTGGGAACCGGTTCCGACCCAGGCAGAACCCGGTTCTTAGTGAACGTTATAACCCAGAATTCAAAAATAACACGCAGGAACCGGTTCCCCTATAGGTACAACCCGGTTCCTGGTACAAATTCCAGGGAAGTGATTTTTGAACAAGTTTGGAACCCGGTTCCCTGTTAGGTAGGAACCGGTTCCTGAAAGTTTATTTTCAAAAAAATCCTTTTGAAAAAGATTTCAAACATAGTTTTTCTTATTGTTAAAAATGTGGGATATGTATATGATTATGAATGCATATTTGTGAACATCTATATTCAAGTTTAAGAATTATTTATACCTTTTGACATTTGTTGTTTCTTTAATAATTCTTCTTCTAATCTTCAAGACTTGTAACAAGGTTTTATATGATATTGATAAACTTTTTGCACATCCTTTGAATGTTGATATCCATGTTGTCTTCATCAAAACCAATGCTTTAAACATGACTTGAGAAGCTTGCAATTACATTCTCCCCCTTTTTGATGATGACAACCAAGTCTTGAAAACAATTCTTGAAATGTTTATGTTGTTTTGTGTAGCAAAAATGTTAAGCAAATGCAAGGCTCCCCCTAAATTGTATGCTCCCCCTAAGTCCATGATTCTTTGAATTTTGGAGTGAGTTTTATGATAGTTATTTTGGCCTGCAATTTCTTTGAAACAAAACAACACATATGCATATTCTTCTCCCCCTTTGTTAACACCAAAAAGGATGGGGAAAAAGAGTGAAACAAATTCATTTAAAAAACACAAACAATTTTAAACACAACCACACACTAAAACACGAACATAACGAATTGTACGATACAACATATAACAACGAAACATAAGAAACCTAAACATCACGAAACATAAGATGGAACATTATCTAAACATAACAAATTAAAACACGAAAATGAAAGAAATGACATAGAAATTAAAAGTAAGTCTTTAGTCTTCATCCTCATTCATCTCATCACCATCATCTTCACTTCCATTTTCACTACCACTTCCACTTCCGGAGGTAAATCTATAGGATCATCATCATCACACACAACTACTTCCTCTTTGTCGGATTTCTCGTCAAACTTACCGAGATTGTCTTTGTCATTGTTAAGAACAAAACACTTGCATCCAAAAATGTGGAAGTGAGCAATATTTGGCTTTCTTCCTTTGAAGAGTTCATATGGAGTCTTCTTTATTATAGGTCTAATGATAACTCGATTTCCAACATAACATGCCGTACTAACCGCATCCGCCCAAAAATATTTAGGAATATTTGCATCACTAAGCATTGTTCTTGCAAGTTCCACTAGAAACCTATTCTTTCTTTCAACTACTCTATTTTGTTGTGGAGTTCTAGGTGCTGAAAAATTATGAGAGATACCATGTTCTTCACAAAATTCTTCAAATTGTGCATTTTGGAATTCTCCACCATGATCACTTCTTATGGATACAATCTTTAGTGATTTTTCATTTTGGATTTGCTTAGCATACTTCTTAAAAGCTTTAAAGGCATCACTTTTCTGCACAAGAAACAAAGTCCAAGAATATCTAGAAAAATCATCAACAATAACCAAAGCGAATACATTACCTCCGAAGCTTTTTGTTCTTGATGGACCAAAGAGATCCATGTGTAACAATTATAGTGGCCTTGTAGTAGACACCACATTCTTTGGTTTGAAAGTTGATTTGGTCTGTTTGCCCTTTTGGCATGCACTACACAATTTGTCTTTGATGAACTTCATCTTTGGTAAACCAATAACTAAGTCATGCTTAACCAATTTGTTCAAGTGCTCCATATGAATGTGAGCAATCCTCTTGTGCCATAACCAAGCGTCATTGTTGTTTACCATAAGACATTGTACCTTCATAGACAAATCATCTAAAGTAATTGAAAAAATATTGTTAGATCTTATACCTTTGAGTTTTACCTCATTGGTTGCCTCATCCATTATAAGGCATTCTTCTTTGTTGAATTTGATCTTGAGCCCTCTATCGCAAAGTTGACTTATGCTAAGAAGGTTGTGCTTTAATCCTTCAACATAGAGAACATCCTCAATTTGAATGGATGAAGGTGTGCCAACTATTCCAACGCCAAGTATCTTTCCTTTGGTGTTGTCTCCATAGGTGACATACCCTTTGGCTTTATGTACTAGATATGAAAATTGGTGTACATCTCCTGTCATATGCTTTGAACATCCACTATCAAGATACCAAACATTTGATGTGGATTTCAAGCATACCTACAAAAACAAATTATTTCTTGTTAGGTACCCAAGTTGCCTTGGGTCCTTCATAGTTAGTTCCCTTTTTCACCCATGCATAATGTCCACTAGACATACTGAAATTTCTAATATAGCATGCATTGGGTGTGTGTCCAATAATACCACAGTAAAAACAGTTTGGAACAAATTTTCTCTTGTATCTAGGAATTTGTTTTCTTTTAGATACATTAGCCTTTTTCTTTTGATGATTATGAACAACTTGCTTCTTTTCTACTTTCTTGGGATTGGAACTATTACTAGCCTTTACAAAAACAGTGGGATTGTTACTTGGTTTCTTAGTATTCACATAACCAAGACCTCTTTTATCATTTGGATAACGTTGTTGGCTTAGTAATTCTTCCAATCCTATTTGTACTTTTTCATATTGTTCAATGACTCTTTTCAATTGAACAATTTGAAAGACATTTGATTCACACTTGGAGCATGCAAAGTTTTCCTTTTCTTTAATAAAATTTTGTTTTTGAAGATCAAAATCTTTAGTCATGGTGACAATTTTTTCTAGACAAATTAGAAGTTCTTTTTCTTATTTTGACACCTTTTTGTATAAACTTTTGCATTCTTTCAAGAGTTCATCAATTGCACCTTGAACATCATCATCAAAAAGATTAAATTCATTACTAACCTCTTCTTCATCGTCGGAGTGATGTGAAGCCATCAATGCTAGATTTGCACTTTCGTCACTATCCGAATCGAATGAAGAACTTATCTCATTATCTTCCCATGCAACATAAGCCCTTTTGTTCTTGAACTCCTTTTTGCCTTTGAATCCATTTTTCTTGGAGAGTTTTGGACAATCCGGCTTTATGTGGCCTTGCTTTCCACATTCATAGCATGTGACATCTTGTGTTGATGTGGAGGCTTCTTTATCTTTATGCTTATAAAATTTCTTTCTTTTGACAAAGTTAGCATTATGAAGATTATTTTTATGACCAAAATATTTTCCTAACCTTTTTACAAGAAGCAAGAAGTTTTCATCTTCCTCCGATGCATCTTTATCTTGACTTTCTTTTGAATCAACTTTGAAAGCAATGCCTTTGGATTTCTTCTCATGATTCTCATGTTTTTCAAGCCTTCCAAGTTCCGTCTCATATTCTTGAAGCTTTCCGAAAAGTGTAGCGGAAGTCATAGTTGCTAGGCTTTTCTTTTCGGATATTGCCATCACTTTTGGTTGCCATTCCCTAGTTAAAGACCTAAGCACTTTAAGATTTAATTCATCGTTAGTTAAAGTCTTACCGAGTGCCTTCAAATGGTTTGTCAAGTGAACAAATCTCTTTTGCAAGTCAAGGATGGATTCTCCGGGCAGCATTCTAAATAATTCATATTCTTGACTCAAAGTGTTCAATCTAGACCTTTTGACTTCGGCGGTTCCTTCACGAGTTTCTACAAGAGTATCCCAAATTTCCTTTGCCGTTGTACATGCCGATACTCGGAAAAATTCATCCATACTAAGAGCACTTTGGAGAATATTGATTGCCTTTTTGTCAAAGAGAACTTTTTTCTTGTCATCATCATCCCATGATGCTTTAGGCTTTGATGACCCAACACCATTGACAACACACACCGGAGTAAATGGACCATTCTCAACAGCATTCCATATTTCTTCTCCTTGCGCTTCAAGATGAGCCTTCATGCGAATTTTCCAAAAGTCAAAGTATTCACCACAAAACAATGGAGGCTTGTTGTTACTACCACCATCTTTGAAAACCGGATTTTGATTTGCGGAAGCCATTCTGGATCTTTAGGAACAAGTTACCTATAACTTGCTCTGATGCCAATTGTAAGTCTAAGAGTGCCTAAGAGGGGGGGGGGGGGTGAATTAGGTATATAAAAATTTATTCGGTTTTATGAGAATACTTGTAGTAATTTGTGGTTAAGTATTTGAAGGTTTTTGACTATATCTTATCTTTTCTTGATTATGGTGATGAAAACGATAAAAGCGGAAAAGTAAAGAACACGATGATATATCCTGGTTCCCCTCACAATCCGAGAGTACTCCAGTCCCCTTTCCAACACGAAAGAGATTTCACTATAGTTTAGAATGATTGTACAACCTATGCTTACTATCTAACCTATAGGGTGACCAAAGGTTATTAACACCTTTAAGGTCAAACAAACACTAATGTGAATGAAGAACAATCCTCTTCAAATCACAACACTTACTTCCAACAATCCTGGATAGTAAGGGAATACTTTCTTTTTGTAATACAATGATTTATTTGAAAGAGATGGAGAGCACTATCAATCTTTGATTGATCTTCTTCTTCAAGAAAGAAACAATTCTCAAGCAATGATTATAAATGTTCACAATGAATGTATGAAACTTGTAATGATTTCTTAATGAAAATGTATATGGCAAGTTTCACAAAATTTATGATTTGTAAGAACACTTGAAAGTTTGTAAGAATATGCAAATTTTAATGATGAAAATTGTTAATTGAAGAAGGTTATTTGAATTTGAAAATCTGCACAATTTATAATGTCACAAATACCTCTTCATTCATTCCATTTGATATGAAAAGATGCAATACAATCATGAAAGAATACCATTTGAATTATGTTCAAAAAACAAAATAAAATCTGTACTGGTTCGCTAGGAACCGGTTCCGACCCAGGCAGAACCCGGTTCTTAGTGAACGTTATATCCCAGAATTCAAAAATAACACGCAGGAACCGGTTCCCCTATAGGTACAACCCGGTTCCTGGTACAAATTCCAGGGAAGTGATTTTTGAACAAGTTTGGAACCCGGTTCCCTATTAGGTAGGAACCGGTTCCTGAAAGTTTATTTTCAAAAAAATCCTTTTGAAAAAGATTTCAAACATAGTTTTTCTTATTGTTAAAAATGTGGGATATGTATATGATTATGAATGCATATTTGTGAACATCTATATTCAAGTTTAAGAATTATTTATACCTTTTGACATTTGTTGTTTCTTTAATAATTCTTCTTCTAATCTTCAAGACTTGTAACAAGGTTTTATATGATATTGATAAACTTTTTGCACATCCTTTGAATGTTGATATCCATGTTGTCTTCATCAAAACCAATGCTTTAAACATGACTTGAGAAGCTTGCAATTACAGAACCCTCCAACTGGTAAAACCATTCTAACTGAGTCCCAGACAGACTCTCTTGAAAGAAGTGTACCCAGAGCTTCTTGTCAGTGGTATGCGGTTGTATTTTGCGGATGTAGGACCTCAAATGAAGCTCTGGGCACGAAACACTGTCGTACTTAGCAAAGATTGGAATTTTGAATTTGTGGGGGACAACAACCCCAGGTACTAATCCCAAATCACCAAAATCTAAGCCAGGTACAGCTTGAATTTCCACAACTTTTAACCTATCTTCCAGTCGCTTGTACTTATCCTCAGCCGGTGGATACTGTTCATCAAAGTAATCTTCATCCTCAGAATCTTAATTGTTTGCAACCCCAGCACGGGTACTCCTTGCATCTTCGTCTTGGTTCTCATCCTCCTCGGATGACTCTTCTACCACTTGCACTTGACGGATGGGGACCTTGAACCTTTTCCCCATGTTGATCAAAGCCTTATTCTTGGTCTTCTTCTTTGCAACCAGAAGTGACATCAGCTCTTGCTTCCCTTTGGCCAAGGTGAGCAAGGTTTCATGAAATTGAGAATTTTGTGTCTGCAAGTCCTTCACAGTCTGCTCGAGATCCATCTTACTTGAAATAAATAGTAGAAATATGAGGAAACCTGTGTCATAAAACCTGCTTATGTTATGATGCTAGTAGTGTGAATGCAAATGTTTTCAAGGACCTTTAAGATTTAAGGTTGTTTAAACAAAGAAGGAACAAACATTAATTGCATTAATAAGTTCAAAATGGTTACAAAAAGTGCCTCTTGGGCTTACAATGGAAGAAACAAGAATAATAATACAAAATAAACTCCTAAAACAAAAAGAACTCAAGCTTCCCATGGGCGCATCCTCTTTGGTGCAATGTAGGAATTCAAACTTCGCTCTTCATGAAGATGTCTCGTGAGCTCCAAAACCTTCTTCTCGCTTGCGTAGAATTGGGCTTCAAAGGTGTCTCGCTCCCCTTTGAGTTAAATCCATTATCTTTGCAACTCCTCGAGAGTAGTAGGCATGTCGGGATGAAGAATAGTGTAGAGAACACCTCCTTCGGCAATAGGCTCCATGATGATAGGTAGAATGGCCTCATAAGGCATCATGAGGTTTTGAGTGCAAGCTTGCACCCACTTGAGATAGGGATCCAAAGGGATAGAGTTCTTATGCCCCAATGCCTTGCTATCAACTTTGTTCACCATGCCCCAAGCTCACACAAATATTGGACGATAACCTTGGACATCACTCTCATAGTCAAATACAATTCCTTGGATAAGCACGTCATGAGAACCATCCCTCCTAGCATACCCAAACTGTCTTAATGCAAGATAATGGTTATAGGTGATACCTCCCCTAATACCCAAGAGTTGGACATTAGGGAATTCCCCACAACGATCAATGATGGCGACATCCTCCAAAGGTCGAGAACACCAATGAATATTCGAATGCGAGAGTGACATCAACCTAATAGAGCATCTCATGTCTTGCTCATTCTTCAAAATAGATCGAGGAAGGTGTGAAATAAACCACCTAGCCAACAAAGGAGTGAAACACATAAGAATTCCCCTTCTCTTCATGGTGCGAGTGTGAAGAGAGTGCAAAATGTATCTAAGTAAGGTAGGCATCGGGTTACGGTATAGAAAATATTTGACTGCATTCACATCTATGAGTTGGTACGAGTTAGGAAATAATACCATCCCATAGATTAGAAGGGACAAAACCTCTTCAAAAGCTTGCAAATCTAGAGCATCCCAAAAGCGTTGAGCCTTCTCAAATAGAAACATGGCTAGAAAACCCTTAACACCACTTCTTGTTTCCCAATTTGCCAAAACATCAAACCGTTGCAAATGTAAAGCTAAAGCAATTTCCTCAAGTCTTGGGTCTTTCTCAATACTGGTAAAGGGTAATTGATCAAGAATAGGCACTCCCAGGAGTTGAGAAAAATCCTCCATGGTGGGCACTAATTGGTAATCGGGAAATGTAAAGAAATGGTGTAAAGGGTCAAAGAACTGAAAGAGCACTTTCATCATGTCTTCATCAAGGCTTGAGGTAACCAGATTGAGAAGTCGACCGTGTCTCTTCGTGAATGGAGAATTCTCGGGAACCCTTGATGCTAACTCTTTGAGTTGAGGAGGCACTCGTACGGGGTTGATTTGGATAGTATTCCTGCGAGTGGAAGCCATGTCCTACAAAACAAAACAAAGATAAATCTCTACGTCCTTGAAATGGTTAGTGCAAAATGCCATGGTATGATGTCATGATGTTATGTATAAGTAAAAATATACAAGCAAAGCAAACAAGTCCTTAGGTTTATGCTTGCATGAGGTTCATAGGTAAGTACCCTCTTGAAGTTTAGTTGGTTCAACCTGTCCTAAAAAGTAACCGGGTTCTAGGGAATCTCAATATCATTGATCTTTCTTCATCAGACATTGTTTCAGCACAAGCCTCTTTATTGGCGATCGAAACATCCCAAATGTGCGATCTCAATGAGTGTATTATCGAGTATCAACCAACTTCGGACTGCATCAAAGCCGGCTACCTCACTACTTCCTAATGGCCAAGTTATTCAATTAAAGGTTCTACGGCCAGTTAGTGCTTCATGACACCACACAACATCCTCGTATTCTCCTTGAATGGACTCAAGGGATACCGGTACCAATAAATGTGTCACACTAATGTAGCCATCACTTCAACCACGTCGATATACCCCACACAGTCCGCATGATCTATTGCTACTTACCTAATAATGTTTCCCGATTCGGGTAAAGGATCAATACAAAACCCAAACAACCATTTAAAAGTAAAGCAAGCAAATCAAATAATGAAAGTATTTAAAGGTGATCTAGTCTCTAAAGTAACCCCAATTTTAAGTAACTTTCTCCAGTAGAGTCGCCAGTTCTGTGATACGGTGGGAGAACTGACTTGGGTGTTTTGTGTTTTATCACAATTGTTGCAGATAGCAAGAGTCGCCACCGACTTTTCTTTTATCCAATAAAGGAAATGGTGAAAATAACAGGAAAGACCTTTTGGGAATTTTCTTGAGTTTGGGGGGCAGGTTATGAAAATGGAAGGTGTTAGCACCCTTTTCATCCGTAGTTATCTACGTGCTCTTAATTGCTAGATCACTTTTGAAATGCTTTATTTGAAAATGTGTTTGTGGTTTGTTTTGAAAGTATTTTTGAAAAGTGCCTTCATTTAGGCAAACTTTTTAATGATTCTTGTCTCTATAAGAATGCATACAAAGTGTTGACTTTTGAAAATATTTCATTTGAAAGTGTTGGTGTGTTTGAAATGATGTTGTTTTGAAAATGGTTATGAGCTAGCAACTACGAGCGTTCTAACTACTCAAAAAGTCTTAGTTCTTTTCCTCCTCCTTTATATATTGTTATCTTACCATTGATTGATAAGAAGCCCTATCATTGGATGTGAAGGGACGGGCATGAGTCGTTGTATAGTCATAGAAAGCAACATTGTAGGATACCTTAGCAATTTGTCGTAAGGATCTAAGATCGTTTACCAAAGGAAACATCAAAGGTTCATCGAGGGACTACGATATTCTATTAGAGGGTCATTTCTAAAGTATCTCACGTTCGAGGGACATGACTATTTTTATCTGAGGCAACAAGCGAGATTACCCTAGAGGTGCGCGTGTGAAAAGTGTTTGATTGCATGCATTTTTGTCTTTGAGATTAGGGTTTTCTAACGGTTGATTTTATCTTTCCATACACATCCTAATTACTAACAATTATATCACAACAATAAATTGCGGAAATTAAAATCCTACGCTATTACATCACTTGGGGGATGGGGGTACAATTTACAAATGGGGATTAAATACAAGCCTAATTAAATTATTACAACCATATTGAATAAATGAATAGCAATAAAAATATAAAAAGGAAAATAGTGTACAAAAAGAGAAAAACAAACTTTATGTATTGACACATATCCTTATGCATCGGCACATGCCACTTCTTGTTTCTTAAAAAATCAAAATCAACTCAGTATGAGTCGATACATAATGATATGTGTCGACTCATATCTTATTTGTGTCGACACATTCGTGTTTTGTGTCGACTCATACACCTTTTGTCTCTCTGTATTGTGCATGGATAATAGTATGCATCGATGCATAAGGCCTTGTATCGACTCATACCCTGTTCTGTAACCAAAATGAGTCGACTCATGCTATAGTTTTTTACCTCTAACATTGTTCTATTGCATGTACAAGTCAGTTCTCAATATATAATTGATAAAAATGAAGATCTAGCATATGGTTAGCTTCAAGGCAATGATATCTACATTTTATCTTCACAAATGAACCACTAATGGTGTTTGTATGAAGAGTTCAAAGTTATGAAAACTTACCTTGAAACTGAAATTTGTGCTTTGAGTTTGAGTTGGAGAAGTCAAGTTGGAGGTGGCTTTTTTTTGAGTTTGGAAAATAGTGATGTTACATAAGCTGTTCTTGAGTTTTAACAATTTCTATATGATGTATGTGGAGTGCTTGGATGGTTTGTTTGGACAGAACTTGCAAGGTGTGAGAGGTTCAAAGGGTTTGGACTTCAAAGCTCAAAGATGAAGATTTTTGTGGACAATTTTGGTTTTTAGAGTAAAGGGGGGTTTGAGGATTTTTCAACATACAAGAAGCTCTCTCTTTTTATGGACTCTTTCTCTTGTAAATTCTCCCTCTATTTATAGGCAATAGGTTTGGGAACAAGAGCTCATTAGGTTTGCAAGACAACATGTTATGGTTTGGTTGGGATGCAAATATCAAACTATGTCAAGTATTCCATGGTCCCAAGATGAAGTACCAAAGTTGCTGGTATAGAGAATCTACCTTCCATGATTTATGGTGGAGTATAATAAGAAGCAAACAAGGTATGGGCTCAAGACAAATTTTGTACCAAAAGCTTGCTTTTCAAGAATAGCAATGGTGCCTTTATACCATAAATGGAAAGATCTTTTGGACAATGGCTCAAACACTTGGGTAATAGCTCAAGAGTAGGTGTAAGAATTAAATTATGGTGAGATTGGCAAGTTAGAAGGCCTGCAACACAATATTATGCAACATAGAATAAGGATTTTGTTATGTGTTCTTCAACAAAAGGACTTGTAATTCAAGGATGGATGCCCAACTTCATGCCCTTGAATCTCCTAGCTCAAGTATGATAAATTCACGATCTTGGATATTTTGGAAAGCTTGAAACATCATCTATAGCTTTCATGTTGGCCATTTTGACAAAATCATCTTGGAATCATATGAAAAAATGCCAAGAAGTTGGGATAAAATCCTGACCAAAATCTGTTGAAATTTTCTCTAAGTGTTAGATGAAAATGTCATGACTTCATGGGCTCATATCTTCAAATCTAAGCATTTGTTGGACATCAACCCTCTAATACAAAGTTATAGATTCATCAAGATCTACAACTTTCATTTTGAAAGTTTCCTTTGAATCATTTTGCATCATAGTGAAAAATTGGTATGAAGTTATGAAATAAACATGTGTAAAACACTTAGAAAAATTTATAAGTCTTGAAAAGTTTGACTTTTCAAATTGACTTTTGACTTTCTTGACTTTTTGATGATCAAGCTTGATATTATTTAATTTCTTGATGAATTTTGATCTTTGAGACGTAATGTTGACCAAAAAGTCAAAGTTTGACTTTTGACGTATCAGTTGACTTTTCATCAGTACAGCTAATTTTTGGTCATCTGGTCAATTGACTGAGCATAATTTGTGATACAAGATTTGAAACTTGACATGAGAATTATTTAAGGTCCATAATGATCGATGAAAGTCATTTGAAGTATTAGAAGTCCAATTGTCCTTGTGCAAGCTCAAACCCTAATTTTGAGGTATCAGTGTTGAGGAGATGGTTTGACCTAGTTAATACTTGTGCAAGCTTGAGCTATTTAAGATCTTGTGGGAAATGTCTTGAGAAATGAGAGGGAAACTTTTGGGTTACAACAATATGAATGCTTCATTTGATAATGCTCTGGTGCAAGTGGATCTTTTCTATCCTAGTATCAAAATATCCAAAAAGGAGGTTCTTGTTAATGAAAAGTTTTTGGACTGGAAACTTATTCCCCTCGACAGTAAATTAGCTTCCTAGACTTCCTTTATTTTGTTTTTTATTCTTTGAAATATCCATGTTGGCCCCATACAAACAAAATTTTAACACTTGTACTTTCCATTTTGGTTCTTTGTACTCGAATAGATTTCAATTTTAGTGTCATTTGCATAATTTCTTTGATCCTTTATTTGCAAAGAGTCTCAATTATCATCAGTAAAATACACTAATCATTTTTATCTTAATGAATTTATTGTTGTCATTACACATGTGTTCTTTCCCGACCCCATTTTGAGGTTATTATCCATTCCTCTTTGTGGCTATTATGGGGATTTATGACTGGTTTATTATTAGACATCTCTAAGGAACACACTCGGCCAAGGGTATGCTCCATTTCCCTGCCCCAAGTGAAAACTTGGCCAGAGGCCGACGCATGTGAGCTGTCACCGCCTTTTATCTAGAGTGGGTAGCTATCAATAGTGGGTAAGCCTAGTGTACAACCTACGAGATTGATGTTTATGGTGCCTTTGTTTATGCATTACCTCCGTGTTCAAGGTTTAATGTCTTTGATTACGCACCACTTACGTGTTTGAGGTTTAAGGTATCTTTGGCTTTTCTTTTGCTCTAGTATTTCCTTTGTTTTCGAGGATTAGCACCCACATGGAGGGTTTAAGATTTACCATGCCATTCACACAATGATATTACAAAAAATATAGGTGAAAATCTTGTTTATTAAACTTGTGCTGCAAAATTTTACATTGTAGAGATTTTACACGTGATTTAAAAATCAAAGTATGAAAGTGACTCAATTTTAATAGCTCTTCAACTTGGTTTCAGTCCATGTTCTTGGGATAAGTTCCCTGGTAGACTTTCCTTTGTGTATATGCTTTTTCTATACTGGTTCATACCCATTATACACCTTCCTAGTTTGGCATAAGCGTGCCATCTTGAACGCTCTTCCCTCATATGTATACTCTTCAAACTACAAGGTAGACAAGGTAGAATTATTTTGGATTTACCCTCTTGTAATACTTGGTTTTTGTGGAATATTTGACAGCGGCATCAACGAGGACGGTGAAACAACTCTTTTCATCTAGAAAGTCTAGCTTTTCTCCCAATCTCCAGGGCCGTCTTTGAGGGCATCCAAAATGGGCTACTGCATATGGCCTCAAACTTTCCAGGGTTAAGTTATAGATAAATAGGGCCTCATAAAATATTTGTTAGGTTAAATCGTTATTATATAGGGCCTCTGTTTGTTTTTTCATGGTTAAATTGTGACTAACCTACACAGGACCTCCAAAAAATTGAGATGGCTCTGCCAATCACTTGTGAGTTTTCTTTATTATGGATGGGGGTGTTCCTTCCTCCATTTGAGTTCTCCCACCTTGACGAGGATGTTGGTCTTAATTTTGTAGGTTAGCTTGAAAGATGCTTCCATAGTGGCCAAATGAGTTGGTATGTTATATGCCTAGAGGACATGTAGGAGTTCTTTTTCCTAGTTGTCCATGGACCTTTTTAGTTTCCTATTTATTCCCTTTAGTATGACTTTATTAGTAGCATATAAATTGTCTTAGGTTTAAGGGTGTTCCACTAATGTCACGTTATACTTAACTCCAAGATCTTGAACGAGTTTCTTCAATTTTTTGTTTGTGAATTAGGTATAATTGTCCATGATGAAGGACTAAAGGGTCAAATACCTTACTAAGATGTTTCTCGTAAAGAATTTCTAAATTTTGATGGTTGTAATCTTTGTTAAGGCCTCATCTTCGATCAATTGGTTAAGTAATCTACTACTAGAATTAAAAACTTAATTGCCCGGTCAGAGGAAAAAATACCAAGGATATCCAAGACCCACTAGGAAAATGGCCTTGGTGTGGTTAAGGTGTTAAGTTCTGAAGGATAGACAATGTGAATTTACTCGTGCTTCGTGCATTTTTCACACTTCATCGCATACTTTTTGGCGTCCTGGATCATTGAAGGTCAATAGTATCTTGCTCAGAGAACATTCTTGCCTAATTCCCTTCCTCTTAAGTGTTGCTCAAATAATACCTTTTTGTACTTTGGAAATAGTGTATTCGGCTTCATCATGTTCAAAACATTTCAGAAGAGGGTGGAAATGTTGGACAAATGACTCCAAACACAAAAGGGGATGAATTATGCTCTTAGAAATTTTCAATTAATTTAGAATTTTTATTACTTAAAAATCAACTGTATTAGTATTTTCAAGATCATAAAGAAAAGCAGTGGAAAATTAAAGTAAATAACAAGAATTCAAAATATTATAGCTAGAGAGATGATACCAAAGAATTATTCAGGTTCAACCGAATATTGGCATAGTCCTGTCCCCAAGAGATCTTCTTGAGACTTCACTATAATGTTGAGCTTTTACATGTTATGGCACGAACCCTTGGTACAAGCATATTGGTAGATTTTACATTGGCTTATCCCCCAACCAAAAGAGAGCTTTTAGAATAGCTGAAGTCACGAACTGATTAGAGATTTTACAAGTTGATCTCAATAACCAAACAAAACATTTTCAGACTGAGTTCTACAATCAAACAAGATTTTGTAGATGGTTGATCTCAAGAACCAAACTAAAGTTTTCAAAAGTACCGCGCTCTTGAAAATAACAACAATGACACGACCCCAGTACAACTATTTTCTCACAAAAAATTTTCACTCACAAGAAACTAAGGTGACTTTGGTGAAAGAAAATATTTTAAAAAGAGATAATGGAGAGTTAAATTGTAAAGAATTAGGAAAACTTGGAATTCTAGTTTTAGATGAAGTGATGAGAGGCATCCTTTATATAGGAGAAAAATTGACTCAAATGAAACCAATCCATGGGCCGAATTAATGGCCTAATCAACTTTGGTGCAGCAAATAATCAATTATTATGCCCCAAAAAGGAAGGTTTGATATAGATTCCTTATCAATCATTAACAGACTATCATAATCAATTATTGACTTGATTAGGTGTATTATCTTGTCGATTAGCCAACTAAAAAATGGTCATAATCAAGTTGATAGTCTCCTAATCAAATGGATAGGCCTTGAAACCATTTTTAGGTATTTGATTAAATAAAAAGAGGCCTCAAAAGTATTTAAGTGTGTGTGTGTGTGTGGAGAGAGAGAGAGAGAGAGAGAGAGAGAGAGAGAGAGAGAGAGAGAGAGATAGAGAGAGAGAGAGAGAGAGAGAGAGAGAGAGAGAGAGAGAGAGATAGAGATAGAGATAAAGAGAGAGAGAAGAAAAAGAGTTTTATTAGTATCTTAGGAGTTATTCTCCTACTTTTACACGACTATGGTCACTTAGAAACACGCAACTAGAAGAGCTTTCACACTTCCCCGATTTCATAACTCTGAAGCTTTCAAGTTCCTTTACCACATATACTTCTCATATAAGCACTTTGTTGGAACCTTGGTTCTTCTACTTGATGCAGCTTAAGATATGTTTAAGTCAATCATTATCATAAAGTATTTGGAAAGATATCATAACCAACCTCAACATTCATTAGTGTTGTTACCATCAAAACACTAGGAAGGTTGCCATAATAATAATTAGCTTCATATCTATAAGCATATAGATCCACAAGAAAGACCTCTCTAGTATAGCTTTCATCCTATAATCTAGCATGAGAATGCTCTTGTATTTACTACACTAGTTTAGGTAGGTTCTATTGATAGAGTTTTGTTCTTAGTAGTTGACATGATTCAAGTTTAAATTGTCTTTCATGGCGGCGTGCCACCCCGGTGGGGAGCGCATTTTATAAGCGGATATTCACTCTTTCTGTTAAACTTTCGGGGAGAATCCTTGTGTCTCTTATAGTCTCCATTTTGTGCATCATACTTGGTGTGTCTACCAAGTTTTACATTCTTAATCAAGTTTTCTATTACATACTTCAAGTGAATGTGTTTATCCGTTTCTTTCCTAAAACTCTTATGGAACCTAAAATATTTTGATTTTTCTATCTGCATTTACTCATTCATGACGTGGGGGTGCTTAACCTCAACCTCCTTGAATTCAATATTCACACATTCTTGTAAGATTATTTCTCCGGTGGTGTTCTGCATGGTGTATTCAAATAATATGGATTGTGGTCCTTTGTTCCTTTATTTGTCTTTGTGTTTATATAGGTTGTTGTTTCCTTGCATTCCATTTCCTGCATTTCCTAAATCCTTTTTTCTCTCAATGGCTTCAGCTATAACCTTTTCTTAGTAATTTATGTATGGTTGGACTCGAGTGAGGAAGTCATTCATGTTCACTATCTCCTTAAAGCCCAACTTTTCCTAAAACATGCAATTTGTTCCCACACATTTCACGAAAGTACAATAATTTAGCTTGTCATTAGTTCATCCAACCTAAACATACACATTGGTAAACTTGTCGATGTACTCCTTAATTCTCCTTAACTTTATGATGGATTCCACTAAGAACTTCTAATGTCTTTGGTTGAGGTTTATATGTTGTAAACTCATCGCACTATTTCCTCCAAGAATCGATGGAGTTGTCTTCCAGAGCCTTGAACCATGTCATGACAACTCATTTAAGGGTCCTTATAATTGAAGGTGTGAAAAACACAAGAAAGAGGGGTTTGAAATCAAAACTTTTCTTTTAAAAATATTCCCCTTTAATTAAAATACTTTTCCTTAACTCTTGATAATAACAACAATTAAGAATAGGAAGTAAAGAACCGGGTATGTTTATACTAGTTCACTTGAAAACTATCAAGCTAGTCTAGTCCATCCGCCAAGGTGATTTCGCCTCTCTCAATCGAGGACTTAATCCAATAATCTAACTGATTATTACAATGCACAAGCTACATGCAAGTGACTAAGAACCTCTAAGACATACAAGGCATAGACTTCTTAAGGATACAGACCTAATCGGTCCCTTAAGGAAAATCAAACCTCTAAGATACAATAGTCCTAGACTTTTTAAGGATACAGACCTAATTGGTCCCTTAAGTAAATCAAACAACTATTCAAATACAAGTTTTGTTTACAATAATATTGCTTCTACAAAAGCTGAATATGTAAACTATTTTAAGAACAATGACTTAAGAATATGAAATCTATGAACAACGCTTGTGCATGGATATTCACTGAAAATTCGCCGCTTTCTCTCTTAGTCTTTAAGCCTTTATATAGTCAATGAAATAATATATTCGTTGAGGGGTACTCTTGGGATTTCCAGAAACATTGGAAGATTGAGAAATCACATGGGGGACAAGATCGTGCAACGCGTCCATCCTTTCAGGGTAGTGGAATGAAACTTTGATTGTACCATGTACTATTTGTACCATGTTAATGTTATTTTCTTTCCTTCTGCACTTCTCAGGCTTCTGTGAGCATGAGTTTAGAAGCGAGAACATAACACAAGGTCATCAGAATTTTAAGTCTTCAGAGTCTTCAGAACTACATCTTCAGAGTCTCTAGCACTTGGTCGTGAGAGCCTTTTCTTAGAACCTTGGTTCTTCAGAACTTTAAGTCTTTAGAGTCTTTAGAGTCTTTAGAACTTCTGCCTTTAGAGTCTTTAGCACTTGGTATTTAGAACCCTTTTCTTAGAACCATGGGTCTTTAGAACTTCAAGTCTTCAGAGTCTTTAGAACTTCGTCTATCAGAATCTTCAGCACTTGCTCTTGAGAACCCTTTGTCTTCAGAAACATTAGTCTTCAGCATCTGGACTTAAGTAGAAACTTTTATCTTCAGATCTTCGGACTGGTTTCTTTAGAACATCTTATCTTCAGAAACATGAGTCTTTAGCATCTGGACTTAAGTAGAAACTTTTGTCTTCAAATCTTATGACTGGTTTCTTTAGACTTCATATCAGAGCCTACACTTCAGAGTCTTCTGGAGTGTCTTGCTACTATTCATCTGAACTTGTGTAGCACAGAAGTGGAACTAATTTTCTTTTAATGCCTTGGTCACGCCATCCATCAGAAGCAGAACCTATTTGTTGAATACTAAAAAATAACAAACATTAGAGTATCAAAATTGTTTATATAAACATACTCATTTGTTATCATCAAAACTCAGAGATATTATTGCATAACCAAATCTTGTTCTAACAATCTCCCCCTTTTTGATGATGATAAAACTATGTATTTTGATGACACAATTTTGTTCATATAATCAGAAAAGGTGAAAATAAGAAGGTAAGGAATAATTATCCTTTTTATGAAACTCCCCATGATTCAATGACTTGATGAAGCTCGAATATCCTGACTCTGAATCATTTGAGTAAAAACTTCCCCTGGTTCCAATATATCAGATATTGAGATCTTGAGAGTCTTGACTTTAGATGCCAATGAAAATGAAATTTTGAAACTTTAATGTCACTAAGACAGCTTCCAGATTCTCAATTATTGGAGTCTGGTTCCAGATTTCAATTCTTGGAGCCAAGCTTGAAGCCAACAGGTTAGGCATAAGCCTTTCATAATGCTTTCAGATCTTTGTCTTTAATCAGAGTTCTCATTTACTGAAAAAGAAAACAATTCTAACAGAAACATAAGTTTAACTAGGTTAGAATGTAAGAAGATCTTTTCATAGAACATTTTACAGAACTTGATTATTTAAATTAAAAAGGTAATTACTCCCCCTTTTTTTCATAATAAAAAAGGTAATTATGTGTGAAAAACATAAAAACTAGAAGAAACAACAGGAAAAGATAAGAAGTTTCATTGATATTTCAAAAGAATTACAATAGAAGGAGAAACAACAGACTAAATAAAAATAAGGGAATCTAGATAAACTTAAAATACATCACAACTCTCATCAAATAGAGCATTTCCTCTGATGAATAGGTTTCTTCGAATAGTTTCAATTACACCAGCTAACTCAAACAGTTCAGACAATACACGTCCATGAGGAATGAATGATTTTTGGGAGTTTCTGGATGCAAGGATTGATAGCTTCATATGATTAAATATTATTGTTGAAAGATGAATTGGAATACTCTCGTGAAGGCAATAAATAAGACATATGTCCCTAGGAAAAACTTTATCAAGATCTCCCCCTCTGGGATGAAGGTTTTTCAATAAGAACTGAAACCAGATTTTTGCAAACGGTTTCAAATAATATGAATTAAGGGGATCATATCTAAAGGAAGAATTAGGAACTCTTGGAAACATATCAACATTCATGCATGAATTAGGTAACGGTGGACTTTGGATGACTACATCAATGGAGGAGCGAGTGATGGTAATCAGAATACCAAAAATATGAGAATGAATGAAGTTTCCATCAGGACTGACAAAAACATGAAGCCAGAAATTCTTCACGGAATTAGGATAAATAGGACCTCTAAACATTGTTGCATACCCAAACCATCCTTGATTTTCAATAAAATTATTGATGAAACCATCATCAGACACACAGTTGGGTCTTTTCTCTTTGATTACTTAGAGAAGATTTTCATCTCCTTGAAAGGTTCTAACAGCCATGGTATGCAGAAAAGCTTGAAGAGAAGAAACGGTTAAAGATGATCAAGGATAAGGACTTGATAAATGACTATAGATGAGAGGAAATTTAAACAACAAGTCAAGTTGTTCAAGAAATGAGACAATTGAATCACTCAAAGGAATTAATTTCGAGAGAGAGAATCAAATGACGTCACCAACTTCTAAAAGTATGGAATGAAAAGAGAAGCAGATCAAAAGTTAAGATAGAAGAACACGAGAACACTTAATTAGAGCTCGACATGGAAGATCTTAGCAGTCATATCAGACAAAACATAAGAATACGACACGAAACAACCATTTCTAAGACATAAAAGATAGGAGTAGTTAATAAATGTAATCATGATTAATCAATTCCAAGAAAAATAATTGCTCGTGCATTGACTAGGTAGAGTATGATAGACACTAAGTCTATTTAGGTGATGCATTTGATATTCTTAGCATCTGGAAAAACCACGAAGATTTCCATCTGATCAGAGACATTTATGACGAAGACATCTTCTGATGATTGAGGTAAAATAAATTAGAAGGCATTTTATTGAATCAAAATCTTACCACTTCAGACTAAGACTAAAACGTGTTTGATTCTAATGACATCTTACCCTGGACAGAGGTCCATTTTCGGATTCTTTAGAATAAACATAAATCTATCTTTACCTAAGGGTTTTGTAAAAATATCAGCCCACTGATGGTCTATATCTATGAATTTTAAAGATAGGATCCCTTTATGAACATAGTCTCTAATAAAATGATGTTTGATTTCTATGTGTTTATCCCTAGAGTGTGAGATAGGATTCTTACTCAAGCAAATAGCAACAGTATTATCACAGAAGATAGGAATGTTACTCTCATAAATCTGATAATCTTCCAGCTGATTCTTCATCCAGAGCATCTGAGTGCTTCATAGTGCTGTTGAGATATACTTTGCTTATGCAGTTGAGAGAGAAATTGTTAATTGCCTCTTACTTGACCATGAGATTAGATTCTTGCCTAGAAACTAATAGTTTCCAGAAGTACTCTTCCTCTCTAGTGTATATCCAGCGTAGTCTGCATCATATAAACCAGAAAGAGTGTACTATAATATTTTCTCATACATCAAGCCAAGGTTAGTGGTTCCTTTCAGATGCCTTAGAATTTGCTTAATAGTAGTTAAATGAGATTCCCTAGGATCAGATTGAAATCTAGCACAAAGATGAACACTGAATAAAATATCAGGTTTGGATGCAGTCAGATATAGAAGAGAGCCTATCATACCTCGATACAGCTTCTGACATACCTTTCCACTTACCTCTTCTTTCTCAAGAATACATGTTGGATACATTGAAGTCTTTGTTACAGTGTAGTCTGTCATGTTGAATTTCTTCAGAAGTTCTTTAGTGTACTTACTTTGATGAATGTAAGTAGCCTCTGGTTTTTGATCAATCTGGATTCCCAGAAAGAACTTCAGTTCTACCATCATGCTCATTTCAAACTCAACCTGCATTAACTTAGAAAATTCCTCGCAGAGGGATGGATTAGCATAACTAAAAATAATATCATCAACATAAATTTGAACAATTAGAATATCATTTTTTGAATATTTTGCAGAAGAGTGTAGTGTCAACCTTTCCTCTAGTATACTTATTTTCTAGGAGAAAACTACTCAATTTGTCATACCAAGCTCTGAGAGCTTGTTTTAGGCAAAAAAGAGACTTCTTTAGTTTAAAAACAAGGTCTGATTTATCAGAATTTTCAAATCTAGGAGGTTGTTTAACATACACTTCTTCTGAAATATAACCATTCAGAAATGCACTCTTAATATCCATATGATAAAGGATGATGTTATAATTTACATAAAAAGAAACTAACAAACGAATAGCTTCTAACCTGGCGACTGGTGTAAAGGTTTCTGTGTAGTCTATCCCTTCTTGTTGACTATAACCTTGTGCAACCAGTCGTGCTTTGTTTCTAATAACTTCATCTTTCTTATTGAGTTTGTTTCTGAGCACCCATCTGGTTCCGATGACATAGAGACATTTGGGTTTCTGAATGAGATGCCAAACATCATTCTTTGAGAATTGGTTAAGTTCTTCTTCCATATCCAGAATCCAATCTTTATCTAAAAGGTCTTCCTCAATAGATGTAGGTTTTATTAAAGAAACTAAACCCAGAAGCACTTCATCAGAAGGTTTGAGAGTTGATCTTGTTTTGTCTGGAGCATCTTTACTTCCAATAATGAGATCTTAATGATGGGAGGATGTGATTTTGTTCTTCCTTGTTTGAGGTTGACAAGAAGGATTATAAACAACATCAAAAGAATGATTTTCTGATTCTTTATCTTCTAGAATCTTCTCCTTTGGCTCAACAAATGTTATAGTTACATCTGCAAGCTTTTCACATAACTTTGACTTTTCATAGTCAAGCTTATCATCGAACTTGACATGGATTAATTCCTCCAAGATTTATGATTCCGTGTTATAGGTTCTAAAGCCTTTAGAGTGTTTAGAGTATCCTAACAACAAAAATTTATGCGCCTTGGAATCAAACTTACTCAAATTCTCTTTAGTGTTCAACATATAACATATACATCCAAATGGATGGAAATAAGAAATGTTGGGCTTTCTATTCTTTAAAAATTCATAAGGAGTATTACTCAAAATAGGTATTAGGGAGATTCTATTTTGAATATAACACGTTGTATTCACTACTTCCGCCATAAGTGCTTAGCCATCTGAGTTTCTTGGATCATGGTGCGAGCCATTTCTTGCAGTGTTCTATTTTTCCTTTCTACAACCCCATTTTTTGTGGAGTTCTAGGATATGAGAAATCATGGACCATGCCATTTGAGTCAAAACATTTTTCAAAATCTTTGTTTTCAAATTCCCCATCATGATCGCTTCTAACTCTGACTATTTTGCAATCTTTTTCATTTTGCACTTGGGAACAGAAGGAAGCAAATACAGAGTGTGACTCATCCTTGTGTTTCAAGAATTTTACCCATGTCCATCTACTATAATCATCAATGATGGCAAGTCCATATTTCTTACAATTGACAAAAGTAGTTTTCACTGGTCCAAATAGGTCAATGTGAAGAAGTTCTAATGGCCTAGAAGTAGAAATAATCCTTTTAGATTTCAAAGAGGTTTTTGAAATTTTTCCTTTCTGAAAAGCTTCACAAAGAGCATCTGAAGTATACTTCAGATTGGGCAAGCCTCTGACTAATCCAAGTTTATTTAGTTGGGAAATTCTTCTCGAGCTAACATGACCCGGACGTTTGTGTCAGACCCATTATTCTTCTTGAACATTCAGAAGACATTTTACATTTTGATTTTTCAAATCTAATAATCTTATTTTGTAAATAATTTTCTTCCTCTTGCCATTGAACAGAACTGAGCCATCCTTGTGACTAACAACTTTACAAAATGTTTGGTTAAAAATAACGTCATAACCATTGTCACTAAGTTGGATAATTGACAAGGGGTTATGCATCATACCCTAAACTAAGAGAACATTGTTAATAGAATGGAGTTTACCATTACCAATAGTTCCAGAGCTGATGATCTTTCCCTTCTGGTTGCCTTTAAAACCGACAACGCCTCCAGACTTAAGTTCCAAATCTTGAAACATATGTCTTTCACGTATCCTGTGTCGCGAGCATCCACTGTCTAGGTACCATGACTAGTGTTTTAGTGGCACCATCAAGGACATCTATAATATAGATTATCTGATCCTTAGGTACCCATTTTTTGGGTCCTCTTTTGTTAGAAGTTCCATAGGTTCTAACACTTTTGGACTTTTGTGCAACAAGATAATCATGTGAAATTTGTGCATCATACTTTGGTTTAGAAGTTTCCTTTTGTATTTATGTTTGTGCTATAGTATTATCAAAACCTTCTTGTTCCGGACATTTCAAATCTATGCCAGCAAGCATGAAATGTACAGAAAGAGGTTTTGGTTTGACATTCAGAGTCTCATCAATTTTCTTTGATGGTCTTGAATATCCCAAGCCTCTGATTCCATTTCTACTAACACCATAGATCATTGAAGCCATTTTGCTTCTATCTATGCTCTTAGCTAGGAAATGCTGAAAAGCTCTATCATATCTGATTACTTCATCAGTAATAGACATGGTAGAGATTGTCTCTTCTTCCAACCTAGAAATTTTACTTTTGAGAGCTAGATTTGATTTTTCTAAAACAAATAATTTTTCATTCAAATTATAAATGTTTTGCTCATCATTTAGTAGAGATTTCAGAAGTAACTACAAACTTATTTTTCAGAGTTTTGTATTTACTTAGAAGAGTTTGATACTTTCTCATCATTTCATAAAAATAAGATTTAAGTTGAAAACTAGAAAGAGAAGCAATTACCTCAGCTTCATCTTCAGAGTCTGACTCATCATCTTCTGTCAGCTCATATTCTAATGTTTCTTCATTTGTGCTGGTTCTGGCCATCAAAATCTTCATCTTATGATTCTGAATCATCTCATGTTTCCATGAGACCCTTCTTATCTTTGTAAGCCTTCTTAGGCTTTTTGTCTTTCTTGAGCTTTGGGCAATCATTTTTATAATGTCCAGGCTCGTTGCACTTATAACAAGTAACTTCTTTTCCAGAAGCATTCTTCTGACCATAAGTAGATTCACCTCTTCCATAAGTCCTTTGTTGACTTCTGGATTTTCTTTGTTTATGCTTCCAGATTTGACTGATTCTTATGGATATCAACGAAAGTTCTTCATCATCTGAATCTTCTTCAGATTCTTATGAATCTTCCTTAGCTTAATGAGCCTTTGTCTTTCCTGACTTAGACCTTAGAGCCACAGACTTAACTGTTTTCTGGGGTTCATCTTGATCAATCTCAATCTCGTGACTTCTTAAAGATCTAATCAACTCCTCAAGATAGGTGTTGTTCAGATCCTTTGAAAGTTTCAAAGCGGTTACCATTGGTCTCTATTTTTTAGGAATACTTTTGATAATCTTCTTAACATGATCTGATATAGAGTAACCTTTATTCAAAAGCTTAAGTCCTTCCACAAGAATCTAAAATCTTGAAAACATCGTTTCCACAGATTCGTCGTCTTCCATCATGAAGGCTTTGTATTTTTTAATCAAGGCTAGAGCCTTTGTTTCCTTTACTTGTTCATTTCCTTCATGCGTCATATGAAGAGAATCAAATATAGACTTGGCAGTTTCACAATCTATGATCTTCTCATATTCATTGTATGAAATAACACTAAGCATAATAATTCTTGCTTTGTAATGATTCTTGTAAACTTTGTTCTGTGCTTCTGTCATTGCACTTCTTGCAATCTTCTGACCTTTATCATCTACTCGGTGAGTGTAACCATCAACTATCAAATCCCATAGATCTAAGTCATATGCAAGAAAGTAACTTTCGATTCGATCCTTCCAATAGTCAAATTTCTCCCCATCAAACATATGAGGTTTTAAACTATAGTGATCTCTATCATTATCCCTATTATCAATAGTGGAAGTAGGTGTAGCCATTGGTTTTTCATACACACTGGATCGATACTTAACGCAGTTACTACATCTTTAGAGTCTTCAACACTTGGTTGTGAGAGCCTTTTCTTAGAATCTTGGCTCTTCAGAACTTCAAGTCTTTAGAGTCTTTAGAACTTCTGCCTTCAGAGTCTTTAGCACTTGGTATTTAGAACCCTTTTCTTAGAACCATGGGTCTTTATAACTTTAAGTCTTCAGAGTCTTTAGAACTTCGTCTATCAGAATCTTCAGCACTTGGTCTTGAGAACCCTTTGTCTTCAGAAACATTATTCTTCAGCATCTGGACTTAAGTAGAAACTTTTGTCTTTAGATCTTCTTACTGGTTTCTTTAGAACATGTTGTCTTCAGAAACATGAGTCTTTACCGTCTGGACTTAAGTAGAAACTTCTGTCTTCAGATCTTCTGACTAGTTTCTTTAGACTTCATATCAGAGCCTACATTTCAAAGTCTTCTGGAGTATCTTGCTACTGTTCATCAGAACTTGTGTAGCGCAAAATTGAAACTAATTCTCTTATAATGTCTTGGCCATGCCATCCATCAGAAGCAGAATCTGTTTGTTGAATACTCAAAAAATAACAAACATTAGAGTATCAAAATTGTTCATACAAAATACTCATATCATCAAAACTCAGAGGTATTATTGTAGAACCAAATCTTGTTCTAACAATAATAACATGTACTTCACAGTATTCCAAGCTTAATGATAATCAAGTACAATGTCAATGTGTTAAACATGATCATCAAGGTATCTAGTGCTGTTACAATTATATAGCTTTGGTGACCTCACTCAAGAGTTGAAGATTGTGCAATAAATAATGTGTTTGGTGAATGAATTGTTTATATGATGGGTGGAGGTGTGATGGGTAGTACCATGACCATTTTTTTAATACCCCGTGTTTTATTAAATACTCAAATATTTATCAATTTAGATCAATTATGTTCATATATGCTCTGAAAGTTATCAGTTGGGACAAATAGAGTAACTAGTGAATTTAGATCAACTTAATTAATATTTTTGAGACTGGCCTTTTATTAATTGGTACGAGAAGGGACATTTTGATAACATTACGAATGGATCAATTTCTCTAGTAGAGAGAATATTATAAAGAAATAATACATGAGATATTTTTCTATTAACCTTTTATTTCGAACCACACAAATTTTTCCTCTTTTTTGACCACCCATTCCCATCTACTTGTTTTTATCCCATTTCATTCCTACCTCACTCAACATATCAGTAAGAAGAAAAAGCAGACAGCAGAGAAATAAACTTGGGAAAGGAAAAGAAAACTTGAAGAAAGAAGAGAAAGCTTGAAGAAGAAGTCGAAGTCATCAACCAAACCATTTCCATTTCATGTTTCATCCAATTTCTTGAGGTGGGTTCTAGTAAGATCCTTTTTCTTGGAATAGAGATTAGGGTTTTATGTTATGGCATATGATGGTTGATGATTCATGATAATATGTTATGATTCTTCTATTTTTTTAATGTTGTTATTGCTACCATGAATACATGTTCCATGGATTTGAAGAACCATGATGCATATGGGTTGTTTAGTGAAGTTATGCCATATGTTTTCTTGTGTGCCTTGTGTTGTATCTGTTAGAAAAATTTGAACATGGATGATTTTGGAAGAGGAGAAGTTAGAAGTGTGATTTTTGGGAAAAATACATGGACCAATCAATTGGTTTTGAGTTCCCTACCAGATTAATTGATTGGTTAGGCTTGATTTTGAAAATATTGATTACAGAGAGTCCATCCAATCGATTGACTCACACAGTAATCGATTGGTTCAGTAGGGTTTTTGTGAAAAAATTGGGCATATAGTCCAACCAATCGATTGGCTTATGTGTTTTTCTCCATTTCATGGTTTTGGATGATTCTTAAGGTACCAAAACAACTTCTAAACACATTCCATGATATATATGTGTGATACGGTGGTAGAACCGGACTGTTTTAGGAAAGTGCTGGTTTTCATTTTGCGTTTGTGTTCGCAAAATGTCGCGGTAAGCAAGAGTCGCCACCAACTTTTATTTTATCCAACTGGAAAGGAAAAAAGCACAAAAAAATTCCTTTTTCGAGATTTTGAGTACAGGGGGTAGATTATAGAAAGGGAAGGTATTAGCACCCTTTCTATCCGTAGTTTCCTACGGGCTCTTAGGTACTTGCTCATCATTTTGAAAATTGCATCTTTGTTTGTGTGTTTTTGAATTTTTTTTTTGTTTTACTTCGATTTAACCCTTGCTTCTGTCTTCAAGAGTGTTACGAAGTGTTTTTTAAAACTTTGTTTGAAAAGTGTGTAAGTGTGGAAAAGTTTATCTTGAGCAAGTACCTACTAGCATCTACCTACTCGAAAAAAGAATGTTTATGTTCTTGTTTCCTTTAGACAACACTATCCCACTATTAGTGAGAAGGTAGCATCGTCGTTGGAATTGTAAGGGTCAATTCAAAAGGGACGTACGACCACTAAAGCAATGTTAGGACGTCCTAGTAATAACCCTAATGTCTTAAGATCAATATTCGAGGCAACATTTCCGAACGAGACTTTGATCTTTGTTTAGACAAGAGGGAGACCACTAAGATACCCTATACTTAATGACCATTTACCGAAGGCAACCGAAGTGGGAGTATACCCTAGGAGTGCGCATGTGCGAGTGATTCAATTTCAAGTTATTATCTTTGCACATTTAGGGTTTGCTAATCGTTTTAAAATTTACATACATTCTTATATTGCAACCCTAATATCATACATCTAACAGTGAATAATTGCGAGGATTAAAATGCGGAAAGTAAAGCTACGCTATTACAAGGCTCCGGGTGGGGGAATTACATAGCTAAAAACCCATAAAACAATAAATAAACGAAAAAGAAAGGTCCTAATTAATCTATTACATCCCATGAGCAATTACATCAATATTGTAAAAATAAGTAAACACGCGCGATGAATCGAGGACGAATAAAAATAGGGTTTTGACCCTTTATAACCTAATTACAAGAAGAACTATTTTTTGGTTGTTTTGATTATTCTTAAGAAAAAAAATAAGGTTTTAAATTAAATATGTACAAGCCTAATTATTAATTAAATTAAATTAAGAAAATTAATTACATTTGACCTATTTTTGAATTTTGGTTATTTTTTAAGAAAAGAAAATAGAAATTAGATTAAGCAAAACCCAGTTTCTAATTTATTTTAATTTATTTTCAAAGACAAATTAAAGTTATCCTATAAACTAATTAAATTAATTCTTGATAAAAAATAAAACCTAAATCTAATTTGATGAAAAAATGATTTTATGAATTTTTTGTAAAAAAGAATTAATTTTTGTGTTAGTAAAATAATTTAAGTGAATTAATTAAAGAAAATATAAAAGAAAAGAAAAAGAAATGGGCCTGTTTGCTAGCAATTTGGAGGGGTGTCATTAGCAATTTTCTGGGCCTAAGAACCTTGGTCCATGTTGACCTCTATGCTTCCATGCTGTGCGTTGACCAAGGCTTTTGGTGGATCATCACATGATGGCCTTCAGATCTGGCCTTCTGGAGATCCAATGGTTGAATCCTGAAGGCATATGGTGGTCTTCACGCAATATGGGATATGGTATCTGTAAAGAATATTTAAGAAAAATTACAAATGTTTGGAGGCATGGGTCGAACCCCTGACCTCATGCCATGCAATGCCTTAGCGTCCCCTTGGCTGCCACTGGGCCATTTGATTCAATTTGTTAATATATGAAACAAAAATAATAAAATAAGTAAAGCAAAGCTAGCTACCAAACACGCGCCAGATTTCAAACAAGCGAATAGGATTATGCCACACAGGTCTTCTTCTTCCCTTCTCCGTTGGTAAAAGTCAGAGACTTTTACCTACAGATAAATGTCCGTCGCTATAACTCCTTCATATTTCAAAATCACATTCAGGCACGATTAATGAATTCTAATGTTGTCGACCAATTCGTCTTGGTCTGCTGAGCATCATGGTGCCCTTCTTGTGGACCAATTTTGCCTGTATAAAAAGATCCCAAAACACAACAAGAAACCCTAACAATGGTGGATTCCTATACAGTTAGCGAAAATGCAATTAATGGTTACCATGAGCTTGAAAATGCTTCAAAGATTTAGAATATGTAAATGGTTTATGCCACAAATGCCAAAATAACGAGATTGGATTTCAAAAAGGGAGGGAGGTCATGAAGCACTTACCTCGCGTTTCTGGGCACAAAAACGCTTGCTTTTGATTGGTATAGGTTCCTTGCACTCCCAGGAAGCGAATAAGATGGCTTGGGGGTCTTGAAAATGCTTGGAAGTATGAAATCAAATCACCACTTTTCTTGAGTTTTTTTCAAGTTTTGTTCTTCCTCTCCACGCCTCAAAACCTTGTGCTTTTGATCTGCCTTTGTCCACTATATACCAAGGAACAAATTAGGGTTCCAAATGTGCTCTCAATCTTTGTCAATTATGATCTTTGATCATGATTTGATCTTCATGAAAATCTTTCCAAAAATAGCCAAAAATCAATCTTTTCATGCACAAACATGCTTTGCACGATCTGATTCTCTTGCTAGCTGTATAAGAGACCTGAAACATGCATCAAATCTTAAGATTTAAATGGTTTTGATATTTCCATGATTTGTTTTGATTTAATTTGATTTAATTGAAATAAAAAATCAAAATAAATAGAAAAAACAAAATAAAGGCAAGTGGAAAGAGATAGGGCTCGTGGACCATGTTACAAACTCAAAACAAGTGCAAAACGTTAGGCCCATTTGACAAAAATTGCAATTTGAGGCACTTTTGACTTTTGGCAGTTTTGCAAAAAATGTCAACTTCACCAATGCATAACTTCTTCAATTTTGACTCTTTGAAGGTGTTCTTGGACTTTTTATAAAGCTTGATATGTTCTCTAAGCAACCCTTTTAGTCTCATATCAATTGAGTCTTCCATGTTCATGTATGAAGCTTTGACAAAAAATGTGTTTTTGTTGACTTTTCAAAATGACCTATAATGTCCAAATTCATAACTTCTTGTGAGTGCATATTTTGAACTTGGGAGATGAAGATTAATTGTAGAGCATTGCATCCTCTTAAAAATGAGCTTTGTATGGGTCATTCTTGATAAAGTATGAGAAAGTTATGCTTGGTCAAAGTTGGGTTGACTTTTCCTGCAAAACCCTAATTTATCAACTTTTGGGTTTTGATGCATTGTGAGCAATCCTTGAGGAATCATGATCAACCCTTTATCAAATGATGAATAATACTTCAAAATGAGGATGTTGACCAAAAATATTGAAGTTTGACTGTATGTAGGCCACAATTGACTTTTGCCCTAACATAGTCGATTTTCAGGCCTTTGAGCAATTGACTGAGCAAACTTCCTCTGCAAGGCTTGAAACTTGACAAGGATGATCTTGAGAACATATTAGGACAATGGTGATCATTTGGGATCCTTGGGACCTAAGTATCTTGATGCAATATGAAACCCTAATTTGAGGTAGACTGCCTTAGGAGAGAGCTTGTCTGGTCAACTCTTGGACTTCCTTGAGCAATTTGAGGATCTCACTTGAAATGTATTGAGAAATATGGGAGGGAAAATTTTGGGGTACAACAGCTGCCCCTGTTCAATCTTCTTAAACCCGAGGATGTAGATTGGCTTGTCTGCCTTTCGTGATCCGAAGGTTGAAGGTGATTGAACACTAGAGTGCCCAGAAATTTGTACTCGCATGAAGTGGTACTGGCCTTGCGATATCGGGAATGGGCTTATAGATGCCATTTGGAGGTCGATGTCGGAAGATTGGCTTAAAGATGCCATCCAAAAGAGTGTCGATCGCCTAAGAGATTCCTTAGCGAGAGCCTGTATACCTGTTGTTGAGGAGTATTCTGTTGGGGAATGTTGTTCTTTGTCTTATTAAAAGTAGAATTTTAGGAGCTTCAATCGTCCGTTATCCTACTGGGGAATCATCTCTTGGTAGAAGAGGTGAAAATGAACTATTATCTGGTCATGATCCAGGCTTCATAGTGACTTACGGGGGAGATGAGATTAAACTTGCTATCCGGTCGTAATCCAGGCTTTGCAATTTCTCAAATCTTATCTGGTCGTAATCCAGGATTCAGCAGGAATTCAGTTGTTATCCGGTCGCATCCGGGCTTTAACTTGAATTTAGGGCACACTAATATCTGGTCGACTCCGGGCTTCTTAGTAATTGTCCAAGTAAACTGCTATTTGGTCGAAATCCAAGCTTCGCAGTGTCTTTTACCGCTATCTGGTCGTAATCCAGACTTCACGATGTTTCATACCATTATCTGGTCGAATCCAGTCTTCATGGTGCCTTGTACTGCTATCTAGTCGAATCCAGGCTTCACAATACCTTACTTCTTATCTGGTCGAAATCCAGGCTTCAGAAGAAATCAAGTGGTTATCCAATCGCATCCGGGCTTCCATTTGATTTTTAGGCCTACTAATATCCGGTCGACTCCGGGCTTCATAGTAACTGGGCCGGGTAGACTGCTATTTGGTCGAAATCCAAGCTTCGCAGTATCCCTTACTGTTATCTGGTCGTATTCCAAGCTTCAGTGTCTTTTACCGCTATCTAGTCGTAATCCAGGCTTCACGATGTGTCATACCATTATTCGGTCGAATCCAGGCTTCATGGTATTCGGGGAACTCAAGATATTATCTGGTCGAATTCGAGCTTCATAGCTTGCATTAAAGATATACCACTATTTGGTCGACTCCAGGCTTCATAGTATTCTTGGCTGCTATCTGGTCATAATCCAGGCTTCACAACGTCTTCTACCATTATCTGGTCGAGTCCAGGCTTCATGGTGTCTTGTATTGCTATCGGGTCGTAATCAAGGCTTCACAATAACTTATTAAGCTACTATCCGGTTGACTCCGGGCTTCACGGCTTGTGTTTATGATATACCACTATATGGTCGTAATCCAGGCTTCATGGTATCTTTGTATTGCTATCTGGTCGTAATCCAGGCTTCACAATAACTTGCTGGGGATTAAACTATTATTCAGTCGAATCTGGGCTTCATAGTTTATGATAAACCACTATCTGGTCGATTCCAGGCTTCGCAGTATTCTGATACTGTTATTCGGTTGTTCTCCGGGCTTCACAATATGATGGGGGAATCAAGATATTATCCGGTCGTACCCGGGCTTCATAGCTTGAACTTTGTGAGGATTTGATTGTATCTTTCCTGAAATGTAAAGGGTTAGTCGTATATAATGCCATGATGCATGACATGTATCAAGCAGTGATGTTTTCAAAATGAATGAGATGCTGTTGTATGATGCATATGCGTATGCTACGATGTATGGAAATGCAATGTTTTATGAAGTTCTCTAGTTGGGGAAATAAATCCAGGACTGCTGCTGGAGAATATAAAGAATTTCGCTCACTGGGGATAACGATTGAAGATGATTTGAGAATAACTTGGCGGGAGAATAACTCTGCTGGAGAATAAACTGGAGAGAAAAGTGACTTTATGGGGAAGAGATACTCTGTCAGGAGATCTGCTGACTTGGAGAAATAACCTCGGTTGTGGATGAATTACCGTTGCTGGCGATGATAAACTCTGTCGGGGATAAAGTTTCTGTTTGTGGAAGAAATAAACTCGACTGGGGACAGTCTTCCATTGTCAGTGATAGATGAACTCTGCTTGGGGAGAATTAACACCCCTGTTTTTTGGCATTTCCTACTCTGCGGGGAGTGTATGCATTTTAGTCATATTTTCCAGCTGGGTCTATCCCTGTACCTGGTGGATAGAGCAACTGTAAGGTTTGGACATTTCTTGTTTGCCCCTGTTTCTGGAATTACGAGGAACCGTCTTTTGTTTCGCATGTAAATATTTATGAGCAACAATTATTGTCAAATGCATATATCAAAAATGAATCATTGGACGTTCTTGCGAAACAAAACAGAAAAAGAAAAAACAATTTTGAAATTTGTTGTAAAATGGATTGTATTGATTTTTAAAGTTGGCCTGTAATAGGCGTTTTATACAAGAGGCTGACGTCCTAGTAAGAGAACGCCGCCGAAATGATATAATTTATACAATTTTTGAAACGGAAAGAAAAACAACTATGTGAACAATCCCACTGGGTTCCAACTCTGCTATTGCCTTTATATCTTCGAGCGTCTCATCACTTTGCTACTTGGTTGAAGGTAGATCAGATTGATTGGCGCCGTCTAAGCTTGATAGTCGATACCGAAGTCTAGTTGCAAGATGATCCAATGAGACATAGTGTTACACTTTGATCCCTAATTTTTTCCTGGACCTCCCTTTCGGTTTTTCAATCCACCGGGATACCCTTTTTTTCCCAAGCCACTTTTTCAGGTTTTCGACTTGCCGGGTGTACATATTTTTTGTTTTCATCCCTTATTTTTGCCCGAACCCTTTTGGTTCGCCGGGAAGCCCTTATTTTTGCCTAAGCCAGTCGACCTAGCGGGTTCTTAGATTATACATAGTATTTTTTCACTATGTCTGCATTGACGGGGTGAGGAAGGTCGTCACCATCCATGGTGGTTAGAATCATAGCTCCTCCTGAGAAAATGTTCTTAACCACAAATGACCCTTCGTACGTAGGGGTCCATTTGCCCCTGGGATCACCATGTGGCAGTATGATGCGTTTGATCACCAGATCCCCGACTTGATATTATTGTTGGCTAACTTTCTTGTTAAATGCCTTGATCATTCGCTTTTGGTACGTTTGACCATGACAAATAGCAGTAAGTCTCTTTTCATCGATTAAGCTCAGCTGATCAAGCTGGGTCTGGATCCAATCATCTTCGTTCAAACCTGCATCCTTCATAATCCAAAGAGAGGGTATCTGGACTTCAATGGGTAAGACTGCCTCCATGCCATACACTAAGGAATAGGGTGTTGCCCTTGTTGACGTCCGCGCTGAGGTACGATACCCATGAAGAGCGAATGGTAACATCTCATGCCAGTCTTTGTATGTCACCGTCATCTTCTGCACAATCTTCTTGATGTTCTTATTAGCCGCTTCCACAACCCCATTCATCTTCAGCCGGTAAGGAGAAGAGTTGTGATGCTGTATCTTAAACTGTTTGCAGAGCTCGGTGATCATCGTGTTGTTGAGATTTGTACCATTTTCCGTAATGATCCTCTCTGGTACACCATATCGACAGATCAAACTGTGTCGAATAAATCGCGCCACGAAGTTCTTGGTTACTGTAGCAAAGGAAGCTGCCTCAACCCACTTCGTAAAATAATCAATAGCCACCAGAATGAAACGATGCCCGTTGGACGCAGTAGGTCTGATCTCGCCAATCATATTGATGCCCCACATTACAAAAGGACAAGGAGCTGTCAAGACATTCAGAGGAATTGGAGGTATATGCACCTTATCAGCATAGACTTGGCACTTATGACAGGTCCGAGAATGCTGATAACAGTCGGCTTTCATAGTAGACCAATAATATCCTTCCCGTAGAATTTTCTTTGCCATGGTATGTCCACTGGAATGAGTTCCGAAAGTACCTTCATGTAACTCAGCCATAATCCTTTCTGCCTCGTTCTTGTCCACACATCACATTAAGGTTGAATCATGGTTACGTTTATAGAGAATGCCATTGCTGATGACGAACTTCACAGCGAATCTTCTCAGAAACTTCTTATCATTAACAGATGCACCCTCGGGGTACTCCTGAGCCTCAAGATACCTCTTTACTTCGTGAAACCAGGGTTTATCTGCCACCTCTTCAGTCTCAATGTCACAGCAATGTGCGGGTTCGTCCAACCTCTCGATAGTAATCTGGGGAGCTTCATTTTCCCACCTGACCTTGAACATAGAAGACATGGTAGCTAGCGCGTCCGCTAACTGATTCTCCTCTCTGGGGAAATGTTCAAAGGTTATCTCCTCTAAGTGTGGGAGAAACGCCAATACATACTCTTTGTAAGGAATAATATTTGGGTGCTTTGTATCCCACTCGCCTTTGATCTGACTGATCACCAGAGCAGAATCTCCGAACACACTTAAGAACTTAATCCTTAGGTCAACAGCTGCACGCAGGCCCATGATGCACGCTTCATACTCCGCCATATTGTTGGTGCAGTTAAAACATAATCGGGCGGAGAACAGAGTATGATAGCCTTCAAGAGATATAATCACAGCGCCAATGCCATTACCCAATGCATTTAAGGCTCCATCAAAGCACATAGACCATCGGGATCCCTCCTCAGGTCCTTCATCCGGTCCAGGTTTTTCATAGTCGGTCATCAACATGATGTTCTCGTCTGGGAATTCAAAATTCATGGACTGGTAATCATCCACGGCCTGATGCGCCAAATGATCTACCAACACACTTCCCTTGATTGCTTTTTGGGTTGTGTATTGGATATCATACTCAGTTAAGATCATCTTACATCTTACTATTCTTCCGGACAAGGCGGGCTTTTCAAAGATATACTTGATTGGGTCCATCTTTGATATCAATAGGGTAGTGTGAGTCAGGATATACTGTCTCAGTCGGCGAGCAGCCCATGCCAAAGTGAAGCAAGTTTTATCAAGCAGTGAGTATCGGGTCTCACAGTCGGTAAACGTTTTGCTAAGGTAGTAAATAACATGCTCTTTTCGGCCAGACTCGTCATGCTTCCCCAACACGCACCCCATTAAATTGTCGAGTACTGTCAAGTATAAGATCAAAGGTCTTCCTTCAACCGGAGACATCAGAATAGGTGGCTCTTGGAGGTATTCCTTGATCCTTTCGAAAGTGATATGACATTCATCATTCCACTTTACCACTTGATCTTTCTTCAGCAGCTTGAAGATCGGATCACAAGTAGCAGTCAGATGTGAAATGAATCGAGCAATGTAATTCAGACGTCCCAAAAAGCCTCTAACTTATTTTTCTGTTCGGGGAGCTGGCATCTCCTGTATAGCCTTCACCTTTGCAGGATCCACTTGAATACCTTTATCACTAACGACGAAACCCAACAGCTTACAAGACCTTACCCCAAAGGTGCACTTGTTGGGGTTCAACCTTAGCTTATACATCTTCAACCTGTCGAATAGTTTCTGGAGATGGTTAAGGTGTTCTTCCTCAGTCTGGGACCTTGTAATCATGTCATCAACATAAACCTCAATCTCATGGTGAATCATGTCGTGGAACAAAGCGACCATAGCGCGCTGATAAGTTGCCCCAACATTCTTCAACCCGAAAGGCATTACCTTGTAACAGAAAGTGCCCCACTGCATAACGACAGTCGTCTTCTCCATGTCCTCGGGAGCCATTTAAATCTGATTGTAACCAGAAAAACCATCCATAAAAGAGAAGATATTATGATGTACGGTGTTGTCGACCAGAACATCGATGTGAGGCAGAGGGAAATCATCCTTGGGGCTCTCCCTGTTCAGATCTCCATAGTCTACACATATACGTACCTTACCATCTTTCTTCGGCACCGGAACAACGTTGGCAACCCATTGCGGGTAAGAAGTAACAGCTAGAAATCCGGCGTCAAACTGTTTCATGACCTTAGCTTTGATTTTCTCAGACATCTCAGGGCGCATACGACGGACCTTCTATTTTACCGGAGGACAGTCTTCTTTGGTTGGCAGGCGGTGTACCACAATGTCAGTGTCTAAACCAGGCATATCTTCATAAGACCAAGCGAAAATCTCAACATAGTCGCGTAGCATCTGTATCAACCGTTGTTTGACACTAGGCTCCAAATTCGCACCTATCTTGACCTCTTTCTTGTCTTCCTCTGTACCCAAATTTACTGATTCAACTGGCTCTTCATGGGGCTGTATGGCCCTCTCCTCCTGTAGTAACAGTCTAGCAAGTTCCCCAGGCACCTCACAATCATCCTCACCTTCGTCCTCGGCTTGGTTGATCAGATTTTCAAAGTCATAACTGGCAGTAGAAGAGTCGTTATCAATGGGATCCAGAGTGGATGTGGATCTGCATTATGATATGTGAGTGTGTGTAAGACAAATAGCTGTTTTGATAAAGTGCGAGATAGAAAGGAAAAACAAGGAGTGCAACATTTTTAATGCAAGAAAACGTCCAATGCTTTATTGATGATATATGAAAATGACAAATAATAAGCCCTCACAAACAAATCTAAGGTGCCTCGGGCAAGGCACCGGGTTGTAAAGTTTCAAACAGTCTGTTACAAATCTCAAAACAAAAGTCAATTACTGTGTAATAAAAGAAACGGGCACGAAGTCCTTCGCTGTCCAGTTGTTCAATCCACCGTTGGTAGTCGGGTAAATCCAGCTGTCGAACTCCGACTCTTCTTCATCATCTTCAATTGCATTCACTCCTAGATTACTGATGTGCAGAGGAGATCTTCCAATCTGCACGCACCGAACAACCCTTTGAGCCTTTGCAGTAAAGCCCAAACCAAACTTGTCAGTTTTGTGTGCAAAGTCAGGGAGCTAACCCCAATTTGCACACCCACCTTTTTTTATTACAGCCCTGGCATCCTTGAGAGAAGCCATCTTCATCGGAGGTTCGTCAGTAGTAACTTCAGTCGACGCCAAAGTCTGGGGGACCTCTTCAAAGTTCTGACACGGGGTTTCGATGAACTCCCCATCCACCTCCACACAACGAAAGGAATTAAGTTGACTCACCATGTACTCCTCTTCACCTTGTAACTTAACAATCTTCCCTTTCACTGGATATTTCAACATCTGATGGAGCGTAGAAGTCACTTCCCCAGCCTTATGAATCCACGGGCGACCTAGCAAACAGGAATAAGATGGTCGAATATCCATCACATAGAAAGTAGATGCAAAAGTCTGAGAGCCAACTTTGACAGGGACGTCCACTTCCCTGTGCACCATCCTTTTTGACCCATCGAAAGCTCTAACCACAATATTACTCAGCTTCAGAACCAAACCTTCACAATCTAAACAGTCTAATGCTTTCTTTGGCAAAACATTTAATGAGGACCCAGTATACACCAGTACATGGGCTAAAGTAGTGCCCCTGCACTCAATCGAGACGTGCAGAGCATCATTGTGATTTCTCCCTTTAGCGGTCAGATCTGCATCTGAGAATCCCAACCCATTGTCGGCAGTCAAACTAGCTACGCAGTCTTTGAATTGATCAACAGAAGTTTCCTGTGGCACATGCACAGTTTTAAGGAAAGCAATTAAAGCCTTTGCATGGGCTTCTAAACACAATAACAAGGATAACATATAGATTTTTGAAGGGGTCTACCCCAGCTGCTCGACTATGTTGTAGTCGCTCTTCTTGATATCTTTAGAATTTCCCCTATCTCCTGCTTAGAGGTTTCTACGATGATCTTCTTAGGCGCCTCCGTCCGGGAAGGCCCACCTGTGATTTCTTTGCCCCGAGTGTCAGATGACTCGGCAACAAGGGTGATAATTGGAGTAAGAATTGGAACAGTAGCTGATGTACTGGCAGATGGAATGGCAACAGGCTTTTGAACAGTAGGAGGGGAAATCTCAGGAGAGAAGAGTCTTCCACTTCTGGTGACCTTGATAGCCCCAACAATATTGCTGACATCAGCATCAACTTCTTCAATCTTTAAGTCTTGTTTAACTCCATGGTAATACACGTCGGCCCCATAGTGCCAAGGGACAGATTTATCCGAAGTGTAAGGGATAGGACCAGGGATAGTAATGATTAACGGAGTGACTCTTGGAACAGATGTAATCCTAACAGGCTTTCTCGAGGAAACCTTGGAAGGATTGGCGGAAATGGTTATGATGGCAACATCTTCAATTGGAACTAACAGAATTAAAGTCTTCTCGAACAGGATCTCTTTGTTATCCATCAGGCGCTGAACACCTGATCTCAATAAATGGCAACCAGCAGGCAGGATTGAACATAAGTGGCAACCTTCGCCAAAGCCCGGAAATAAATCGACCAACAATAGGTTCTTCTTAACTGTTATTAACAGAGTAGAAATGTCTTCCACAGAGGTCACAAATAAATCATCATCCACAGCATTTACTCCATGACCATGCTTGGGCATAGGAGCAGTTATGACGCTGGGTTTCTCTGGAGCGTCAAACTCAAAGCTTCAATCAAATCTTGTACCTTATTCTTCAAAGCCCAATAGTTTTTCGTATCATGACCCGGGCTATCGGAGTGATAGGCACAGCGGGCGTTCGGATTATACAGCAGAGATGTGGTGCTGGGATTCTTTGGGGCTTCCCTCAGAGTTACCAGGTTGGTCTTCAACAATTATGGTAGAATTTGAGACAAGGTCATATTAAGCCGAGTGTACTTTCTCTGTGGCCTCTCCACTCTTTTCTGATTGTTGCGTTGTGGGGCAACGGTGGGTCTTGATATTACTACCGCATTTACTGCTTAGCGGCGTTCAGGTCGGTTTTGGCTCCTCGAGCCGTAGACTGCACTAGCTTCTTTCCTGAAAGGCTTCTTTTTTGTACTTGATGAAGCACTTTTTTGTATCTTGCCACTTATGATACCAGCTTCTACTCTCTCCCCAGTCCAGATCAATTCAGTAAACTCAGATGATGAACTACCGATCAAATGATTAAAAAATAGACCAGACAAGGTCTCCAGAAACATATCAACCAACTCCCTATCAGATAAAGGGGGTTGGACTCTTCTAGCCAGATCTTTCCACTTATGAGCATAGTCCTTAAAACCTTCACTTGCACCCATGGACATACCCTGAAGTTGGGTACAAGTGGGAGCAAGGTCGGAATTATACTGGTACTTCTTGTAGAACGCAGTAGCAAGGTCCTCCCAGTTTCGGACATTAGCTCCTTCCAATTGATAAAACCATTCAAGCTGAGTCCCTGACAGACTATCTTGAAAGAAATGCATCCACAAACTCCTATCGGTAGTGTAAGTTTGGATTTTTATGACATACGAGCGGAGATGGAGTTTTGGACAGGATACTCTATCGTACTTAGCAAAAACCGGAGCTTTAAACTTATGAGGGATCACCACTCCTGATGCTAGTCCCAAATCCCCAAAATCCAAACCAGGGACCTTCTGAATCTCCATAGCACTCAGACGGTCTTCAAGTTGTTTGTACCTATCCTCAGCATGAGGGTATTGTTCATCATCAAAATCAGTATCATTATCGGAGACCACAGGACTAGGACCCTTCTCTTCCTCAGCATGAGGGTATTGTTCTTCTTCTTTTTCTCCTTCAGGATGAGAGTCTTCAAATCCTCTTGCCCTTTAGCCAAGTTCAAGAATATCTCTTGGAATTGGGAATTCTGCGCCTGAAGAGCTTTGATGGCTTGATCGGTAGGTATTTTAGAAGACATTTTGTGCTGAAATAAACAACGAAGAAGATGAGAAACCTGTAACGATAACTGTAATGATGTGCATGACAATGGAATGCGTATGAAATGATTTCAAAGACTTTGGGAGATTTAAATTTGTAAAACAAAATAAAACACACTTTATTAGATTAAACTTGTAAAAATGTTTAACAATGCCTTCAAGGCGTTACAACAGAAATAAACTGAAAACAAATCTAAACTAGAAAAAAAACAGAAATCCCATGGTCGCTTCCCCTTCGTGCTGACGTAGTCATTGATTGTCCTTTCATTCTCAAGTTGCCTCGTGAGCTTCAAGATCTTCCTATCTTGCTCATGATACTTCTCCCAGTAGGTATCCCTCTCCTCCTTCAACTGGATCCAGGATCTCTTCAATTCCCCAAGATCTGTAGGCATGTAGGGATAAAGGACTGTATAAGGAATGCCTTCTTCATTAGTATGCTCCACAATCACTGGAAAAACAACTTCATAAGGCATCCCAAGTTTCTGAGCCCGAGCTCGAACCCACTGGAGATAAGGTTGCATAAGGAGAGAAGTCTTTGGTCCTAGCTCGTGAGGGTCAGACCTGTTCACCATGCCCCAGGCCCGTATAAACCTTTGGCGATGCTCATCAACGCCCCCCTTGTAGTCAAAGACAATATCTATAAGAAGTAGCTCATGAGGATCGTCTCTCCGAGCGCGACCAAAAAGTCGTAAAGCCAAACAAGGACTGTAGGTTATTCCCCCTCTAATTCCAAGCAACGGGACATTAGGGTATTCCCCACATCGATCAATGACAGCTACTCTTTTCATATCCTTAGTACTCCAAAGAATGTCCGTATGGGTGTGATCGGTGGATTTAGAACTGACTGTTTAACGCTGGTTTCGCGAGATGCCGCGGAAGCAAGAGTCGCCACCGTCTTTTATTTTCTCTAACATGGACAGGACAAAAGCACAACAAAATTCCTTATGAGATTGTCTCTCGGTTTGGGAGGTAGATTTATAGAAAGGGAAGGTGTTAGCACCCTTTATATCCATGGTTATCCATGGGCTCTTAGATACTTGCTCTTATGTTTTCAAAATGATGTTTGCTTTTCAAATGTGAGTGGGTTTGAAAAAGTTTCTTTGAAAGATTTCTGAATAACTCTTGTATCTGTCCTCAAGAGTGTTTGAAAAATTTGTTTTGAAAGTTTTTGAAAGTGTAAGGTGTGAAAAGTATTTTGTTTGTTTTTGAAAAGAGCAAGTATCTATGAGTCATCTACCTACCCTAAGGAATTAAGCTGTGTAAGTGTCCTTTAGGTAGTGCCATCCCACCATTGAGAGGTAGGTAGCACCACCGTTGGAGGTATTTGGGTCAATTCGATTGTAGGGACAGTGTGGTCACCGAAGCAACAGTTAGGACACCTTAGAAGCTACCCTTATATCCTTGATCCTTTTTTAATCCGAGGCAACCGTTTCGAGGCAACTGTTTCGAGGCAACTGTTCTGAGGTAACTGTTCCGAGGCAACTGTTTCGAGGCAACTGGATCATGGACATAAGGACCTCTAAGACGTCCTATACTTGACAACCACGTTTCGAAGGCAACGAGTGAGGCGTACCCTAGAAGTGGTGTGTGCATTGTGTGTTGTATTCAGTTAATGTTTTTGTACATGTTATGGGTGAGCTACGAGTTATTTTTATTTACCATACATTCTTGCATGCATTTAACAGTTAAGGGGTGCAGAAAGTAAATTGCGGAAACATAAATCCTACGCTATTACAAGGCGCGAGTCTATACATCGCCAAAAATTACAAAGACCCATTTTTTTGCTAAATAAGTACGGAAATTAAATAAAGCGATAAACCTATTTAACTATTACATTCTTGGAGGCAATTACATAATATCAAAATAAGTTAAATGCGCGCGAATAAATTAATCGGGAATGTCTAAGGGTGTTGACCCTTTTTTAGAAAAGAAATTGATTTTTTTGGCTTTTTATAATTAAAGTGAAATTAAAACTAACTAATGGCTAATTAATTAATTTAATTAAAAGAAAATATTTTTTGTTTTTTATGTTTTTATGAAATAAAATAAAAAAAAGAAATAAAATTCTAGGTTAACCTAATTCTAAATCTATTTTAATTATTAAAAAAAGTTAAAATGGCCTAATTAAAAAAACTAATTCAATTATTGTTTATTTACAAAATAAAATAATAATAATAAAAATAATGTTAGTTCTTCTTTTTTTGATTTTTTATGAAAATGTGTTAATTAATTAATTGTTAATACTAAATAAATAAAATAAAGCAAGTAAAATAAAAAAATGTCAAAACAAAAAAAATAAAAAGAAGAGTAAAAACCCAAGGGGTGTGGGCTAAAATGGAGGGTGCAAGACTGAGATTGTGGCCCATTTGAGCAAGCCACATTGACTTTCTTGGATCGCCTACAGCATGCTTGACTCCAGACCATGGTGTTCCTTGCTTTTTGTCCTTTGGATCTGCTTTGATGACACCTGGCTTGTTGGATCTATGAGGTTTATGATGAGTCTTCCTTGGAGTGCTGCACAGGAAAGCCATTGAAAAAATAATATGGAAATTATAAGGGGACCTGGGAATCGAACCCAGGTCCCAAGGATGCTTGGCCACGTCCCCAACCACTGAAGCACTTATACGCGTTTGTTAGTAATATGGAAAAGAAATATTATATAAAATAACTGCCTTATATGCTGGCAATAAGAAAACGCGCGCTTTAATTCAAATCCACCATACATGTACAAACACGTCATCGTCGTCTTCTTCGTACCTGCAAAAAGGAAACAAGATAGCGGGGGTTTTTAACCCCCACTAAATGTAGTGACAGAAAATAGCGAATAGGAATTGGGCCAACATAAAAAGGGCGCGATGGGTCCATTTTGTTCGTCTTGTCCAGCTGAATTCGTCCATGCCTGTTTCGAGCCCTGATTTTACAGTATGGTGAAACCCCCAATTTTAAACCTTGAAAACCCTAATGTGCTTTAATGGCAAATCATGATTTAACGCGTTAGAATGCAATTAGATTATTCCATTAGCTTCAGAAGGCCCCTAACAATACAAACCAATCAAAAAAATGGATTAAATGCTCATGAAATATGATATACAGTTTTGAGAAATGAAGCAAACCGAGTGAGTTGTATGGCACGAATTCTTGAGGTTCTTGACTTGTTTCTGATTGCTAAAGATTCCTGGCAATGCAAGGAATGTGTCTGGATTAAAATGGAGGCTTAAAATGTGCTGCAAGGTGGTTTTCAGATTATGATTTTTCTCTTGAAAGTTTGAAATGTGTTTGGCCGTTAAGAGTGTTTCTAGGCCGTGAATGTTGTTCTGAAATCTTGCACATGTGTTATGTAATGAATCTCAATCAGAATTATGGTCATTAAGCTTTGCATTGAAGTTCTTGATTTCCTCCATAACCAACATTGAACCATTTGCCATATTTGTGAAAATTTGAATTTTTATGCCCATAATAGGCCTTGCACGAATTTGGAAGGTATTTCAAGGTGTATCAAAGCTAATCAACACAAAATATATCCCTCCATTAATTTCTTTGATTTTTATTTGAATTTTAAAGATTTAAAATGAATTAAATCAAATAAAATTAAATAAAAATGAAAAAATTAATTTTAAATCTTGAAATAAATTGTGGGACACGTGGGAGGCATGGCCAAGCTGAATCAAGTGGAAAAAGTGGGCCCCTTTTGTCAAAAATGAAGTTTCAAGGATAATTGACTTTGGCCATTTCACAAAACTTTCCCAACTTCTCCAATGCATATCTTGCTCAATTTTGAGGCTATGAACATGTTCTTGGACATTTTGGAAAGGTCTTGAAGTCCTCTAACCAATATCCTTGGTCCCATGTCATTTTGATTTACCAATCTCAAGTTATGGTCTTTGACTTAAAGTGCCTTTTTGTTGACTTTTGAAAATGACCTATAATGTTGAAATTGATAACTTTTTGTGAGAGCATTTCTTGGACTTGGAATGTGAAACTGAGTTGTAGAAAATGTCATCCCCTTCAAAATGAGCATTGGATGGGATTTTTCTGATGAACCATGAAAAAGTTATGCCTTGGTCAAGTTACAGTTGACTTTTCAGCTGTCCAAAAATAGAAACTTTTGCATCTTGAGACCTTTTGAGCCATTCTTGTGGAATCATGGTCAAGACTTGACCAAATGATGATTGTGGCTTCAAAATAAGATGTTGACCAAATTTTTTGACTTTTGACTGCCAAATGACCATTTTGCCCCTACAGTTGACTATGAAGCAATTAGGGTTTTTGACTGTGCAACTTGACCTTGTGAGCCTTGAAACTTGACATGTAGATGCTTGACAATGTGTATGAGCATATGGGACTTGATTAAGCCCTTGAAACCCTCAACTTCCTTGCAGGAACCAAAACCCTAGTTTGACTGGCTTAGGAGGATGGTTGACTGTGTAGCTCTTGAGTAGACTTTGAGCCATTTGAGGTGATGCTTGGCAAAACTTTGAAGATTATGGTAGGGAAAATTTTGCGGTACAACAGTTGCCCCTGTTCAATCTTCTTAGACCTGAGGATGTAGATTGGCTTGTGTGCCTTTCGTGATCCGAGGGTGGAAGATGATTGAACACTAGAGTGCCCAGAAATTTGCACTCACATAGTTGAGTATCAGCAGTGTGATGGCGGGAATGGGATTATAGATGCCATTTGGAAAGATGGTGGATAGGAGGATGGGATTATAGATGCCATCTGGAGATGTGACAGAACCTTGTCGGGAATGGGCTTATAGATGCCATTTGGAATTGTAATGGGAGGATGGGCTTATAGATGCCATCTAGGTGTCGATCGCGTAAGAGATTCCTTAGCGAGAACTTGCGTACCTGAGAAAGAAAGATAATTACCTGGCCTGTTACAGGTGTTGATCTTCACTCAGTCGTTCACGGACATGCCCTGGCTAGATACAGGTGTCGAATCTGGAACTTCAAAAGGTTGCTTACAGACGTGCCCTGGCTGGATACAGGAGTCGGATCTCTAAACTCTTCGTGCAGACATGCCCTGGCTGGATGCAGGCGTCGAATCTATAAACTCTTCAGATGTGCCCTGGCTGGATACAGGAATCGAATCTGGAATTAGTCGTCAACAGATACACCCTGGCTGGATACAGGAATCGGATCTTCAAACTCTTCAGACGTGCCCTGGCAGGATACAGGAATCGAGTCTGGAATTAGTCGCTCACAGATATGCCCTGGATAAGTACAGGAATCAGATCTTCAAACTCTTCAGACGTGCCCTGGCAGGATACAAGAATCGAGTCTAGAAACAGTCGTCAACAAATACACCCTGGCAATATACAGGAATCAGATCTTCAAACTCTTCAGACGTGCCCTGGCAGGATACAGGAATCGAGTCTGGAATTAGTCGTCAACAGATACACCCTGGCAAGATACAGGAATCAGATCTTTAAACTCTTCAGACGTGCCCTGGCAGGATACAGGAATCGAGTCTGGAATTAGTCGTCAACAGATACACCCTGGCAAGATACAGGAATCGGATCTTCAAACTCTTCAGACGTGCCCTGGCAGGATACAGGAATCGAGTCTGGAATTAGTCGTCAACAGATACACCCTGGCAAGATACAGGAATCGGATCTTCAAACTCTTCAGACGTGCCCTGGCAGGATACAGGAATCGAGTCTGGAATATAGTCGTCAACAGATACACCCTGGCAAGATACAGGAATCGGATCTGGAAAATAGTCGTCAACAGATACACCCTGGCAAGATACCAGAATCGGATCTTCAAACTCTTTAGACGTGCCCTGGCAGGATACAGGAATCGAGTCTGGAATTAGTCGTCAATAGATACACCCTAGCAAGATATAGGAATCGGATCTTCAAACTCTTCAGACGTGCCCTGGCAGGATACAGGAATCGAGTCTGGAATATAGTCATCAACAGATACACCCTGACAAGATACAGGAATCGGATCTGGAAAATAGTCGTCAATAGATACACCCTGGTAAGATACAGGAATCAGATCTTCAAACTCTTCAGACGTGCCCTGGCAGGATACAAGAATCGAGTCTGGAATTAGTCGTCAACAGATACACCCTGGCAAGATATAGGAATCAGATCTGGAAAATAGTCGCTCACAGATGTGCCCTGGCTAGCTACAGGTATCGAATCTAGAATTGCGGCAGTTGATGGTAATCACCTTTGTATTTACCTTTGTCTTGAAAAGACAAAACGTTAGTTGTATGCAATGTCATGATGTATGACATGCGTGATGTTCTCAGAATAAATGAGATTGTATGTTTATGATGCGTATGTGCATGCTATAATGTATGAAGATGTGATGTTCATGAATGTATTTTTTGTCTAGGAAAGTAAATCCTTGACGGGTACCGGGAAGTCAAATCCTGGGCTGATGTTGAAGAGTAGCGTTCTTTGTTTCTGCTGGGGATAATGGTTGCAAGAATAAACCGGTAGGAGAAGATGACTCCGTTGGGGAATAAACTTGGCGAATAGATTACTCTGCGGGGAATGCTCTATGGGAAGAGAGGCATTTTGCTGAGATGTTGATGATAACTCCGCTGGGGATACCATTGTTGTGCTCTGTTGGAAGATTTGATGAACTCCGCTGGGGGATAGGAAAACTTCGCCGGGGACGATCTTTCCGTGGTTTTTGGCTGAGGATAACCTAGTTATATCCTGGTGTGGAAATAACCTTTGAATAAAGCCGGGGGAGCGTTCGTACTCTGCAGGTGATGAGCTTCCAGAATCTACTGGGGATAAGCTTCCTACTGGGGAGATTGATTGAACTCTCCTGGGGAAACTTTTTATATTGGACTGGGGAAGTGGCTCCACTAGATGTCCGGTATTCCGCCGGGGAACAATCTTATATTAAGACTGTCGGGGATACTTGTAGAGGGATATCTGTACTCCGCTGGGGAATATTGAGATCTACTGGGGATACCCAACTCCCTTAAGGCTGACTGAGGATAACTCTGCTCGGGGAGAGTATTGCTAACTTGCTGGAGATACGGTGTCTTGTAGGGCTTATGGGAGACCAACTCTGCTTGGGAGAGAATTGTTGAATCTGGTCTTACTCGGCGGGGGGTGAAGGTATCCTGGTCGTTCTTCAACCGAACTTACCTTAGTACCTTGGTGGACAAGGCAACTAGATTGCTTAGACAACTCATTATTGCCCCTGTTTCTGATGTCAACTGTAATTAATCCTTTGTTTCGCATGCAAATATTTACGAATAACAATTAGTATCAAATGCATATATCACAATTGAACATTGGACGTTCTTCACAAGACAAAACAGAAAAAGGAAAAATAATTGGCAGTTTATCTGAAAAGTGAATTTGTATTGATTTTTGAATTGGCCTGTAAATAGGCGTTTATGTACAAGAGGTTGACGTCCTAGTAAGAGAACGCCGCTGAACAACAGAGTTTATACAGTTTGTACAAAGGGAAAACAAAACAGCTGTGTGAAAAGAATAATCCCACTGGGTTCCAAATCTGCTATTGCTTTTATATCTTCGAGCATCTCATCACTTGGCTGCTCAGTTGAAGAGGAAGTTGATTGATCGATGCCGTCTGAACCTGATGTTTGATACCGGATTCTGGATGCGAGGTGATCCAATGAGACATAGTATTACGCTTATCCCTAACTTTTGCCTGGACCGCCCTTTCGGGTTTTCAGTCCACCGGGATACCCATTTTTGCCCAAGCCGCCTTTTCAGGTTTTCGACTTGTCGGGTGTACATATTTTTCATTTCATCCCTTATTTTTGCCCGAACCCTTTTGGTTCGCCGGGAAGCCCTTATTTTTGCCTAGGTGTGTCAACCTAGCGGGTCTTTTATCATGCGTAGTATCTTTTTACTATGTCTGCATTGGCGGGGTGAGGAAGGTCGTCACCATCCATGTTGGTTAGAATCATGGCTCCTCCTGAGAAGACATGTTTAACCACAAATGGCCCTTCATATGTAGGGGTCCATTTGCCTCTGGGATCACTTTGAGGAAGAATGATGCGTTTGATTACCAGGTCCCCAACTTGATACTCTTGTGGTCTGACTTTCTTGTTAAATGCCCTGATCATCCGTTTTTGGTACGTTTGACCATGATAAATAGCAGTGAGTCTCTTTTCGTCTATTAGGTTTAACTGATCAAGTCGAGTCTGGATCCAGTCATCTTCGCTCAAGCCTGCATCCTTCATTATCCGGAGAGAGGGTACCTGGACTTCAATCGGCAAGACTGCCTCCATGCCATAGACCAAGGAAAAGGGAGTTGCCCCGTTTGACGTCCGTGCTGAGGTACGGTACCCATGAAGAGCAAACGGTAACATCTCATGCCAATCCTTGTAGGTCACCGTCATCTTCTGCACAATCTTTTTAATATTCTTATTAGCTGCTTCTACAGCCCCATTCATCTTCGGATGGTAAGGAGAAGAGTTGTGGTGCTGTATCTTGAATTGCTCGCAGAGCTCAGTGATCATCTTGTTATTGAGATTGGTACCGTTGTCTGTAATGATCCTTTTTGGGACGCCGTATAAACAGATCAGGTTATGCCGAATGAACCGTGCCACGACGTTCTTGGTTATAGTGGCATAGGAAGCTGCTTCAACCCACTTTGTAAAGTAATCAATCGCTACTAGGATGAAGCGATGCCCGTTGGATGCCGTAGGTCTGATCTCGCCGATCATATCAATGCCCCACATTGCAAAAGGCCAAGGTGCTGTCAAGACATTCAGAGGAACTGGAGGAACATGCACCTTATCAGCATATATCTGACATTTATGACATGTTCGAGAATGTTGGTAACAGTCAGCTTCCATTGTGGACCAGAAATATCCTGCCCGAAGGATTTTCTTTGCCATAGTATGCCCACTGGAATGCGTTCCGAAGATACCTTTATGCAGTTCTGCCATGATTCTTTCTGCTTCAGTCTTATCCACACAACGTAGTAAGGTTGAATCATGGTTTCGCTTGTATAGAATGCCATTGCTGAGGAAGAACTTTGCGGCGAACCTTCTCAGAAACTTCTTATCATTGACAGATGCACCCTCGGGATATTCTTGAGCCTCCAGATACCTCTTCACCTCATGATACCAGGGTTTTTCAGTTACTATCTCAGCCTCAAGATCACAACAATATGCAGGTTCATCCAGTTTCCAGATAATGATCCGGGGAGCCTCGTTATCCCATTTGACTTTGAACATAGAAGACATCATAGCCAACGCGTCCGCCAGCTGATTCTCCTCTCTTGGGAAATGTTCAAAAGTTATCTCTGTGAAATGGGGGATCAATGTCAACATACATTCTTTGTAAGGAATAAGGTTTGGGTGTTTCGTATCCCACTCGCCTTTGATCTGATTGATCACGAGAGCGGAATCTCCAAAGACACTCAGAAACTTGATCCTTAAGTCAATCGCAGCTTGAAGACCCATGATGCATGCCTCATACTCCACCATGTTGTTGGTGCAGTTGAAACATAGCCGGGCAGTGAGTGGAGTATGAGTGCCTTGAGGGGATATGATCACAACGCCGATACCGTTACCCAAAGTGTTGGAGGCTCCGTCAAAGTGCATAGACCATCGGGATCCTTCCTCAGGTCCTTCATCCGGTCCAGGTACTTCACAATCAGTTACTACCATGATATCCTCGTCTGGAAATTTAAAGTTCATAGATTGGTAGTCGTCCACTGCCTGGTGTGCCAAGTGGTCTGCCACTACACTTCCCTTGATTGCTTTCTGAGTCGTGTACTGGCTATCATATTCAGTCAAGATCATCTGCCATCTTGCTATTCTTCCAGACAGAGCAGGCTTTTCGAATATGTACTTTATTGGATCCATCTTAGAAATCAACAGAGTAGTGTGGGTCAACATATACTGTCTCAGCCGGCGAGCAGCCCATACCAAAGCGCAGCAAGTTTTCTCGAGCAGTGAGTATCGGGTCTCACAGTCGGTAAACTTTTTGCTAAGGTAATAAATGGCATGCTCTTTTTGGCCAGACTCATCATGCTGCCCCAGCACACACCCCATTGAGTTGTCAAGTAATGTCAAGTATAGTATCAGAGGTCTCCCTTCAACCGGTGGCATAAGAATGGGTGGTTCCTGGACGTACTCTCTGATTCTATCGAAAGCAGCCTGACATTCATCGTTCCAACGTACTACTTGATCTTTCTTCAGTAGTTTGAAGATTGGTTCACAGGTAGCAGTTAGGTGTGAGATGAATCGGGCAATGTAATTCAGACGTCCTAGAAAGCCTCTGACTTCTTTCTCTGTCTTGGGGGCTGGCATCTCTCGTATGGCTTTAACCTTGGCAGGGTCCACTTGAATACCTTTGTCGCTTACAACGAAGCCTAGCAGTTTTCCAGATCTTACCCTGAAGATGCACTTGTTTGGGTTCAACCTCAGCTTGTACAACTTCAGACGGTCAAACAGCTTCTGTAGATGGTCAAGGTGTTCCTTCTCAGTTTGGGACCTTGCAATCATATCATCGACGTACACTTCAATATCATGATGGATCATGTCATGAAATAAAGCAACCATGGCATGTTGGTAGGTTGACCCACCATTTTTCAATCCGAATGGCATGACCTTGTAGCAGAAGGTGCCCCACTGAGTAACAAAGGTGGTCTTCTCCATGTCTTCGGGAGCCATCTTGATTTGATTATATCCGGAGAAACCGTCCATGAAGGAGAATACTTTATGCTGAGCAGTATTGTCAACCAGAACGTCGATGTGAGGTAGAGGGAAATTATCCTTAGGGATCGCCCTGTTCAAATCCCTGTAATCAACACACATTCTGACCTTACCATCTTTCTTCGGTACTGGAACCACGTTGGCAACCCACTGAGGGTAAGAAGTCACTGCAAGAAAACCGGCGTCAAATTGTTTCATAACCTCAGCCTTGATTTTCTCGGACATCTCTGGACGCATGCGGCGGACCTTCTGTTTTACTGGAGGGCAGTCTTCCTTGGTAGGTAGGTGATGGACCACAATGTTGGTATCCAACCTAGGCATGTCTTCGTAAGACCAGGCGAAGATCTCCACATAATCATGCAACATCTGAATCAACCGTTGTTTCACGCTGAGCTCTAGATTGGCACCAATCTTGACTTCCTTTCTGTCAGTCTCAGTACCCAAATTTACCGTTTCCACTGGCTCTTCATGTGGCTGAATGGCCCTCTCTTCCTGGAGTAGCAGTCTTGCAAGCTCACCAGGCACTTCGCAATCACCTTCACCTTCGTCTTCGGCTAAGTTGATCGGATTTTCGAAGTCATAACTGGCAGTAGCAGAGTCGTTACCAGTGAGATCCAGAATGGATTGAAACCTGTATAAGTGAGTGTGTGTAAATACAGCTGTTTTGAAATATATAAAGAAAGAAAGGGAGCGCAAGATTTGAAATGTGAAAAACGTCCAATGCTTTTATTCATGATATATGAAAGTGACAAACAAAAGCCCTCACAAATAAAACCACGGTGCCCCGGGTAAGACACCGGGCCATAAAGTTTAGAATAATTGTTTATTACAAATCCAAAACAAAGAAGTTCATTACTGGGTGACAAAAGTAATATGTGTAAAGTCTTTTGCAGTCCAGTTGCTAGGTCCACTGTTGGTTGTTGGGTAGATCCAGCTGTCAAACTCGGATTCGTCCGCTTCGTCCTCAATAGCATTCACCCCCGAATTGGTGATGAATACAGGAGGTCTTCCAATCCTTGCCTTGCGCACAGCCTTCTGAGCTTCTGCAGTGAAACCCAAGCCAAATTTGTCAGTCTTTGGAGTGAAATCAGGAAGCCTGCCCCAGTTTGTGTACTCACCCTTATCAATTACAACCCGAGCGTCCTTTAAGGAGGCCATCTTAAAAGGAGAACCCTCTTCAGTCACTGTTTCTGCTGCTGCCAATGTTTGTGGCACCTCTTCAAAATGTTGAAAGGGGGTCTCAATGAACTCCCCATCCATTTCTACGCACCTGAAGGAGTTGAGGTGGCTGACCATGTATTCCTCTTCCCCTTGCACTGTTACGATCTTCCCCCTGACCGGGTATTTGAGCTTCTGATGTAAAGTTGAAGTCACAACTCCAGCCTTGTGGATCCACAGGCGACCCAGCAAACAAGAATAGGATGGACGGATGTCCATCACATAGAATTTTGAATCAAATACCTACGAACCAACCCTGATCGGGATGTCAACCTCACCATGTACCATCCTTTTGGACCCGTCAAAGGCCGGAACAACAATGTTACTTAGTTTGAGCTCTAAACCTTCACAGTCCAGCCTGTCTAGAGCCTTCTTGGGTAGCACGTTCAGTGAAGAACCCGTGTCAACCAGCACGTGAGCAAGAGTAGTGCCCCTGCATTCAATGGAGACATGCAGGGCATCATTATGGTTCTTCCCCTTGGCCGTCAGATCAACGTCAGAGAAACCCATTCCATTGTCAGCGGTCAAGTTGGCCACACAATCAGTGAATTGATCAGCAGAAGTTTCTTGGGGCACACGGGCCGTCTTCAGGAAAGCAATCAGGGCCTTGGCATGGGCCTCTGAACACAACAACAATGATAGCATGGAGATTTTAGAGGGGGTGTGCCCCAGCTGTTCAACGACGTTGAAATCACTTTTCTTTATAATTTTGAGGATCTCTTCCATCTCTTGCTTGGAAGCCTCCACAATGGTCTTTGGTGCCTCCGTCCGGGCAGGCACATCAGCAGCAATCCCCTTGCCCCGAGCGTTAGATGACTCGGCAGCAGGGGTGGAAACTTGATCAGGGGGGAAACAGACACACTGGAAGGTGTGATGACAAGAGGCCTTTGAATGGATGGAGGTGTAATGTCTGGTGAGAACAGTCTTCCACTACGAGTGACCTTAGTGGGCCTGGTGATATTGGTGAAACCGGTACCAGTGTTGAACTCTTGCTTCACTCCCAGAACATAAACATCTGCCCCATAGTGCCACGGGACAGCTTTATCAGACTCGTAGGGGATGGGCCCCGGAACAGTAATGGTTATAGGAGAAATCTTGTGAACAGGCAAAATTTGGACAGGCTTCTTTGCAGGAGCCTTGGAAGGGTTGTTGAAAATGGTCACAATTGAAACTTCTTCAACAGGGGCAGCAGGAACAACAGTCTTTTTGAACAAAATCTCTTTACTATCCATCAGGTTTTAGACGCCTGACTTCAGCAAAGGACAACCAGCAGGTGAATCAGCACATAAATGGCAACCTTTGCTACATCCCAGAAATAAACCGGCCAGCAACAGGTTCCTCTTGACGGTCAGCAGCAGAGTAGCAACATCATCCACAGAAGCTACATACAAATCCTCCTCAACAGCATTCACTCCATGCTGGGACATGGGAGCGGTCACAACATTTGGCCTCTCGGGCGCCTCGAACTGTATCTCCTTAGCATCAATAAGGTCCTGAACCTTATTCCTTAGGGCCCAACAGTCATCAGTGGAATGTCCCGGGCTATCAGAGTGATAAGCGCAACAGGCGTTGGGGTTGTATTTCGGAGATGCTGTATTTACCATCTTCGGAGCCTCCTTGACAGTTACCAGGCTAGTTGATAGCAGTTGTGGTAAGATCTGAGAGAGAGTCATGCTGAGCCGAGTATACTGCCGTTTGGGCCTCTCAACTCTGGGTTGGTTGTATTGTTGTGGAGCAGCAGCAGGCTTAGAAATAACCACCGCGTTGACAGCTTGGCGGCATTCCGGTTTGTTCTGTCTTCTAGGACCATAAACAGCACTAGCCACCTTCTTGAAGGGCTTCTTTTCAGCATTTGAGGAGGCACCCTTCTGTATCTTCCCCGATTTTATACCAGCTTCGATCCTTTCCCCAGTCAGGATCAAGTCTGTAAACCCAGCAGAGGAATTACCAATGAGATGATTGAAGAATGGACCGGATAGGGTCCCCAAGAACATGTCCACTAGCTCACAATCTGTCAATGGTGGCTGCACCCTGCCAGCCAGGTCTCTCCATTTCTGTGCGTACTCCTTAAAACCTTCACCCGATCCTAGCGACATACCCTGGAGTTGGGTACGTGTAGGAGCGAGGTCGGAATTATATTGATACTGCTTGTAAAAAGCAGTGGCCAAATCCTCCCAGTTAAGAATGTTGGTTCCGTCCAGCTGATAGAACCATTCGAGATGAGTCCCTGAAAGACTCTCCTGGAAGAAGTGGATCCATAAGTTCTTGTCTGCTGTGTAAGGCTGGATCTTCCTTACATAAGAACGGAGGTGCATCTTAGGGCAGGAAGCCCCGTCATACTTCACAAAGGCAGGCGCCTTGAACTTGTGTGGGATCACCACCCCAGAAGATAACCCCAAGTCTCCGAAATCCAACCCAGGAACACGTTGAATCTCCATGGCATTTAGCCTGTCTTCCAGTTGTTTGTACCGGTCCTCAGCAGGAGGGTACTGTTCGTCATTGAAGTCTGTCTCAGTGTCAGAAACCACAGGACTAGGGACCTCTCTCCCTTGGTGACTGCCTTCCCCCACAGATGGAGTAGTCCTCTCAGCTTCATTTTGCAGCGTATTCCCGAGTCTGCACCCAGTGTTGAATAGCATAGTCCTCTTCTTCTTCTTATTCTTCTTCAGGAGCAAAGCCTTCAGCTCTTGTTGTCCCTGGGCCAAGTTCATGACCATCTCCTGGAATTGGGCGTTTTGGGCCTGGAGGGCCTTGATAGCTTGCTCGGTAGTGAGTTCAGGATTCATGATGCTTGAGTGCTGAAATAAACAGCGAAGACGATTAAGCAACCTGTAGAAAAAGGGTACCTGTTATGCACATGATGCCTGATATGCTATTTATGCAATGCATTCAAGGGTTCGAAAGTTCAAATTCGTTGTAGCCAAAAAAGAACACACTTTTTATTAGGAAATAAATTGTTCAGTACATCAAGGCCTCATGGGCAAAACATTACAAAATAATTAATCCCAAAAGACACTGCGCATCCTCTTTGGAGCAATGTAAGTGTTGAGAGCCTTTTCCTCGTGCAGTAGACGCGTGAGCTCCAAGACCTTCTTCTCACTGGCATGTAGACTGGTTTCAAGAGAATTCCGTTCTTCCTTGAGTTGGACCCAGCTTTTCTGCATTTCTTCCCAGGATGTAGGCATGTCAGGATGTTGAATGGTGTAGGAGACCTCTCCTTCCAACACTGGCTCTTTGATCACAGGGAGAACATGAGGATATGGCATCACCAGCTTCTGGGAGCAGGCTTGTACCCACTTGAGATAAGGCTCCAGGGGGATGGAGTTCTTGTGCCCCAGTGTCTTGCTGTCTACCTTGTTGGGCATCCTCCAAGCTCTGATAAATCTCTGGCAAAGTCCTTGTGCATCATTTTCGAATTCAAAAACTATGTCAGGAATCAACATATCATGAGGGCCATCCCTCCGAGCATATCCAAACTGCCTCAAAGCCAAGCATGGGTTGTAAGTAATACCTCCTCTGATTCCAAGTAAAGGAACATTAGGAAACTCCCCGCAACGATCAATGATAGTGACGTCTTCTCTGGACCGAGAACACCAATGTATGTCAGCATGCGTAAGAGTCATTAATCGTTGTGACCATCTCAAACCCCGCTCATTCTTCAAAACTGATTGTGGAAGGTGCGAAATAAACCACCTTCCCAGGAGAGGAGTGCATCACATAAGAACACCTCTTTTTCTCATGGTTCGAGTGTAACATGAGTGAAGGATGTCCCCAAGCAACGTAGGTATAGGATTCCTGGACATGAAGATCTTGACATCATTGATATCTATAAGCTGATCTGGCTTAGGGAACAACACCAACCCATAGACAAGGAGGGCTACAACCTCTTCAAAGGCTTGTAGGTCAAGGGAATTCCAACACTCTTGGGCCTTCTCAAACAGAAACTTGGCCAAGAACCCTTTGATACCACTTTTGGTTTCCCAATGTCCCTTGATGTCAGATGGTTGTAGGCATAATGCTTTAGCAACCTCTTCAAGTTTTGGTTCCCTTTCCGTACCGTTGTAGGGTAGTTGACTGAGAATGGGAATCTTCAGAAGCTGAGAAAACTCTTCCAAAGTAGGCACCAGTTGATAATCCGGGAAAGTAAAACAGTGGTGCAGAGGGTCAAAGAACTGGAACAACACTTTCACCATATCCTCCTCAATGTAGGTATTGACCAAGCTGATGAGTCTACCATGTCTTTCACTGAATGAAGAGTTCTCGGGAATCCTGGATATAAGTTCCTTAAGCTGAGGAGGGACCCTTACAAGGTTGACCTGAATTGTCTTTCTGCGGATAGTTTTCATGTCCTACAAAACAAGAACAAAGATGAAGATTCGAACCCCTGAAGTGGTTAGTGGATGCATATGATGCTGTATGATGTTATGATGCTATGATAAGAGCACACCACAAGTATTCACAAAAGAAAACATGATAAGGCACACAAGTCACACCACAACCCTTAGAGTTTAGGCCAACATGAAGTTTGGGGTGCTACCCTCTTGAAGTTGGTGGGCTCAAACTTGTCCTATCAAAGTAACTGGGTTCTAAGGAGCTCAATATCATTGGATTGTTTTCTGTGTTCATCGTTTCGATTTAGCCACTGAACTGGCGATCAAAATATCCCAAGAAAACAACCCTCAACTGAGTGTAGTATCGAGTATCAACCAACTTCGGACTGCACCATAGTCAGTTATCTCACTACCCTAAAGAGGCCAGGATGGTTCAATTAAGGTTCCTAAGGTCAGTTGATGCTTCACGACACCACGCAGCGGCCCCATACTCTCCTTGACTTGACTCAAGGGTTACCGGTACTCACCAAAGTGCCACATCAACGTAGCAGATTGCTTCAACCGTGTCGGTATACCCCGCACAGTTCCCTCACAGCCTTGTTGCTACTTTCTAAGAAGGTATCCCCCAGATCTGGGTTAGGATCTATAGAACTCCCAAAACAGGCCCAATAATATTAAAGCAAACAAAACAAAGCAATTGAAAACACAAGTATGAGCTATCCTAAGGTACACCCCACTTTAAGTCTCCCCAGCAGAGTCGCCAGTTCTGTGATCGGTGGATTTAGAACTGACTGTTTAACGCTGGTTTCGCGAGATGTCGCGGAAGCAAGAGTCGCCACCGTCTTTTATTTTCTCTAACATGGACAGGACAAAAGCACAACAAAATTCCTTATGAGATTGTCTCTCGGTTCGGGAGGTAGATTTATAGAAAGGGAAGGTGTTAGCACCCTTTCTATCCATGGTTATCCATGAGCTCTTAGATACTTGCTCTTATGTTTTCAAAATGATGTTTGCTTTTCAAATGTGAGTGGGTTTGAAAAAGTTTCTTTGAAAGATTTCTGAATAACTCTTGTATCTGTCCTTAAGAGTGTTTGAAAAATTTGTTTTGAAAGTTTTTGAAAGTGTAAGGTGTGAAAAGTATTTTGTTTGTTTTTGAAAAGAGCAAGTATCAATGAGTCATCTACCTACCCTAAGGAATTAAGCTGTGTAAGTGTCCTTTAGGTAGTGCCATTCCACCATTGAGAGGTAGGTAGCACCACCGTTGGAGGTATTCGGGTCAATTCGATTGTAGGGACAGTGTGGTCACCAAAGCAACAGTTAGGACACCTTAGAAGCTACCCTTATATCCTTGATCCTTTTTTAATCTGAGGCAACCGTTTCGAGGTAACTGTTCCGAGGAAACTGTTTCGAGGCAACTGTTCCGAGGTAACTGTTCCGAGGCAACTTTTTCGAGGCAACTGGATCATGGACATAAGGACCGCTAAGACGTCCTATACTTGACAACCACGTTTCGAAGGCAACGAGTGAGGCGTACCCTAGAAGTGGTGTGTGCATTGTGTGTTGTATTCAGTTAATGTTTTTGTACATGTTATGGGTGAGCTACGAGTTATTTTTATTTACCTTACATTCTTGCATGCATTTAACAGTTAAGGGGTGCAGAAAGTAAATTGCGGAAACATAAATCCTACGCTATTACAAGGCGCGGGTCTATACATCGCCAAAAATTACAAAGACCCGTTTTTTTGGTAAATAAGTACGGAAATTAAATAAAGCGATAAACCTATTTAACTATTACATTCTTGGAGGCAATTACATAATATCAAAATAAGGTAAATGCGCGCGAATAAATTAATCGGGAATGTCTAAGGGTGTTGACCCTTTTTTAGAAAAGAAATTGATTTTTTTGGCTTTTTATAATTAAAGTGAAATTAAAACTAACTAATGGCTAATTAATTAATTTAATTAAAAGAAAATATTTTTTGTTTTTTATGTTTTTATGAAATAAAATAAAAAAAGAAATAAAATTCTAGGTTAACCTAATTCTAAATCTATTTTAATTATTAAAAAAAGTTAAAATGGCCTAATTAAAAAAACTAATTCAATTATTGTTTATTTACAAAATAAAATAATAATAATAAAAATAATGTTAGTTCTTCTTTTTTTTTTGATTTTTTATGAAAATGTGTTAATTGATTAATTGTTAATACTAAATAAATAAAATAAAGCAAGTAAAATAAAAAAATGTCAAAACAAAAAAAATAAAAAGAAGAGTAAAAACCCAACGGGTGTGGGCTAAAATGGAGGGTGCAAGACTGAGATTGTGGCCCATTTGAGCAAGCCACGTTGACTTTCTTGGATCGCCTACAGCATGCTTGACTCCAGACCATGGTGTTCCTTGCTTTTTGTCCTTTGGATCTGCTTTGATGACACCTGGCTTGTTGGATCTATGAGGTTTATGATGAGTCTTCCTTGGAGTGCTGCACAGGAAAGCCATTGAAAAAATAATATGGAAATTATAAGGGGACCTGGGAATCGAACCCAGGTCCCAAGGATGCTTGGCCACGTCCCCAACCACTGAAGCACTTATACGCGTTTGTTAGTAATATGGAAAAGAAATATTATATAAAATAACTGCCTTATATGCTGGCAATAAGAAAACGCGCGCTTTAATTCAAATCCACCATACATGTACAAACACGTCATCGTCGTCTTCTTCGTACCTGCAAAAAGGAAACAAGATAGCGGGGGTTTTTAACCCCCACTAAATGCAGTGACAGAAAATAGCGAATAAGAATTGGGCCAACATAAAAAGGGCGCGATGGGTCCATTTTGTTCGTCTTGTCCAGCTGAATTCGTCTATGCCTGTTTCGAGCCCTGATTTTACAGTATGGTGAAACCCCCAATTTTAAACCTTGAAAACCCTAATGTGCTTTAATGGCAAATCATGATTTAACGCGTTAGAATGCAATTAGATTATTCCATTAGCTTCAGAAGGCCCCTAATAATACAAACCAATCAAAAAAATGGATTAAATGCTCATGAAATATGATATACAGTTTTGAGAAATGAAGCAAACCGAGTGGGTTGTATGGCACGAATTCTTGAGGTTCTTGACTTGTTTCTGATTGCTAAAGATTCCTGGCAATGCAAGGAATGTGTCTGGATTAAAATGGAGGCTTAAAATGTGCTGCAAGGTGGTTTTCAGATTATGATTTTTCTCTTGAAAGTTTGAAATGTGTTTGGCCGTTTAGAGTGTTTCTAGGTCGTGAATGTTGTTCTGAAAGCTTGCACGTGTGTTATGTAATGAATCTCAATCAGAATTATGGTCATTAAGCTTTGCATTGAAGTTCTTGATTTCCTCCATAACCAACATTGAACCATTTGCCATATTTGTGAAAATTTGAATTTTTATGCCCATAATAGGCCTTGCACGAATTTGGAAGGTATTTCAAGGTGTATCAAAGCTAATCAACACAAAATATATCCCTCCATTAATTTCTTTGATTTTTATTTGAATTTTAAAGATTTAAAATGAATTAAATCAAATAAAATTAAATAAAAATGAAAAAATTAATTTTAAATCTTGAAATAAATTGTGGGACACGTGGGAGGCATGGCCAAGCTGAATCAAGTGGAAAAAGTGGGCCCCTTTTGTCAAAAATGAAGTTTCAAGGATAGTTGACTTTGGCCATTTCACAAAAATTTCCCAACTTCTCCAATGCATATCTTGCTCAATTTTGAGGCTATGAACATGTTCTTGGACATTTTGGAAAGGTCTTGAAGTCCTCTAACCAATGTCCTTGGTCCCATGTCATTTTGATTTACCAATCTCAAGTTATGGTCTTTGACTTAAAGTGCCTTTTTGTTGACTTTTGAAAATGACCTATAATGTTGAAATTGATATCTTTTTGTGAGAGTATTTCTTGGACTTGGAATGTGAAGATGAGTTGTAGGAAATGTCATCCCCTTCAAAATGAGCATTGGACGGGATTTTTATGATGAACCATGAAAAAGTTATGCCTTGGTCAAGTTACAGTTGACTTTTCAGCTATCCAAAAATATAAACTTTTGCATCTTGAGACCTTTTGAGCCATTCTTGTGGAATCATGGTCAAGACTTGACCAAATGATGATTGTGGCTTCAAAATAAGATGTTGACCAAAATTTTTGACTTTTGACTGCCAAATGACCATTTTGCCCCTGTAGTTGACTGTGAAGCAATTAGGGTTTTTGACCGTGCAACTTGACCCTGTGAGCCTTGAAACTTAACATGTAGATGCTTGACAATGTGTATGAGCATATGGGACTTGATTAAGCCCTTGAAACCCTCAACTTCCTTGCAGGAACCAAAACCCTAGTTTGACTGGCTTAGGAGGATGGTTGACTGTGTAGCTCTTGAGTAGACTTTGAGCCATTTGAGGTGATGCTTGGCAAAACTTTGAAGATTATGGGAGGGCAAAATCGGGGTACAACAATGGGCAAGGGACATTATCCAATAAGCCCAACCTAAACCTTCCTCATTTTTCAAAGAACACATGAGGGTTCCTCTTCTTCGCACAGTACAAATATAGAGGGCATGTAGGATATCACCCAGAAGAGTAGGCACATGATTGCGGGACAGGAAGATCTTAACCATATTCACATCTATGAGGAGAGCCAAGATGTCTTCAAAAGCCTGAAAATCCAAGTTATCCCAGAACTGTTGAGCTTGATCCATCAGAAACATGGCCAAGAAACCTTTAACCCCGCTCCGTGTCTCCCAGTTGGATACTACATCATCCCCTTTTAGATGTAAGGCTGAAGCAATATCCTCGGGTCTAGGAACCTCTTCCAAACCTGTGAAGGGTGTCTGCTCGAGGATGGATATGCCCAGTAAGTAAGAAAACTCCTCCAAAGTGGGAACTAGCTGATAATCCGGGAAGGTGAAGCAATGATGCACCAGATCAAAGAACTGGAAAAGAACGATCATCATCTGCTCATCCAACTTTGAAGTGACCAAGCTAAGGAGCTGACCATGTCTTCTAACGAATGAAGAAGTATCAGGAACTTTTGAGACTAACTCTCTGAGTTGAGCAGTTATTTGCACGAAGTTAACTCCAATGGTGTTTCTGCGCATGGAAGCTATAATCTGCAAAACAGAACAAAGATAAATCCCCTTGGTCTTTGAAATGGTTAGTGTAATGAAGTATGCATGCTATGTTATAATGCATGATGTCATGATAAAACACACAACATGTATAGAAAATAATAGACATGGTAAAGGCAAACAAGTCACACAAGAGCCCTTAAATTTCAGGTTTGCACGGGGTCTAGGTACTACCCTCTTGAAGTTCAGTTGGTTTCAACCTGTCCTAATAATAGTAACCGGGTTATAGAGGTTCTCAATATCACTGACCATCCTCCATCGGTCATGGTTTCAGCTCACACAATCTTTTCTTGCGGCCGAAACTATCTCGAGAGTATGGTCTCAATGAGTGCAGTATCGAGTATCAACCAGTTCTCAGCTTTACATCGAGGCCGGCTATCTCACTACTTCTTATGGCCAAGTTGGTCAATTATAGGTTCTAAGGTCAGTTGATGCTTAACGACACACATAGCAGCCCCGTATTCTCCTCGTTTCTCCACAAGGGATACGGTACCAACCAATGTGCCACATCAACGTAGCTACTGCTTCAATCGTATCGGTATACACTGTATAATTCCCTCACAGTTTATTGCTACTTACCTAAAAGGTGTCCCCTAGATCTAGGTTAGAATCTATAGTAACTCCCAATACAGAACCCTTAAAAGTAAAGCAATCAAATCAAACAAGAGAAGTAATTTATGATGAACTAATCCTAAGGTATACCCCACTTATTAAGTCCCCAGCAGAGTCTCCAGTTCTGTGATACGGTGGCAGAACCGGAATGTTTTAGGAAAATGCTAGTTTGCGTTTTGCGTTTGTGTTTGCAAAATGTCGCGGTAAGCAAGAGTCGCCACCGACTTTTATTTTATCCAACTGGAAAGGAAAAAAGCACAGAAAAATTCCTTTTTCGAGATTTTGAGTACGGGGGGTAGATTATAGAAAGGGAAGGTATTATCACCCTTTCTATTCGTAGTTTTCTACGGGCTCTTCGGTACTTGCTCATCATTTTGAAAATTGCTTCTTTGTTTGTGTGTTTTTGAAAAGTTTTTGTTTTACTTCGATTTAACCCTTGCTTTTGTCTTCAAGAGTGTTACGAAGTGTTTTTTAAAACTTTGTTTGAAAAGTGTGTAAGTGTGGAAAAGTTTATCTTGAGCAAGTACCTACTAGCATCTACCTACTCGAAAAAAGAATGTTTATGTTGTTGTTTCCTTTAGACAACACTATCCCACTATTAGTGAGTAGGTAGCATCGTCATTGGAGTTGTAAGGGTCAATTTGAAAGGGACGTACGACCACTAAAGCAATGTTAGAACGTCTTAGTAATAACCCTAATGTCTTAAGATCAATATTCGAGGCAACATTTCCGAGGCAACATTTCTGAACGGGACTTTGATCTTTGTTTAGACAAGAGGGCGACCACTAAGATACCCTATACTTAATCACCGTTTACCGAAGGCAACCGAAGTGGGAGTATACCCTAGGAGTGCGCATGTGCGAGTGATTCAATTTCAAGTTATTATCTTTACACATTTAGGGTTTGCTAACCGTTTTAAAATTTACATACAGTCTTGTCATGCAACCCTAATATCATACATCTAACAGTGAATAATTGAGAGAATTAAAATTCGGAAAGTAAAGCTACGCTATTATAAGGCTTCGGGTGGAGAATTACATAGCCAAAAACCCGTAAAACAATAAATAAACAAAAAAGAAAGGTCCTAATTAATCTATTACATCCCATGAGCAATTACATCAATATTGTAAAAATAAGTAAACACGCGCGATGAATCGAGGACGAATAAAAATAAGGTTTTGACCCTTTATAACCTAATTACAAGAAGAACTATTTTTTTGTTGTTTTGATTATTCTTAAGAAAAAAAATAAGGTTTTAAATTAAATATGTACAAGCCTAATTATTAATTAAATTAAGAAAATTAATTACATTTGACCTATTTTTGAATTTTGGTTATTTTTTAAGAAAATAAAATAGAAATTAGATTAAGCAAAACCCTAGTTTCTAATTTATTTTAATTTATTTGCAAAGACAAATTAAAGTTATCCTATAAACTAATTAAATTAATTCTTGATAAACAATAAAACCTAAATCTAATTTGATGAAAAAATGATTTTATGAATTTTTTGTAAAAAAGAATTAATTTTTGTGTTAGTAAAATAATTTAAATGAATTAAATAAAGAAAATATAAAAGAAAAGAAAAAGAAATGGGCCTGTTTGCTACCAATTTGGAGGGGTGTCATTAGCAATTTTCTGGGCCCAAGAACCTTGGTCCATGTTGACCTCTATGCTTCCATGTTGTGCGTTGACCAAGGCTTTTGGTGGATCATCACATGATGGCCTTCAGATCTGGCCTTCTGGAGATCCAATGGTTGAATCCTGAAGGCATATGGTGGTCTTCATTCAATGTGGGATATGGGGTCTGTAAAGAATACTTAAGAAAAATTGAAAATGTTTGGAGGCAGGGGTCCAACCCCTGACCTCATGTCATGCAATGCCTTAGTGTCCCCTTGGCTGCCACTGGGCCATTTGATTCAATTTGTTAATATATGAAACAAAAATAATAAAATAAGTAAAGAAAAGCTAGCTACCAAACACGCGCCAGATTTCAAACAAGCGAATGGGATGGTGCCACGCATGTCTTCTTCTTCCCTTCTCTGTTGGTAAAAGTCAGAGACTTTTACCTACGGACTAATGTCCGTCGCTATAACTCCTGTATATTTCAAAATCACATACAGGCACGATAAATGAATTCTAATGCTGTGGACCAATTCGTCTTGGTCTGCTGAGCATCATGGTGCCCTTCTTGTGGACCAATTTTGCCTGTATAAAAAGATCCCAAAACACAACAAGAAACCCTAACAATGGTGGATTCCTATACAGTTAGCGAAAATGCAATTAATGGTTACCATGAGCTTGCAAACACTTCAAAGATTCAGAATATGTAAATGGTTTATGCCACAAATTCCAAAATAACGAGATTGGATTTCAAAAAGGGAGTGAGGTCGTGAAGCACTTACCTTGCGTTTCTGGGCATAAAAATGCTTGCTTTTGATTGGTATAGGTTCCTTGCACTCCCAGGAAGCGAATGAGATGCCTTGGGGGTCTTGAAAATGCTTGGAAGTATGAAATCACATCACCATGTTTCTTGATTTTTTTCAAGTTTTGTTCTTCCTCTCCACGCCTCAAAACCTTGTGTTTTTGATCTGCCTTTGTCCACTATATACCGAGGAACGAATTAGGGTTCCAAATGTGCCCTCAATCTTTGTCAATTATGATCTTAGATCATGATTTGATCTTCATGAAAATCTTTCCAAAAATAGCCAAAAATCAATCTTTTCATGCACAAACATGCTTTGCACGATCTGATTCTCTTGCTAGCTGTATAAGAGACCTGAAACATGCATCAAATCTTAAGATTTAAATGGTTTTGATATTTCCATGATTTGTTTTGATTTAATTTGATTTAATTGAAATAAAAAATCAAAATAAATAGCAAAAACAAAATAAAGGGAAGTGGAAAGAGCTAGGGCTCGTGGACCATATTACAAACTCAAAACAACTGCAAAAAGTTAGGCCCATTTGACAAAAATTGCAATTTGAGGCACTTTTGACTTTTGACAATTTTGCAAAAAAGGTCAACTTCACCAATGCATAACTTCTTCAATTTTGACTCTTTGAAGGTGTTATTGGACTTTTTAGAAAGCTTGAGATGTCCTATAAGCAACCCTTTTGGTCTTATCTCAATTGAGTCTTCCATGTTCATGTATGAAGCTTTGACAAAAAAGGTGTTTTTGTTGACTTTTCAAAATGACCTATAATGTCCAAATTCATAACTTCTTGTGAGTGCATATTTTGAACTTGGGAGATGAAGATGAATTTTATATCATTGAATCCTATTCAAAATGAGCTTTGGATGGGTCATTCTTGATAAAGTATGAGAAAGTTATGCTTGGTCAAGGTTGGGTTGACTTTTCCTACAAAACCCTAATTTAGCAACTTTTGGGTTTTAATGCATTGTGAGCAATCCTTGAGGAATCATGATAAAATCTTGACCAAATTATGAATAATACTTCAAAATTAGGATGTTGACCAAAAATCTTGAATTTTGACTGTATGTAGGCCACAATTGACTTTTGCCCTAACACAATCGATTTTCAGGCCTTTGAGCAATTGACTGAGCAAACTTCCTCTGCAAGGCTTGAAACTTGACAAGGCTGATCTTGAGAATATATTAGGTCAATGGTGAGAATTTGGGATCCCTTGGACTCAAGTATCTTGATTCAACATGAAACCCTAATTTGAGGTAGACTGCCTTAGGAGAGAGCTAGTCTGGTCAACTCTTGGACTTCCTTGAGCAATTTGAGGATCTCACTTGAAATGTATTGAGAAATATGGGAGGGAAAATTTTCGGGTACAACAATATGCATTGAATCAACAATAATGTGATTTAACCTATGGCCTCGATTAGGTTGAAAATATCATATACATGACTTATTCTTCAAGAATAACTTAAATGGTGATGCTTATACAAAATGGTACCTCAATGTGTATCATGGACAAGTAATTTCCACACTTAGGAATAATAGGCCTTGTATGGAAATGTGGTAATGATGTAAATGTCAATGAATAAGGTCACCTAATGGTTGACAAATTAAATCACATTTTGTGGAACTAATCACGTATTCATATAGTTTCCCTTGATCGTGCACATCCCCTTTTTGATATGCTCACATAAATTAAAAAATGGGATGTGGCGCCAATGATTCGCGCCTCAATTGGGTTTGAGTCCTAACTATGGTTGAGCCATGGGAGAGAGGTGGACACCTAAGTGGGCTCGAGTCCCATACGATGAAAGATACTCAAAGTGGGTTCGATACTATTGTACCCCAAAAATTTTCCTCCCCTTTCTTTCTCAAGACAATCTTTCAAGGCTTCTCAGATATTCAAGACACTTAAGGGTTGACTAGTCAAGATGCACCTCCTAAGCCAAAGGCCTACAACTAGGGTTTGGAGTTTCTCAAGGAAATTTGGTTTGCAAAGTTCTCAAGTGGCTTCCATTGTTCTTCGTAGGTCCTCAACAAGGTCCATGTCAAGTTTCAAGCCCTACATCAAAAGTTTGCCCAGTCAATGGCTCAGATGATTGAAAATCAATTGTATTGATCAAAAAGTCAACTATGGTCAACATAAAGTCAAACGTTAAGATTTTTGGTCAACACCAACATTTAGAAGTGATATTCATCATTTGATCAAGGGTTGATAATGATTCCCCAAGGAAATATCTCAAATCATCACAAATGTCAAGATTTGTCAAATTAAGATTTCCTTAGGAGAAGTCAATTGAACTTTGATCAGGCATAACTTTACATGCTTCATCGACTTTTCCCCAAACAAAGCTCATATTGAATAAAATTAAATTCTCTACAACTTTTCTTTTATTCTCAAGTCTAAAAGATGCTTCATTTGGAAGATATGAGCTAATACATTATAGGTCATTTTCAAAAGTCAACAAAAGACACTTTTTGTCAAGGCAACTTACATCAAGATAATGTCTTCAAAAGCAAAAATGATCAACAAAGATATTATGGAGGACATCTTAATATTTCTAAAAAGTCCAAGATCATATTCAAAAGATGAAAATTGAGCAAGTTATAAGTTACACAAGTTGGGGAATTTTGAAGAAATTCATGAAGTGCAAATTGAGCAAAATAGAAATTTTGAACCAATGGGCCTAATTTTTGGGACTCAAACGTGTTCATGATATGTTAGAGGACCTTTAAAACCATTCTCTTATTTTTCATGATTTCTATTTATTTTATGTTAATTTTTATTCATTTAAAACAAATTAAGTCAAAACAAAAATAAATCTAATGGGATTAGGCGCATGTTTGGATTTGTGGGTCAAGATTGAAGCCAAAATAATTCGTGTACCCAGCTACAATATGACCAGGTTCATGCAAGTTCAAAAATGGAAAGGATATGGAAAGTTTGGAAACCATTTAAAGTGTTTGATATTTGTTTGAAAAGGGCCTTCATGGCTTGATTTATTTCCATGTATGTCAACTCATCTCTCCTTCTATAAATACTGAGCCAAAGCACAGCAAAACAGCCACACGTAGCTGCTCAAAGAAACACTCCATAATTCTAAAAAAATTTTCAAAGTTGTAAAATTTGTATCTTCATTTCCAGGCAGTTGCAGTCCAAACAAGTGACCAAATCATATTGTTGAGGCTTCCAGGAGTTGGACCAGGCTCATAACCAACCCCTTTCACGCCCATAACTCCATTACATCATCCCTCAGGTTTGGTAAAAATTTGAATCTCAAATTCTCTGAATCATGTAATTTAAATCCATATTATGCATATATTCAGGTTATTTGTGACATATGGGTTAGAACAAACGTGCTACATGCAAGTTTAGGTGCCTGAATCCAAGAACACCATTGTTAGGGCACGAGGGAGTGAGTTCTTCGTATCTCTGCATAGTCATTTTTAGGAGAAACAAATGACACCATTGGATCGACAGACCTTGATTTAAGGGGGGGGGGGGGGGGTAGCTTAAACCTTGGGCCTTGACCTTGTCTTTTTATAGGTTCATATTTTGATGTGGTCGAAGAAGACGACCGGAATTTGACTCTGTCATCCCCGAGTCCTTTTGACTCTGGCCAAGGGTTTGTATGGCTAAATACACATTCCTGATTCGCTCAATTAAACAACGGGGACCCACCTGGGAGCGCACGTGTTTGAAATAAAATATGTTTAAATTTTTGTAATATGTTTGTTTATTTGTCTTTGATGTAATGAATGACCAGCTGGCCCAGTGGTAGCATGCATGTTTTTAGAGCGTACCCTTACTAGGTCCTGGGTTCGACCCAGGCTGCAGGAAATTTTTCTTTTTTTTCTAACATTTGCTTCATATCCAGTGCGTATGAGGTTAAAAAAGCGCGTGATATGGCTTAAATCAGCACCATCAGATTGTCATATAATAAATCAAGCACTCCAAAACAATGGTGACTATGGTGCACTCCAAAACTTGTTTCCCCACTGGATCAAACGCAACTCCTGGGCTCAGTTGTATTTGGGCCTAGCAGATTCTGTTTCTCACCCCCATTTCTTTTTGCAACATGGCCCATTATTCTTTTTTTATTTGTTTGTTTTTAATTAACATTTTTAATCTTTTCTTTTTAATTAAAGAAAAATCAGAAAAATCATAAAAAATAAAAAAGGATTAGGTTTAGGTTTTTTCTTGACCAAATTTATTTTCCACAAATTAATTAATTATTTAATCACTTTTTGTTTTTTTTAATTAAACTAATTAGAACTAGGTTTCTTTAATTTAATTATTTTTCTAAACAAAAAAAAAAGATTAGAAACAACAAAAACATTTTTCTAATGCTTAGAATTTCTTAGGGTTTTTCATCTTTTCCCTTTTCTTCTCTCCGCGCTCATTTATTCTTAGGTATTATTACTTTCATGAATAATTGTAACTGCTTAAAGGTATATAATAATTTAATCTAGGACTTTTTTTATACATTTTTCCCCATTTTGGTTTGTATTTCTCCCATCCCAAAGCGATGTAATAATGTAGTTTAATTCCTACATCTTTATTTTTGTATGTATATATTTAACTGTTAGATGTGTGCTAATAGGTTTACATGACAAGACTAAAAGCAAACGGTAGAAAAACCTAAATATCCAAGATAAATAAACTGAAACACAACACACTTCGTACATGCACACCTCTAAGGTACCTCCACTTGTTGCATTTAGAAAAATAAACAGTCATGTCCCTCGAACGTAGGGACACTTTAGCAAAGTCCCTCCGATAAAAAAAGATCACAGTCCCTCGATGACCCTTTGATGCTGCCTTCGGTAAACGATATAGTCTCTTACGATAAAATTGCTAAAGTGCCCTACGAGTTTCTTTTATGATTGTACGATAACCCGCACATGTCCCTCAAAACATCCAATGATAGGGCTACCTACTAACTAATGGTAGGATAACACTATCTAAAGGAAAAGAGGAAAAGAACAAATACCATTCGAGTAGGTAGACAACTTGTAGTTTCTTGCTCACAAGACAAACCATTTTCTCACACATACACTCTCTTTTTTCTAAATATTTTCAAAGATAAAAACAAACTTTGTATCGTTCTCAACGATACGAGAATCATTACAAAGTTTGCCGCACTAAGGCATCTTTTCAAAATATTTTCAAAACACACAAACACAAAGCATTTTCAAAGTGAGCTAGCAACTAAGAGCCTGTAGATAACTATGGATGGAAAGGGTGCTAACACCTCCCCTTTCCATAACCTACCCCCCGAACTCAAAATCTTTAAAAAGGTCTTTCCTGTTCTTTTCACACTTTCCTTTGTTGGATAAAAGAAAAGTCGATGGAGACTCTTGCTAACCGCAACATTTGCGATAAAATGAAAATCTAGTAAAGTCAGTTATCCCACCGTATTACAGAACTGGCGACTCTGCTGGAGAGTGACACTAACAGTGGGGTTACCTATAAACTAATACAGAACCCAATTACTTTCTTTAGGACATGTTAAACCAACTAAACTTCAAGAGTGTACTTACCTATAAACTTCATGCAAGCCAAAACCTAAGACCCTGTGTGCTTTGTTTGTGTGTGATTATTTGTTCATGACATTATAGCATCATGCCATAGAATTTTCACTAACCATTTCAAGAACCTAGGGATTTATATTTATTCTATCTTATAGGATGTGGCTTCCTCTCGCAGAAATACCATTCGAATCAACTTCGTAAGGGTGCCTCCTCAACTCAAAGATTAGCATCAAAGGTTCCTGAAAATTCTCCGTTCACCAAAAGATATGGTCGACTTCTCAATATGGTTACCTCAAGACTTGAAGAAGGCATGATGAGGGTGCTCTTTCAGTTCTTTGACCTTGTACATCATTGTTTCACCTTTCCCGATTATCAATTGGTGCTCACAATGGAAGAATTCTCTGAACTACTAGGAGTATCTATTCTTGATCAAATACCCTTCATCGGTTTATAGGAAACTCCAAGACCCGAAGTTATTTCCAAGGCTTTACATTTGAAGAGTTATGACATTGTAGCTAATTGGGAGACAAGAAGTAGGTTCAAAGGCTTTTTGGCTAAATTCCTGATGGAGAAGGCTCAACTATTTTGGGATGCTATACATTTACAAGATTTTGAGGAGATCTTGGCTCTTCTAATCTATGGGTTGGTGATTTTTCCTAACCCTGACCAACTCATAGATGTGAATGCTGCTAAAATTTTCCTTACTTGTAACCCTGTGCCTATATTGCTTGGAGACGTTTTGCACTCTCTTCATACTCGTTGTGATACGGTGGCAGAACCGACTGTTTTGAAATGCTTGTATTTTATGTTTTGTGTTTGCAAAATATCGTGGTAAGCAAGAGTCGCCATCGACTTTTATTTCATCCAATTGGAAAGGAAAAAAGTACATAAAAAATCCTTTTCGAGATTTTGAGTACAGGGGGTAGGTTATAGAAAGGGAAGGTGTTAGCACCCTTTCTATCCATGGTTTTCCATGGGCTGTTAGGTACTTGCTCATCTTTTTTTAAATATTTCTTGTGTATGTGCTTTGTTTTTGAAAAGTTTGACTTCATGATAACCCTTGTATCAGTCCTCAAAGGTGTGACGAAGTTGTTTTAAAAGTTTGTTTGAAAAGTGTAAGTGTGAAAAGTTTTGATTTAAGCAAATACCTACTAGCATCTACCTACTCGAAAAAAGATTGTTTCTATTCTTATTTCCTTTAGACAACACTATCCTACTATTGAGAAATAGGTAGCACCTTCGTCGGAGTTGTAAGGGTCAATTCGAAAGGGACGTACGATCACTAAAGCAATGTTAGGATACCTTAGTAATAACCCTAGAGTCTTAAGATCTTTCCGAGGCAACATTTCCGAGGCAACATTTGAACGGGACCATTTGATCTTTTAGACTGGAGGGCAACCACTAAGACATCCCATGCTTAATGATCGTTTACCGAAGGCAACCGAAGTGAGAGTATACCCTAAGAGTGATAGGTGTGAGTGATTTGTTTCAGTTATTTGTCTTTTCACATTAGGGTTTTCTAACTGTATTAAATTATCATGAAATCTTGCCATACAATCCTATTAACATACATCTAGACCGTTAAATATTTGCGAGAATTAAAATGCGAGAAAGTAAATCTACGCTATTACAAGGCTTCGGGGAGAGGGATTAATTACATAGCCAAAAACCTGGGAAAAAGCGATAAATAAAACCCTAGATTAAACTATTACAAACCATGCCCAGTTACAAAAATATTGACAAAATAAAATATTATGCGCGCGATAAATCGGATACGAGATAATTAGGGTTTTGACCCTTGCCTAAACCTAATTGCGATTAATTAAGAAAATGCTTTTGTTATGTTTTAAGAAAATAATGGAATTGTTAAATTAAAAAAGAAAATCCTAATTCTAATTAATTTTAAATTAAGAAAAATAAATTAATTTATTCTAAGACCTATTTTTTTGTATTTTTATTTAAGAAAAAAGAGCAAAATTGAATTTAATCAAAAGTTAACCTAATTTCTATTTTGATTTTATTTATGAAAACAAATTATAATTTTCCTATTTTAAACTAAATCAAATTAATTTTGATAAAAATAAAAATTAATCCTAATTTTTGATGAATCATTGATTTTATATTTTTTTGAAAAAAAAAAATTAGTTGTCAATTAAAATAATTAAGAAAAAAAAGTACTAAAAGAATTAAAAATAAATAAATAGAGAAAGGTGAAATGGGCCTGGTGGTTTTTGCTGGAAAAGGGGGTTTAGAATTGAATTTCTGGGCCCAAATGGACAGAGGCCTGTTTGACTTCTCCCCCATCCAGTGCGCATGCTTGACTCAGGCGTATGGTGGTCCTTCAGTGGAAGATGTTGGATATGGGCTGAAGATGCATTTGATGGTTGGATCTTGATGGTACATGATGGATGCTTGGACTTGTGGGGTACAGAATCCTGCAAGAAAGCCTCAGAAAAATGGAAAATGCAAGAGGCAGGGATCGAACCCCTGCCCTTGAACACTGTAGCGCCTTACTTCCTTCACTCTTGCCACTGGGCCAATCTATTCAATCGTTAATATAATACAACAAAAATAATATGATAGTAAATCAGGCCTATGCCCAAGTATCACGCGCGCGCCCCAAGTGGGTCCCTGGGAGTTTGAATGAGCCAATCAGTAAGCTTCCCTCAGCCATGCTAGTGTCTCTTTCGTTAATCTGTTGTTTTTGACATAATACTTTTACCTACGGTCGTATTCGTCGCTATATGCTATAGCGACGACATTTGTCTGTAGCTATAAACCTGCAAATCTTTAAAACACAATTCAAGCAAAACAAATTCCAATCAAGGGCATAGATCAATTGTATTTCCTCCCCTGCACACGAAGAGGCCCTTAATTTGGCCCAATTTTGCCTCTAGTTAGGGTTCCCCAATTTGGAGCTTACGAACCCTAACCATGGCAAGTGACCATTCCTGCATCGAAACTCAAATCCAGGCTATCAAGAAGATTCTCAGCATGATCATGAACATGTCTATGCAAGCAAATTAGATTTAAAACATATAAAACCAGAGAAACAAGTTTGAGTTCAGAGGGTGCAAACCTTGAGGTGTAACTGACGATTCTGGAGGTTTTCTGACTTGAGAGCGATTAGAATAGCTTTAATCCACGCTCAGGAATATATTGCTGGCTTTAAATTTCCTTGAATCATCCTCTAAATCAAAATTCGAACCTCACCTTTTTTGCAAAAACTCACTTTTGTTTTCTGACTTTCACGACCTCTAACCTCTCCCTTGTGCATTGGATCTCTTCTCTATATGTAGTGGAACATATTAGGTATAAAAATGCATTGTATCTTTATCAATTATGGAGATTTGATTTGATCTTTCAATGCATATGATTCTTTTCAAAATTTTCTCAAATCCAATATTTTTCAAACCAAATTGCCTTTGCATGAGTTTATCTTCAATTGACAGTATATGAGATCTTTTTTCAATGTACAAATCATCCCTAAAATACAATATATGATTTATTAGGATTTATTTGATTTTATTTGAATTTTAAATGAATAAAAATCAAAATAAATTAAATAAATGAATAAATAAAGCATGGAGAGTCCCATAGGTCGTGGACTATGTTAGGAATGAGATGCAAGCATAAAAAGTTGGGCCCATTTAGCAAAAGATGCAAATTTGAGCATGTTTGACTTTTGGCAATTTTGCAAAAAAGGTCAACTTGGCCAATGCATAACTCTCTCAATTTTTATCCTAGAGAGGTGTTCTTGGACTTTTTAGAAAGCTTAGGATGTCCTCTAAGCAACCATTTTTGTCTCATCTCAATTGAGTCTTCCATGTTCATATATGAAGCTTTGACCCAAAAGGTGTTTTTGTTGACTTTTCAAAATGACTTATAATGTCCAAATTCATATCTTCTAGTGAGTGCATATTTTGAACTTTGGAGATGAATATGAATTGTAGGGAATTTCATCCTCTTCAAAATGAGATTTGGATGGGTCATTTCTGATAAAGTATGAGAAAGTTATGCTTGGTCAAAGTTGAGTTGACTTTTCCTACAAAACCCTAATTTAGCAACTTTTGGGTTTTGATGAATTGTGGGCAATCCTTGATGAATCATGATCAAAACTTGATCAAATGATGAATGATACTTCAAAATGAGTATGTTGATAAAAAATCTTGAAATTTGACTGTATGTGGGCCATAGTTGACTTTTGACCTAGCACAGTCGATTTCTAGGTATTTGAGCAATTGACTGAGCAAACTTCCTCTACAAGGCTTGAAACTTGACATGGATGATCTTGAGAACATATTAGGACAATGGTGAGCATTTGGGATCCTTTGGACTCAAACATCCTGATGCAAAATGAAACCCTAATTTGAGGTAGACTGCCTCAAGAGAGAGTTTGTCTGGTCAACCCTTAGATTTCCTTGAGCAATTTGAGGACCTCACTTGACATGTATTGAGAAATAAGGGAGGGAAAATTTTGGGGTACAACAGCTGCCCCTGTTCAATCTTCTTAGACCTGAGGATGTAGATTGGCGTGTCTGCCTTTCGTGATCTGAATGTGGAAGATGATTGAACACTAGAGTGCCCAGAAATTTGCACTCGCATGAAGTGATACTTGATTTGTGAAATCGAGAATATGCTTACAGATGCCATTTATAAGTTTCTTAGAGAATTTTCGAAGATGGACTTACAAATGCCATCCGAAGAAGTGTCGACCGCATAAGAGATTCCTTTGCGAGAACCCGTATACCTATTGTTGAAGAGGACTTCGCTGGGGAATGTTGGTCTCTGCCTTGAGAGAAATAGAGTTTTAGGAGCTTCGGTTGTCCGTTACTATACTGGGGAATAATTTCGGTTTTGGAAGCGGGAGTGATCTTGTGTTTGGTCAGGGTATATGTTGCACCGCGACTTACTGGGGAAATGTGAAATCAATTGTGTTTGATCGGGTCCAGGTCTTACAACATTGTGTACTGCAGTCTGGGGATAATAGAGGAAAAAACCCGAATAGTAAGGTTATGAGAAGGAACCTGGATAATAGGGTTACCTCGAGATGAAAGCCTGGATAGTAGGGCTGTTAGAAGGAACCTGGATAGTAGGGTTACTTCGATATGAAAGCCTGGATAGTAGGGCTGTGAGAAGGAACCTGGATAGTAGGTTTACTTCGAGATGAAAGCCTAGATAGTAGGACTGTGAGAAGGAACCTGGATAGTAGGGTTACTTTGATATGAAAGCCTAGATAGTATAGCTGTGAGAAGGAACCTGGATAGTAGGGTTACTTCGAGATGAAAGCCTGGATAGTAGGGCTGTAAGAAGGAACCTGGATAGTAGGGTTACTTCGATATGAAAGCCTGGATAGTAGGGCTGTAAGAAGGAACCTGGATAGTAGGGTTACTTCGAGATGAAAGCCTGGATAGTAGGGCTGTGAGAAGGAACCTGGATAGTAGGGTTACTTCGAGATGAAAGCCTGGATAGTAGGGCTGTGAGAAGGAACCTGGATAGTAGGGTTACTTTGATATGAAAGCCTGGATAGTAGGGTTGTGAGAAGGAACCTAGATAGTATGGTTACTTCGAGATGAAAGCCTGGATAGTAGGGCTGTGAGAAGGAACCTGGATAGTAGGGTTACTTCGATATGAAAGCCTGGATAGTAGGGATGTGAGAAGGAACCTGGATGAGGTTGCATTTGTTGCCGATGATTACTCTGTTTAGCTTTGAGTGTTGATCATGGACTTGCTGGAAATAGTTGATAATAATGTCTTTCCTGAAAGAAATACAAGGTTAGCCATATGTGATGCATGAGATGCATTGCGTGTTGACGTTCTCAAAATAAATGAGACTATGTTATATGTAATGTATGCACATGTCATGATGTATGAACATGAAATGCTGACGTAATAATCTGAGTCCGAGGAAAATAAATCCCTGACTGCTACTTGGAGAGTACAAGAAATGGTATTCCTGACTACTGTAAAAATCCATGGCTCCTCTATTTCTGTTGGGGATGGTGAACAAAGATGACCGTGCTGGGGGTTTGCCCCTTGGCTGGTAAATACTATGCCGGATGAAACTTCATCTGAGGATAACTCTGCGGGGAATAACTCTATTGGAGAGGAGATACTATGTTGATAGAATCTGCTGACTTAGAGAAACAACTCAGCTGGGGATGAATTACCGTTACTGGTGATGATGAATTCTGTTGGAGATTGAATTTCTGCTTGGGGAAAATTTACTGACTCACTCGCGATTGTGAACCTCAGCTGGGGAGAGTCATGTCCTACTCGGGGAAGCTGACATCACCGTCTTTGGATACTTCTTACTCTGTGGGGAGTGTAGGTTCCACTTCTCATGCTCTCAAGCTAGCTCTATCCCTGTACCTGATGGGCAGAGTGACTGTAAGGTTTAGACATTTCTTGTTTTTTCCCTGCCCCTGGAATTACGAGTAATTGTCTTTTTCTTTTTATGTAAATATTTATGAGCAACAATTATTCTCAAATGCATATATAAAAAATGAACCATTGGACGTTCTGGAAAAACAAAACAGAAAAAGAAAAACAAATTGAAATTTCTTGTGAAAATGAATTGTATTGATTTTGAAGTTGACCCATAATAGGCGTTTTTGTACAAAGAAGTTGACGTCCCAACGCCGCCGAAGGACATAAATTATACAATTTGTGTAAAAGAAAGAAAAAACAGCTATGTGAAACAATCCCATCGAGTTTCAACTCTGCTATTTCCTTTATATCTTCGAGCGTCTCATCACTTTGCTACTTGGTCGAAGATGAATCAGATTGATTGGCGCCATTTGAGCTTGATAGTCGATACCAAAGTCTGGCTGCGAGATGATCCAATGAGACATAGTGTTACGCTTCGATCCCTAATTTTTGCCTGGACCGCCCTTTCGGGTTTTCAATCCACCGGGATACCCTTTTTTGCCCAAGTTGCCTTTTCAGGTTTTCGACTTTCCGGGTGTACAGTTTTTTTCATCTTCATCCCTTACTTTTGCCCGAACCCTTTTGGTTTGCCGGGAAGCCCTTATTTTTGCCTAGGCCAGTCAACCTAGCGGGTCTTTGATTAGGCGTGGTATCTTTTCACTATGTCTGCATTGACGGGGTGAGGAAGGTCGTCACCATCCATGGTGGTTAGAATCATAGCCCCTCCCGAGAAAATGTTCTTAACCACAAATGGCCCTTCGTATGTGGGGGTCCATTTGCCCCTGGGATCACCTTGCGGTAGTATGATACGCTTGATCACTAGATCCCCAACTTGATATTCTTGACGTCTGACTTTCTTGTTAAAAGCCTTGATCATTCACTTTTGATACGTCTGACCATGCCAGATAGCAGTAAGTCTCTTTTCATTGATTAAATTTAGTTTATCAAGCCGGGTTTGGATCCAGTCATCCTCGTTCAAATCTGCATCCTTCATAATCCGGAGAGAGGGTATCTGGACTTCGACGGGTAGGACTGCCTCCATGCCATACACCAAAGAGTAGGGGGTTGCCCCTGTCGACGTCCGTGCTGAGGTACAGTACCCATGAAGAGCGAATGGTAGCTAGCGCTTCCGCCAGATGATTCTCCTCTCTTGGGAAGTGTTCAAAGGTTATCTCCTCAAAGTGTGGGAGAAATGTCAGTACATATTCTTTGTAAGGAATAAGATTTGGGTGCTTTGTATCCCACTCGCCTTTGATCTGACTGATCACCAGAGCAGAATCTCCGAATACCCTTAAGAACTTAATCCTTAGGTCAATAGCAGCTCAAAGACCCATGATACATGCTTCATACTCCGCCATGTTGTTGGTACAGTTAAAACACAATCGAGCGGTGAACGGAGTATGACAGCCCTCAGGAGATATAATTACAACACCGATGCTGTTACCCAATGCGTTCGAGGCTCCATCAAAATACATAGACCATAGGGATCCCTCCTCGGGTCCTTCATCCGGTCCAGGTTCTTCGCAGTCGGTCACCAACATGATATTCTCATCCGGGAACTCGAAATTCATGGACTGGTAGTCATGCACGGTCTGATGCGCCAAATGATCCGCCAATACACTCCCCTTGATAGATTTTTGGATTGTGTATTGGATGTCATATTCGGTTAAGATCATCTGCCATCTTGCTATCCTTCCGGAGAGAGCGGGCTTCTCGAAAATATACTTGATTGAATCCATCTTTGATATCAACAAGGTAGTGTGAGTCAGCATATACTGTTTCAGCCGGTGACCAGCCCATGCCAAAGCGCAACAAGTTTTCTAGAGCAACGAGTATCATGTATCAAAGTCGGTAAACTTTTTGCTAAGGTAGTAAATAGCATGCTCTTTTCGGCCAGACTCGCCATGCTGCCCCAACACACACCCCATAAAATTGTCCAGCACTGTCAAGTATAATATCAAAGGTCTTCCTTCGAATGGAGGCATCAGAATTGGTGGCTCTTGAAGGTATTCCTTGATTCTTTCAAAAGCGGTCTAGCATTCATCATTCCACTTTACCACTTGATCTTTCTTCCGAAACTTGAAGATTGGCTCACAAGTAGCAGTCAGATGTGAAATGAACCTGGCGATGTAATCCAGACGTTCTAAGAAACCTCTGACTTCTTTTTCTGTGCGGGGAGCCGGAATCTCTTGTGTGGCTTTTACCTTTGCAGGGTCCACCTGAATACCTTTATCACTGACGACGAAACCCAGAAGCTTACTAGACCTTACCCCGAAGGTACACTTGTTCGGATTCAATCTCAGCTTGTACATCTTCAACCTGTCAAACAGTTCCTGGAGATGATCAAGGTGCTCTCTCTCAGTCTGGGACCTGTCTATCATGTCATCAACGTAAACCTCGATCTCATGGTGAATCATATTGTGGAACAAAGCGACCATGGTGCGCTGATAAGTTTCCCCAACATTCTTCAATCCGAAAGACATTACCTTGTAACAGAAGGTACCCCACTGTGTAACGAAGGTTGTCTTCTCCATGTCCTCAAGAGCCATCTTGATCTGGTTGTAGCCAAAAAAACCATCCATGAAGGAGAAGATTTTATGCTGCGTGGTGTTGTCAACCAAAACATCGATGTGAGGAAGTGGGAAATTATCCTTGAGGCTTGCTCTGTTCAAATATTTGTAGTCCACACACATCCGTACCTTACCGTCCTTCTTAGGTACCAGAACGACGTTGGCAACCCACTGCAGATAAGAAGTGACAGCTAAAAATCTGGCGTAACACTGTTTCATGACCTTTGCCTTGATTTTCTCTGACATTTCAGGGCACATACGGCGGACCTTCTGTTTTACCGGAGGGCAATCTTCTTTAGTCGGCAAGCGATGAACCATAATACCAGTGTCCAAACCAGGCATATCTTCGTAGGACCAGGCGAAGATCTCAACATAGTCGCGTGGCATTTATATCAATCGTTGCTTGACACTAGGCTCCAGATTCGCACCTATTTTGACCTCTTTCATGTCTTCCTCTGTACCCAAATTCACTGACTCAACCGGCTCTTCATGAGGCTGTATAACCCTCTCTTCCTACTGTAACAATCTAGCAAGTTCTCCAGGAACCTCACAATCATCCTCACCTTCGTCCTCGGCTTGGTTGATCAGATTTTTGAAGTCATAACTGGAAGAAGCAGAGTTGTTATCAAGGGGATCCAGAGTGGATATGGATATGCATTATGATACGTGAGTGTGTGTAAGAGAATAGCTGTTTTGATAAAGTCAGAGACAGAAAAGAAAAACAAGGAGCAAAAAATTTGTAATGGAAGAAACATCCAATGTTTTATTAATGATATATGAAATGACAAATAATAAGCCCTCATAAGCAAAGCCAAGGTGCCTCGGGCAAGGCACCGGGCCATAAAGTTTCAAACTATTTATTACAAATCTTAAAACAAAAAGTCAATTACTGCGGAATGAAAGAAACAGGTATGAAGTCCTTCGTCGTCCAGTTGTTCAGTCCACCATTGGTTGTTGGGTAGATCCAACTGTCGATGTCTGAATCTTCTTCAGTGTCCTCGATTGCATTAACTCCCTGATTGTTGATGTGTATAGGAGGTCTTCCGATCCGTGCACGCATAATAGCCCTTTGAGCCCCTGTAGTAAAGCCCAAATCAAATTTGTCAGTTTTGTGAGTGAAGCCAGGAAGCTGACCCCAATTGGTACACCCACCTTCTTCAATTACAGCCCTGGCGTATTTGAGAGAAGCCATCTTCAATGGAGGTTTGTTGGTAGCAACATCAGTTGATGCCGAGAACTGAGGGACCTCTTCGAAATTCTGACAAGGCATTTCTATGAATTCCCCATCCATCTCCATATAGCGGAAGGAATTGAGATGGCTCACCATATACTCCTCTTCACCTCGTACCGTGACAATCCTCCCTTTCACTGAATATTTAAGCATTTGATGGAGTGTGGAAGTCACTTCCCCAGCCTTATGAATCCAAGGACGACCCAGCAAGCAAGAATACGATGGCTTGATATCCATTACGTAGAAGGTGGACCCAAAGGTATGAGAACCCACTTTGACGTGCATGTCCACCTCCCTGTGCACCATTCTTTTTGACCCATCAAAAGCCCTTACCACAATATTACTCGGCTTTAGAATCAAACCTTCACAATCTAGACGGTCTAGCGCTTTCTTCGGCAGAACATTCAGTGAGGACCCGGTATCTACTAGCACATGGGCCATGGTAGTGCCCCTGCACTCAATCGAGACATACAGAGCATCATTATGGTTTCTCCCCTTAGCAGTCAGATCCGCATCTGAAAGTCCTAACTCATTGTCAACAGTTAGGCTAGCCACACAATCTTTGAACTGATCTGTAGAAGTTTCCTGTGGCACATGCGCAATGTTGAGAAACGCAATCAGAGCCTTCGCATGGGCTTCAGAACATAACAACAAGGACAACATGGAGATCTTTGACGGGGTCTGCCCCAATTGCTCAACCACATTATAGTCGCTTTTCTTGATTATTTTCAAAATTTCCTCTATCTCTTGTTTCGAGGTATCTACAATAATCTTCTTAGGTTCCTCCATTCGGGCAGGCTCACCTGTGATTTTCTTGCCCCGAGTCCCAGATGGCTCGGCGACAGGGGTGATAACTGGAGTAGAAACTGGGACAGTAGTTGATGTACTAGCATACGGAATGACAACAGATTTATGGACAGTCGGAGGGGAAATCTCGGGAGAAAAGAGTCTTCCACTTCTAGTGACCTTGCTTGCCCCAACAATATTATCGATGTCTGTATCGGCTTCTTCATCCCTCAGATCTTGTTTAATACCATGGTAATATACATCAGCACCATAGTGCCATAGGATAGCCTTTTCTGAGGTATAGGGGATGGGACCCAGAGTGGTGATTATTAACGGAGCGATTCTTGGAACAGGTGTAACCCTAATAGGTTTTCTCGAGGAAACCTTGGAAGGATTGGCGGAAATGGTTAGGATGGCAACATCTTCAAACGGAATCATAGTCTTCTCAAACAAAATTTCTTTATTATCCATTAAGCATTGAACCCATGACTTCAATAAACAACATCCAGAAGGCAGAATTGAACACATGTGGTAACCTTCACCACAACCTGGAAATAAACCGGCCAACAACAAATTCTTCTTAACCATCATCAAAGAAGTAGAAATTTTTTCCACAGAAGTCACAAATGAATCGGTGTCCACAACATTGACTCCACGACCATGTTTAGGCATAGGAGCAGTCATAACGTTTGGCTTTTCCAGAGCATCAAACTCAATCTCTTTAGCTTCCAGCAAATCTTGCACTTTATTCCTCAGAGCCCAACAATTGTTTGTGTCGTGGCCAGGACTCTCTGAATGGTAGGCACACTGCGCGTTGGGATTGTATCTGGGAGAAGCGGTGTTTGGATTCTTGGGAGCCTATTTCAAGGTTGCCAAGTTGGATTTTAACAGATGAGGCAGAACTTCAGCCAAAGTCATGTTGATTTGGGTAAACTGCTGTTGTGGTCTTTCCACCCTTTGTTGATTGTTGCATTGTAGAGCAACCGTGGGTCTCAGTATCACTACAGCATTTACTGCTTGACGGTGTTCAGGTCTGCTTTGGCCCCTCGGGCCGTAGACTGCACTAGCTTCTATCTTACCGATGAAAGGATTCTTTACTGCACTTGATGAAGCATCCTTCTGTATTTTACCACTTCGAATGCCAGCTTCTACTCTCTCTCCAATCAAAATCAACTCAGTAAACCCAGACAACGAACTATCGATCAGATGATTCAAAAATGGACCAGATAGCGTCCCTATAAACATGTCAACCAACTCCCTATCAGACAAAGGGGGTTGGACTCTTCCAACCAAGTCTCTCCACTTTTGAGCATAGTCCTTAAAACCTTCACTTGCACCCATAGACATACCCTGAAGCTGAGTACAAGTGGGAGCAAGGTCGGCATTGTACTCATATTGCTTGTAAAAAGAAGCAGCAAGGTCTTCCCAGTTTCGGACACTGGCTCCCTCCAACTGATAAAACCATTCAAGTTGAGTCCCTGATATACTATCTTGAAAGAAGTGTACCCACAAATTTCTATCAGCAGTGTGGGGTTGGATTTTTCTGACGTAAGAGCGGAGATGGAGTTTTGGACAGGATACTCCATCGTACTTGGCAAAAACCGGATCTTTGAACTTATGAGGGATCACCACTCCCGATACTAGTCCCAATTCTCTGAAATCCAAACCATGGATCTTCTGAATATCCATAGCACTCAGACGGTCTTCTAGCTGCTTGTACTTATCCTCAATAGGAGGATATTACTCATCATCGTAATCCATATCGTTATCAGAAAATGCAGGACTAGGGTCCTTTACTCTTTCTTGGTTCTCCCCGTCCTTGGATGAGGAAGTCAGATCAGCTGGTTGTCTCAACCTTTCTCCGAATCTTCTACCCATGTTCAGAATACCGACCTTCTTCTTCTTCTTATTTTCTTTCAGAATAAGGGTTTTCAAATCCTCCTGTCCTTTAGCCAGACTTAAGAACATCTGTTGGAATTGGGCATTCTGTGCCTGAAGATCTTTGATGGCTTGATCGGAAGACATTTCTGCTTGAAATAAACAGCAAAGAAGATGAGAAACCTGTAATGGTACCTGTAATGGTGTGCATGATAATGGGATGTGCATGTAATGATTTCAAAGACTTTGGGAGATTTAAATTTGCAAACCAAAAAAATAAACCAAACTTTATTAGCTTTAAACTTTGAAAGGTTCAACAATGCCTTTAAGGCGTTACAAAGAAGTAAATAAAACAAACTCTAAAACTAGAAAAAGCAAAATCAAAAGTCCCTTGGACGCTTCCTCTTTGTGCCAATGTAGTCATTGATCACTCTTTCTTCCTCGAGCTTCCTGGTGAGCTTCAAAATCTTCCTTTCTTGCTCATGGTACTTTTCCCGGTAAGTATCCCGCTCATTCTTCAGTTAAATCCAAGACCTCTGTAACTCCCCAAGATCAGTGGGCATGTAAGGATAAAGAACCGTGTAACGAATGCCCTCTTCATTAGTGGGCTCCACAATCACTGATAATACGGCTTCATAGGGAATCCCCAGCTTCTCGGCACGAGCTCGGATCCATTGGAGGTAAGTCTGCATAGGAAGGGAAGTCTTTGGTCCCAACTCTTGGGGGTCAAATCTGTTCACCATGCCCCAAGCTCGTATAAACCTCCGGCGGTGCTCCTTAATGTCCTCCTTGTAGTCAAATACAATGTCCTCAAGAAGTAACTCATGGGGACCATCTCTCCGAGCACGACCAAATTTTCGTAAAGTTAGGCAAGTTTTGTACCCCAAAATTTTCCCTCTCATTTATCAAGATTTTTCTCACAAGACTTCTTGGACTCAAGACAAGATTAGGGTTTGGTCAGCTCAAGACACCTCATCTTGCACTGATAACCTAAAATTAGGGTTTGAGTTTGCACAATGATTTTTGGACCACCAATGCTTCATGTGACTTTCATACATCATCTTGGACCCCTAAGATTGCTCATGTTAAGTTTCAAGCCTTGAATCATATTTTTGCTCAATCAATTGGACATTTGACCTAAAAATCAGTTGTATTGGGGGAAAAGTCAACCATGGCTAATTTACAGTCAAACTTCATAATTTTTATCCATAACCACATTTTAGACTCATATTCATCATTTGATCAAGTTTGGATCACAACTCCTCAAGAAATTTGATCAAATCATCAAAAGGGAAAAATGGTCAAAATTAGGGTTTTGACTGAGAAAGGGAAATTTCTGATTTTTAACCTAGCCAATGACCAATTGGGTTCAAACATGATTTCAAAGACTCAATAGCATCATCTTGACCTAATTACATGGTTCAAAAGATCTCAAGTTCATTGGATTGACAGATGAATTTTCCAATCAACTGATCAAAAGTCAACTGTACACTAAAAAGTCAAACTTTGACTTTTTGGTCAAAATCAAGTGACAAGGGTCATAATTCATCAAGATATGTCAAAATGTGAAACTTGTTGACCAAGAAAACCAATTTTGAAAATTAGGGTGTTGAATTTGAAAATTTTCATAACTTAGAATTTTTTCCAAGTATGGAAATTTTCTTATTTTTTCCCAACTTTTCACCACTTTTTCACCATGATGCAATTTGATTCAAAGAAAACTTCCAGCATGAAAGTTGTATTCCTCCATGAAATCTACAACCTTTATTCACAAACTTTTCCCAAAAGATGCTTGGATCTCAAGTTATGAATTTGTGAACATAGGTCCATGAACTAAATAACTTAGTGAAATTTTGCCCTAATTAAGCAGGTTTTTCACCCAACTTCATGGACATTTTTCACCTAGTTCCAAGAGGTATCTCAAAATTCATTTTAAATATGGATTATAGAGCATATTGCAAGCTTTCCAAAATTTCCAAGAATTCTCCAAGATCATTTGTGGTTAGGGTGAATTGAAGAAGAGAAATTGGCATTTTGTCACTTTTGTTCATGCCATTTTCACAAAGTATCAAGTTGCAAATCTGATCTTGGATGCTTGTACCTTGCATTACAGGTCCTAAACTCATTCTACACTCCATAATTAAATGCAAACTCAGAGGTTAAAGGCTTTATTTTCACTTTTGAAGCATTGTACAAGTTGTAATTCCATTTTTGGCCAAAAGTGCACAATGCCATTTTCATAAAGGTGAGATTTTGCAACTTTACAAATCTTAAGCCTTGGACCTGTCCCTTTGATGCAAACAATTTCCACAGTTATTAAGCAAAGTATACCAAATATTATCAGCCCTTGAGGTAGCCAATACAAGGATGTTGCATTTGTCTTGTCACTTTTCTTCAAATGCAAGAAAATTTGCAAAAGAAGTCAGAACTTGTACAACTAGTGAAGAGTGGGCTTTGTATCCATTCTATACATATTCACAAACTTATCACAAGCCAATAAATGAAGGTATTGCATTAAAAACTCTCCCAAACACAAAAACATCATTTTTTGCCCAAACATTGCAGTTCTTCAAAATCATTGCCAACTTCATTTTTGCTCGTGCGTTTTGTGGATTGACATTTGAAACACTTCATACACATCCTACCAAAGCTATCCAAGCCCTTGCCCTGCATCTGTAAGCCCTGTTTCAGCCATTGCCATTTTCAAATTTGGAGCTTGCAACTTGACTTGTGCAAAGAGTTTCAGCCATCCACAAAGCAAGCTAGGCATTGGAATAGCTTGAAGGAAGTTCAGGGAAGCTCACACGATCCTCAGGCCTCACTCAAAGTCCCCACATTGTCATATCCAAATCCAGCTGAAGGAGGTATTTTTCAAATCTCTATCTCTTTATTTAGGCATCCTCAAGCCACGATTTGTGAAGGAAAGATGTAGTCCATAACATGGCGAAGTTGTACATATACATACTTGTCATTTATATTAACTGAGCTAAGAGAATTTGAAGCTTGAAGTTGATGAAATATTTAGGTCACGATTTAGGGCCATTAAAATTCTCCCTGATCTTTGAGAGTTAGGTTACAAATTTTATATCATTGGAATCGTGAGATAAAATGCTACATGTTTTGTGTTATAAATTTTTATTTTTATGCAAGCAATAGCAAGTTACAGATTTGAAGAAGAACGTGCGCGTAGAAGGAATGGATGGAGGACATGGATGACTGGCTTGGGCTTTTTGGCGCGCCTGGCCTTTTTGTTTCTACTTTTCACACCCCTAACTTACTTTTGCACCCCTGACTATTTTCTTATATTTTTACATTTTCTTGCATATTTTTATATTTATTGCTTGCATACATTTTTTCTAATGATAAAAAATACTCAAAAATAATTTATTTATTTCCACACTTTTATTTTATTTTTTTATATTATTTTTTGGCATAAATAATGGTTTATTAGGATAATATACTTTGTTTTCTTAAATAAATTGTAAATATATTTAAAAATAAATACATTTTTGTTATGTTATTTATATACATAAAATATTTATTTTCATACATATTTTAATTTTTAATATTGACATATAATATTATTTATTATTTTCTTATACAAAAAATGGATAAATATTAATATAGAACATATATTTTATTTTAATTGAAAATTAGGATTTCACCCTTTCAAAAATAATATTATTTTTTCTCTTATTTTTAGGGCTTAAATAAATCATTTTTCTCATACAAAAAATCAAATACAAAACATTTTTAGCATAAATACATTTGCATTGCATTTTTAATATTTGTATATTTATTTAATGCACAATATTCAATTGGGTTGTAATAGTATTTTTAGGATTTATTTTGTGCAATATCCCCATTCAAAAACTTGTATCCCCCCTCCCATAATAATTGTTGTAATAGCTTAGTTTATATTTACGCAATTTATCACATTTATACCATGTTTAGTAAACTAGGGTTTGCATGATAAGACCAAAAACAAAACAAATAGAAAAGACCTAATACAAGACAAATCAAATGCATGAAAAATGGCACACATTGCACACAATCACCCTTAGGGTTTCACCCACTTGGTTGCCTAAACAAAAATGGCCATGTTACGCATGCGAAGTATCTTGGCAAAACAAAACAAAATAAGATCATAGTCCCTCGATGACGCTATACAAAGGTTGCCTAAACAAAATGATCTTGGTCCCTCAAAATGCTAAAGATACTTGGCAACATTGCTATCATGGTCATACGATGACCCACGCCCATCCCGTTTAACATCCAAAGATAGGGTTGCTTACCAAATCAATGGTAAGTCAACAATGTCAAAGGAATAAAAATGCACAAGAAAGACATTTGAGTAGGTAGATAGCTTCTAAGTTACTTGCTTCATTTCAAAACAATCCTTGCTATTTTCAAAAACAAACACACACACATTTTCAAACAATTTAAAAAACATTGAAACATTTTTCAAAAGAAAAACATCTTTGAATACATTCTTACGAACGAGAATCATTACAAAGATTGCCTAAACAAATGGACTCTTTTCAAAATACTTTTAAAATCACACCAAACACAAAGCACCATTTCAAACAATTTCAAAGCAAAGCAAGTGATCTAAGCAAGTAATTAAGATCCCATGGAAAACCATGAATGAAAAGGGTGCTAGCACCTTCCCTTTTTTATAATCTACCCCACGAACTCAAGAAAACATCTCAAAGGTCTTTCCTGTGCTTTTTTACCTTTCCTTTTGGATAAAATAAAAGTCGGTGGCGACTCTTGCTAAACCGCGACATTTGCGACGAAACGCAAAACCTCAAGTCAGTTCTCCCACCGTATCACAGAACTGGCGACTCTGCTGGGGAATTAATAATAGAAGTGGGGTTACCTTAGGGTTTAGATCACCTTTATTTGCTTATCTTGTTTGCCTTGTTTGTTTTACATTTGGTTCTTTTGTTTGGGTTTGAATCCTCTACCCGGATTTAGGAAACATTATAGGTAAATAGCAATACATTGTGGAAACTGTGTGGGGTATACCGACATGGTCTAAGAAATAGCTATGTTAGTGTGACATATTTGTGGGTACCGGTAGCCTTTGAGTCAATCAAAGAGAATACGGGGACGCTGAGTGATGTCATGAAGCACTAACGAACTTCTAGAACCTTTACTTGACCGACTTGGCCTTTTAGGATGTAGTGAGATGACTGATTTTAGTGCAGTTCGAAGTTGGTAGATACTCGATACTACACTCATTGAGGGTTGGTTCCTTGGAATATTTCGGTCACCGGTAAGAGGCTTGAATTGAAACAATGAACAAGGAAACAATCCAGTGATATTGAGCTCCTTAGAACCCGGTTACTATTTCTAGGACAGGTTGAGCCAACTAAACTTCAAGAGAGTACTTACCTATGAAACCCCATGCAAGCCTAAACTAGGAACTTGTGTGATTTTCTTGTACATATATACTTGTGTATAACATCATAGACATCATGAGCATCATTTGCATCCACTAACCATTTCAAGGATTTTGGAATTTCATCTTTGTTCCTGTTTTGTAGGTTATGGATTCACTTCGCAGGAAAACTATCCAAGTCAACCTTGTAAGAATTCCTCCACAACTCAAGGAGCTAGCTTCAAGGATTCCTGAGAATTCTCCATTCACCGAGAGGCATGGTCTTCTACTCAACTTAGTCACTTCCAACACAGAGGAAGACATGATGAAAGTTCTCTTCCAGTTCTTTGACCCTTTGCATCACTGCTTCACATTTCCTGACTACCAACTTGTGCCTACTTTGGAAGAATTCTCTCAACTCTTGAGGATTCCTATTCTCAATCAACTACCCTTCAACGGTACAGAAAGAGATCCAAAGCCAGAAGAGATTGCTCAAGCCCTGCACTTGCACTCATCTGATGTCACAACCCATTGGGAAACTAGAAGTGGTGTCAAAGGCTTCTTAGAAAAGTTCTTGTTTGAAAAGGCCCAAAGCTGCTGGAACTCCTTGGACTTACAAGCTTTTGAGGAGATTGTAGCCCTTCTCATCTATAGTATGGTCTTGTTCCCTAATCCTGACCAACTCATAGATGTGAGTGCTATCAAAACCGTCATGTCACGCAACCCAGTTCCTACATTGATTGGAGACATCTTACACTCTTTTCACACTCGTACAATGAGGAAAAGAGGTGTTCTCATGTGTTGCACTCCTCTCCTGGAAAGATGTTTTATTTCTCATCTTCCCCATTCAGTCTTGAAGAATGAACAAGGTTTGAGGCGGTCACAACAATTGATGACACTTACACATTCAGATATTCATTGGTGTTCTCGATCCAAAGAGAATGTTATCATTGTCGACCATTGTGGGGAATTCCCTAATGTCCCTCTACTTGGCATTAGGGGAGGCATCACCTACAACCCCTGCTTGGCTCTAAGACAGTTTGGTTATACCCGAAGGGATGGCCCACATGATATGCTGATTTAAGGCTTGGTTTTCGACTTCGACAACAACAATCAAGGACTTCATCAAAGGTTCATCCGAGCTTGGAGGATTCCAAACAAGGTAGATATTAAGACGCTGGGACACAAGAATTCCATCCCTCTTGAGCCTTATCTCAAGTGGGTACGGACCCGCGCCCAAAGTCTTATGATGCCTTACCCCTCTGTTCTCCCAGTGATTATAGAGCCTGTTAAGGAAGGTGGAGTTCCATACACCCTCCTACATCCTGACATGCCAACATCACTCGAAGATCTACAAAGGAGTTGGATACAGCTCAAGGGAGAACGCGATACTTTTGAAGCCCAATTCTACGCAAGCGAGAAGAAGGTTTTGGAACTTACTCGGTTACTTCACAAAGAGCAGACTCTCAACACCTACATTTCACCAAAGAGGATGCGCAACGTCTTTTTATCTTAGAATTTTTGTACTATTTTTCCCTAGGCACATTGATGTAATCAAATTCTATTTTATTAATATAACGTGTGTTCCTTCTTGTTTGACACAAATTTGAATTTTCAAATCCTTGAAAACATTGCATGAATACATATCATTCATCATGAGCATAAACAGGTCTTTGCAAGAAGTTTCCTCATCCCTCTGCTGTTTATTTAAGAAAAATGGATCTTGAACAAACGATTAAAGATTTGCAAGCTCAGAATTCACAATTTCAACAGTTACTCCTGACCTTGGCCAAGGGGCAGGAGGATCTCAAGACTCTGCTAGAAAAAGAAAAAGAGAAAAAGAAGAAGAAGCCATCCGGTGTGGTTATCATGGGCCGAAGGTTTCAGGGTCAAGCCAGGCGGACCTTAGAATTTCCAACAACCTCTGAGGAAGGGGAAAGAAAAGGAAAGGAGACGGTAGTACCATCAGATTCTAAAGCAGAAGAAGAAGAGGAAGAGGACTACTCTGAACAGCAATACCCTCTGGCCGATGAAAAATACAAACACTTGGATGAACGTCTAACTGCTATGGAGATACAAAGAGTACTGGGACTGGACTTTGAGGAGTTAGGGCTGGTGTCTAGAATAGTAATCCCGTCGAAGTTTAAGGTGAATTTATTTTCCAAGTATGATGGGGTGTCTTGTCCCAAAATGCACCTTCGGTCGTATGTCAGGAAGATGCAGCCACATTCTGCTGACAAAGACTTGTGGGTTCACTTTTTTCAGGACAGTTTATCAGGCACGCAACTTGATTGGTTCTACCAGTTGGAGAGGGCAGATGTCCATAATTGGGAAGACTTGGCAGCCGCCTTCTATAAACAGTATCAATACAATGCTGACTTGGCACCAACCCGTACTCAACTCCAGAGTATGGCTATGGTGTCCAATGAGGGCTTCAAAGGGAGCTAGTGGACATGTTCCTGGGAACTCTATCAGGTCCTTTCTTTAATCATCCGATTGGGAGTTCCTCTATAGGGTTTACTAAATTGATTCTAACTGGAGAGAGGGTGGAAGCCGGTATAAGAAGCGGGAAAATTCAGAAGGACACGTCTACCTCCGCAACTGTAAAAAAGCCCTTCACTGGAAAGAAGGAAGTGTCTGCTGTCTATGCACAAAGAAATCAGGGAAGAACTGAACGACGACCAACAATGTGGGCCGTTATGATTCAAAAGCCTGCATCAGACCAACCAAGAAACAATCAGCCGAGAAATAATCAGACATGGGTGGAAAGGCTAGTACGACAATTCACCAAGATAAAAATGACTCCAGCTCAAGTCCTACCACATCTTCTGAAGTTGAACCTAACCATGCTAAAAGAGGCCCCTAAAAATCCCAACACTGCATCTCCCCACTACCATCCGAATGCCAGGTGCGCTTACCATTCTGAAAGTCCAGGGCACGACACCAACAACTGTTGGGCTCTGAAGAACAAGATTCAAGATCTGATCGATGCAAAGGAAGTTGAATTGAAGCTCCTGAGAAACCGAATGTTATTTCTGCTCTAATGCCTAGGCATGGACACAATGCCAATGCTGTGGAGGAGGACTTATTTGTTGACACCGTGGATGAATTGTTGACTCCGCTCTCGACCATCAAGTTGAATTTGTTAAAGGCTGGGGTGTTCCCAGGTTGTGACAAAGATTGATATACTTGCATGTCCTCATCATTTGACTGTCCTCTGTTGAAGAAAGGTATCCAACAACTGATTGATAACCAGGAAATTTTGTTTGAGAAAGCTCCTGTTTCACCCATTCCAGTGAAATAAGTTTCAATAATAACCATCTACGCTAATCCTTCCAGGGTCCCTAAAAGACCCGTTAGGATTACATCTGCTCATATGACTACTCCGCTTAAGATAACAATGCCCGAGCCAGCCCCGTACAAATCAGATAAAATGGTACCATGGAATTATGGTGGAGAAATCTACTACCATGGTGTCAAACAGATTGAACAGACTGCCGAAGAAGAGAGCTCCTAAGAGGACAATTCTGGAATCAGTAACATTGTCGGAACAAGCAAAATTACCCGCAGTGGGAGAATTTTCTCTCCAGAGATTGCCCCTCCAAAGTCAGTCTTTGAACCTGTGGCCGTTCCAAAGATTACATTTGTGCCCGTGATTGTACATGCAAGTGTACCCACCAACAATGACAACACAATTCCTATCCCTATTTCCACTGCTAAGAATAAAGGAAAGAATGTTCAAGAGGAGCTTGTCTTGACGAAGGCTCAATCACTAGTTATTCCTGAAACGTCCAAGAAGGAGATGGAATAAATCCCGAGGATCATTAAGAAGAGTGATTATGATGTGGTTGAACAACTGGGGCAGACCCCTTCCAAAATCTCTATGTTAGCATTGCTGCTATGCTCTGAGGCACATGCTAAAGCTTTGGTAAAGTTTCTGAAGACGGCTCACGTGCCACAAGAGACGTCTGCGGATCAATTCCAAGAGTGTGTGGCCAGTCTGACAGCTGACAATGGCCTGGGTTTCTATGATGCCGACTTGACGCCCAAAGGGAGAAAACACAATGACGCACTACATGTCTCGGTGGAGTGTAGGGGAACCACCCTAGCCCATGTTTTGGTTGATACGGGATCATCTCTGAACGTCTTGCCAAAGAAAGCCCTGGATAGATTGGATTGCGAGGGGATGACTTTAAAACCCAACAACATAGTGGTGAGAGCATTTGACGAATCTAAAAGGATGGTCCATGGGGAGGTGGACATCCCGATCAAGGTGGGAACCCATACGTTCAATTCAACATTCTATGTGATGGACATCCGTCCTTCTTACTCTTGCCTATTGGGACGCCCTTGGATTCACAACGTCGATGCTGTCACCTCCACTTTACATCAGATGCTGAAGTACCTTGTCCAAGGGAAAATCATATGTGTTCATGGTGAAGAGGAATACATGATTAGTCATCTTAACTCTTTCCGATATGTGGAGTTAGATGGAGAATTCATTGAGACCCCTTTCCAACATTTTGAAGAAGTCTCTCCAGAAATAGAAGCGACCAAAGCGGTATCCTCAATTCCTATAATCACAAGACCTCCACCTCGGATGTCGTCTCTAAAGGATGCAAAAGCAGTAGTGGAAGAAGGCGGATTCACCATCTGGGGGAAGCTTCCATACATCCCCTACAAATCAGACAAATTCGACTTGGGATTTACTTCAACTGCTCAGAAGGCCGTGTGCCACGCCCGTGCCGGAGGGCCACCTGTGAAGATCAGCCACCAAGGGGTTAATGCACTAGAGGACAGTGAAGAAGATGGCAGCCTGGAAGATTGTATATTTCCTACTGTCGGCGGAGGACTGTACAACTGGGAAGCAAAAGACTTTGTCCCAATTACTTTCATAACTCGGTAATTTATCTTTTCCATTTGGATCTGTAATAATTCACAAACGATTCATATTTTTCAACCTTGTGTCTTATCCGAGGCACAACGGTCCATTTGTAAGGGTCCTTATTTCATTTTCATATGTCATTTAATGAATCATGGACGTTTTTTCATATATAAACCTTTTGTGCTCATTGTCTTTCTTTTACATTTTGTTGTTTTAAGATGGCTATACCCTACACACACCCACACTCAAAAATGCAGGTACCCTTCCATTCCGGATCCCATGGGTAACGATACTGCTATAGCCTTCAGTGACTCTGAAGATCTGATCTACCAAGCCAAATACGAAGGTGAGGGAGATTATGAGGTACCAGGGGAATTGACCAGACTACTACAACAAGAGGAAAGAGCTATTCAGCCTCATGAGGAGTTGTTGGACACAATCAACTTGGGTACTGAGGAAGACAAAAAGGAAATCAGAGTGGGTGCCAATCTAGAGCCGAGTGTCAAGGAGCGCTTAATTCAGCTGTTGCATGATTATGTTGAGATCTTTGTCTGGTCATACAAAGACATGCTGGGACTCGATACAGACATTGTGGTACACTGTCTACCCACAAGAGAAGATTGTCCACCAGTGAAACAAAAAGTTCGCCGCATGAGACCTGATATGTCAGAGAAGATCAAAGCAGAAGTTATGAAGCAGTTTAATGCTGGATTTATGGCTGTTACTTCCTATCCATAATGGGTTGCTAACATTGTTCCCGTGCCTAAAAAGGACGGCAAAGTGAGAATGTGGGTGGATTATAAAGACTTAAACAGGGCCAGCCCTAAAGATGATTTTCCACTTCCGCACATCGACATCCTGGTTGACAATACAACTCAGCACAAAGTATTTTCTTTCATGGACAGATTCTCAGGCTATAACCAGATCAAAATGGCACCTGAGGACATGGAGAAAATTACATTTGTCACATAGTGGGGTACGTTCTGCTACAAAGTGATGCCATTCGGACTGAAGAATGCCGGGGCAACCTATCAACGCGCCATGGTAGCTTTGTTTCATGATATGATACATCATGAGATAGAGGTCTACGTAGATGACATGATAGCCCAATCACAAACTGAAGAAGAACACCTTGATCAATTGCAAAAGCTGTTTGTCAGGTTGAAGGAGTACAAGCTAAGGTTGAACCCGAACAAGTGCACATTCGGAGTCCGGTCCGGTAAGCTCTTAGGTTTCATTATCAGCAACAAAGGCATCGAGGTTGATCTTGCCAAAGTCAAAGCTATACAAGAAATGCCTACTCCTCGCATTGAGAAGGAAGTCAGAGGTTTTTTGGGACGCCTAAACTATATTGCTAGGTTCATTTCTCACCTAACATTTACTTGTGAACCAATCTTCAAACTGCTGAAGAAAGATCAGGTAGTTAGATGGAATGATGACTGTCAAGTTGCTTTTGAAAAAATCAAGGATTATTTACATGAACCTCATGTCCTGATGCCACCATTCGAGGGAAAACCGCTAATCATGTATCTGACTATCTTAGAGAACTCAATGGGGTGCATATTGGGGCAGCATGACGAGTCTGGCCGAAAAGAGCATGCCATTTATTACCTAAGCAAAAAGTTTACCGACTGTGAAAACAGATATTCACTGCTCGAGAAAACTTGTTATGCTTTGGTATGGGCTGCTCGCCGGCTAAGACAGTATATGTTGACTCATACCACTTTGCTGATATCTAAGATGGATCCGATAAAATACATCTTCGAAAAGCCTGCTTTGTCTAGAAGGATAGCTAGATGGCAGATGATCCTAACAGAATATGACATACAGTACACGACCCAAAAAGCTATAAAGGGCAGTGTGCTAGCTGATCATCTGGCTCATCAAGCTGTAGAAGATTATCAATCCATGAAGTTTGACTTCCCTGACGAAGACATCATGACATTGGACAATGTTGAAGATTTCAAACCATATGACGGACCTGAATAAGGATCCCGATGGACCCTGCACTTTGATGGGGCATCTAATGCACTTGGTAACGGTATCAGCACGGTGCTCATATCTCCGGAAGGTTACCATACTCCTTTTACTGCCAGACTTTGCTTCAATTGTACGAACAACATGGAAGAGTACGAAGCATGCATCTTTGGTCTCAAGGCTGCCATAGACTTGGGAATCAAATATTTAGTTGTGTTTGGGGATTCAGCTTTGGTCATCAGTCAGATCAAAGGAGAATGGGACACTAAGCACCCAAACCTCATCCCTTACAAAGAACATGTCTTGACATTGTTACCACATTTCGAGCAGATTACCTCCAACACTTCCCACGAGAAGAAAATCAGCTAGCAGATGCTCTAGCTACAATGTCATCCATGCTTAAACTTAATTGGGATAACGAGGCTCCCCAGGTCACCATTGAACGAATGGACGAACCAGCACACTGTCACGAGATTAACACCGAAGAAGTAGTGGACCAGCCTTGGTTTCATGAAGTCAAAAGGTATCTCAAGGCGCAAGAATATCCAGAAGGAGCTTCAGTCAATGACAAAAGTTCTTGAGATTCTCAGCTAAGTTCTTCTTGAGTAATGGCATCCTGTACAACGCAATCATGATTCTATTCTGCTCCGTTGTGTGGACAAGATTGAAGCTGAAAAGATCATGGCTGAACTGCATGAAGGCACCTTTAGAACTCACTCTAGCGGGCATACGATGGAGAATAAAATCCTTTGGGAAGGCTATTATTGGTCTACCATGGAAGCTGACTGCTATCAACACTCCTGGACTTGTCATAAATGTCAAATCTATGCAGACAAGGTACACGTGCCCCCGGTTCCTCTAAATGTCTTAACAGCTCCTTAGCCCTTTGCTATGTGGGGAATTGACATGATTGGTGAGATCAAGCCTACAACCTCCAATGGACACCGCTTCATTCTAGTGGCCATTGATTATTTCACAAAGTGGGTCGAAGCAGCTTCCTTCGCATCCGTTACTAAGAATGTTGTTGCCCGCTTCATCAAGCAGAATCTCATTTGCCGGTACAGTATCCCAGAAAGGATCATCACTGATAACGGTACAAACCTTAACAATAATATGATCACCGCCCTGTGCGAGCAGTTCAAGATTCAACATCACAATTCATCCCCCTATCGGCCAAAGATGAATGGTGCAGTCAAAGCTGCGAACAAAAACATCAAAAAAATCACAGAAAATGACGGTCACCTACAAGGACTGGCGTGAGATGCTACCGTTTGCTCTCCACGGGTACCGTACCGCGGCTCGCACATCAACTGGGGCAACACCCTATTCTTTAGTTTATGGCATGTAGGCTGTTTTACCTATTGAGGTTCAGATCCCCTCCTTAAGAATCATGAAGGATGCAGGTTTGAGTGAAGACAATTGGATTCAGACCCGACTTGATCAGTTGAACATAATTGATGAAAAGATACTTACTGCTGTTTGCCATGGTCAGATGTATCAAAAGCGGATGAACAAGGCTTTCAACAAGAAAGTTAGACGCCAAGTGTATCAAGTTAGAGATCTGATGATCAAGCGCATTATCTTGCCACAAAGTGATCCTAGGGGCAAATGGACTCCTACCTATGAATGACCATTTATAATCAAGAACATCTTTTCTGGTGGGGCAATGATCTTAACCACCATGAACGGCGACGACCTGCCACACCCTGCGAAAGCAAACATAGTCAAAAGATACTACGCATAAAAGACCCGCTAGGTTGACACACCTAGGCAAAACAAGGGCATCCTGGCGAACCAAAAGGTTTGGGCAAAAATTAGGGATAAAATAAAAAAATATGTACACCCGGCAAGTTGAAAACCCGAAAGGGCGACTTGGGCAAAAAAGGGTTTCCCGGTGAATCAAAAACCCGAAAGGGCGGTTCAGGAAGAAGTTAGGGAATTAAAGCGTATGACTATGTCTCGTTAGATCACTTTAAAGACAAACTCTTCACTGACAAACCTGGAGCTTCTGATCAACCTAATCATCTTTGGACGAAGCAACAAATGGACAAGATATTCGGAGATACGAAGGCTATAGCAGAATGGGAACCCCATGGGATTTTTTTACACACAGCTATCTTTCTTTGTATAAATTTTTCTTATCTTTGTGACACCATCCTCTTACTAGGATGTTTGTCTCCTTTGTACAAAATACTTATTCAAAGTAAATACAAAGATATCTCTTTCAAAGTACAGAAAACCATTTGTCCTTTTCTTTTTACACTTGTGTTTTATTTGCAAAAAATGTCCAATGATTCATTAATGAACATATGCATTTGAATATAATTACTGTTTACAAATAAACAGGAATGAAAAAGAACAATTACTGACAGGTTTAAAGGATAGGAAAAAGTCTTTAGGCTATTCCATTAGCAATCCCTACAGTACGTCATTAAGGTCCCCAGGGGAGCTAAAACTTTGAACTACCAATCCCCAGCGGAGCCAAAACTTCAAACTATCGATCCCCAGTGGAAACCATTGTTTCTCCAAATTCCCCAGCAAGTTATCTTGAAGCCTGGAAAACAACCAGATAACAGTTAACTTTTGTTTCTCCCCAATCTCGGGTGACTCCCCAATAGAGTGGCATACAACCCAAACTACTAAACTTTTTTCAAACAGGAATAAGCTTTTTCCCACAGAATCTTCACTACTCCCCAGCAGGATAACTTTCTTCCCCACAGAGTTTCATCACTCCCCAACAGAATGAAGATTCTCATTCTTATTTCACAGCAGAAGTCATCAAAGTTCTCTGGATTCCCCAAGCAGATTACTCAAGCAGTATTTGGCATTACTCTCACAACAGAATTTTTGTTAATATTCCAACTTCAAGACATGAAGGATCCCAATATTCCCAGAGAAGTCGTCAAGGATTTCTTATCCTCAACAGTCAAGGATTTATTTCCCCGGCAGCAGTCAAGGATTTATTTTCCTTATCAATACAGCTAATCAGCTTACATGTGTATATATTACATTCATATATCATAAACATTGATAAAGCACATTTATTGCATCATACATTTCATGCAACATAACTTTGTGTTTCAGCTAACATTTTACCCTTTTCAGGATAAGATTAACAGCTATCATTAACAATGTTCAAAGATTTCAAATACAGTTCAGATACACTCCAGACACGGAAGTCATTCTTCTACTCATTCAGATCTCAACCCTCAGATACAGTACAAATACACTCCAGACACGGAAGTCACTCTGTTACTTATTCAGATCCGAGTTCAGATACACTCCAGACACGGAAGTCATTCTGTCACTTATTCAGATCCGAGTTCAGATACACTCCAGAAATGGAAGTCATTCTGTCACTTATTCAGATCCAAGTTCAGATACACTCCAGACACGGAAGTCATTCTGTCACTTATTCATATTCTAGTCCATATACGCTTCAGACATGGTTGCCATTCTGTCACTAATTCAGATTCAGATTTCAAGATACAGTACAGATACACTCCAGACACGGAATTCATTCTGTTACTCATTCAGATATAGCTCGGATACGCTCCAGACACGGACGCTATTCCATTGCTCATTCAGATTCAGTCTTCAGATACAGTTCAGATACGTTCCAGATACGGACACCATTTTGATACTCATTCTTTTGATTTACAACTTACAATTCAACAAGCATTCTTGGATGGCATCTACAAGCCCATCTCCAACAAGATTCTATCACATCTCCAAATGGCATATTTAAGCCCATTCCCTCGACTACACTTCATCAAGTGCAAATTTATGGGCACTCTAGTGTCCAATCATCTTTTACCTTCGAGTCACGAACGACAAAACTCGCCAATCTAACTCTTCATGTTCAAGAAGATTGAACAGGGGCAGCTGTTGTACCCCAAAATTTTCCCTCTCATTTATCAAGATTTTTCTCACAAGACTTCTTGGACTCAAGACAAGATTAGGGTTTGGTCAGCTCAAGACACCTCATCTTGCACTGATAACCTAAAATTAGGGTTTGAGTTTGCACAAGGATTTTTGGACCACCAATGCTTCATGTGACTTTCATACATCATCTTCGACCCCTAAGATTTATCATGTTAAGTTTCAAGCCTTGAATCATATTTTTGCTCAGTCAATTGGACAGTTGACCTAAAAATCAGCTATATTGGGGAAAAAGTCAACCATGGCCAATTTACAGTCAAACTTCATAATTTTTGATCCACAACCACATTTTAGACTCATATGCATCATTTGATCAAGTTTGGATCATAACTCCTCAAGAAATTTGATCAAATCATCAAAAGGGCAAAATGGTCAAAATTAAGGTTTTGATTGAGAAAAGGAAATTTCTGATTTTTAACCTATCCAATGACCAATTGGGTTCAAACATGATTTCAAGGACTCAATAGCATCATCTTGACCTAATTACATGGTTCAAAAGATCTCAAGTTCATTGGATTGACAGATGAATTTTCCAATTAACTGATCAAAAGTCAATTGTACACTAAAAAGTCAAACTTTGACTTTTTGGTTAAAATCAAGTTACAAGGGTCATAATTCATCAAGATATGTCAAAATGTGAAACTTGTTGACCAAGAAGACCAATTTTGAAAATTAGGGTTTTGAATTTGAAAATTTTCATAACTTAGAATTTTTTCTAAGTATGGAAATTTTCTTATTTTTCCCAACTTTTCACCACTTTTTCACCATGATTCAATTTGATTCAAAGAAAACTTCCAACATGAAAGTTGTAGTCCTCCATGAAATATACAACTTTTATTAACAAACTTTTCCCAAAAGATACTTGTATCTCAAGTTATGAATTTGTGAACATAGGTCCATGAACTAAATAACTTAGTGAAATTTTGCCCTAATTTAGGTAGGTTTTTCACCCAAATTCATGGACATTTTTCACCTAGTTCCAAGATATATCTAAAAATGCATTTCAAATTTGGATTATAGAGCACATTGCAAGCTTTCCAAAATGTCCAAGAACACTCCAAGATCATTTGTGGTTAGGGAGAATCGAAGAAGAGAAATTGGCATTTTGTCACTTTTGTTCATGCCATTTTCACAAAGTATCAAGTTGCAAATCTAATCTTGGATGCTTGTAACTTGCATTACAGGTCCTAAACTCATTCTACACTCCATAATTAAATGCAAACTCAGAGGTTAAAGGCTTTATTTTTACTTTTGAAGCATTGTATAAGTTGTAATTCCATTTTTGGCCAAAAGTGCTTAATGCCATTTTCATAAAGGTGAGATTTTGCAACTTTATAAATCTTGAGCCTTGGAACTGTCCCTTTGATGAAAACAATTTCCACAGGTATTAAGCAAAGTATACCAACTCTTATCATCCCTTGAGGTAGCCAGTACAATCATGTTGCATTTGTCTTGTCACTTTTCTTCAAATGCAAGAAAAGTTGCAAAAGAAGTCAGAACTTGTACAACTAGTGAAGAGTGGCCTTTGTATCCATTCTATACATATTAACAAACTTATCACAATCCATAAAACGAAGGCATTGCATCCAAAACTCTCCCAAACACAAAAACATCATTTTTCTGCCCAAACATTGCAGTTCTGCAAAATTATTGCCAACTTTATTTTTGCTCGTGCGTTTTGTGGATTGACATTTGAAACACTTCATACACATCCTACCAAAGCTATCCAAGCCCTTTCCCTGCATCTGTAAGCCCTGTTTTATCCATTGCCATTTTCAAATTTGGAACTTGCAACTTGACTTGTGTAAAGAGTTTCAGCCATCCACAAAGCAAGCTAGACATTGGAATAGCTTGAAGGAAGTTTAGGGAAGCTCACACGATCCTCAGGCCTCACTCAAAGTCCCCACATTGTCATATCCAAATCCAGCTGAAGGAGGTATTTTTCAAATCTCTATCTCTCTATTTAGGCATCCTGAAGCCACGATTTGTGAAGGCAAGATGTATTTCATAACACGGCGAAGTTGTACATATGCATACTTGTCATTTATATTAACTAAGCTAAGAGAATTTGAAGCTTGAAGTTGCTGAAATATTTAGGTCACGATTTAGGGCCATTAAAATTATCCCTGATCTTTGAGAGTTAGGTTACAAATTTTATATCATTGGAATCGTGAGATAAAATGCTACATGTTTTGTGTTATAAGTTTTTATTTTTATGCAAGCAATAACAAGTTACAGATTTGAAGAAGAACGTGCGCGCAGAAGGAATGGTTGGAGGACAGGGATGACTGACTTGGGCTTTTTGGCGCGCCTGGCCTTTTTGTTTCCACTTTTCACACCCCCTAACTTACTTTTGCACCCCCTGACTATTTTCTTATATTTTTACATTTTCTTGCATATTTTTATATTTATTGCTTGCATACATTTTTTCTAATGATAAAAAATACCCAAAAATAATTTATTTATTTCCACACTTTTATTTTATTTTTTATTGGCATAAATAATGGTTTATTAGGATAATATACTTTGTTTTCTTAAATAAATTGTAAATATATTTAAAAATAAATACATTTTTATTATGTTATTTATATACATAAAATATTTATTTTCATACATATTTTAATTTTTAATATTGACATATAATATTATTTATTATTTTCTTATACAAAAAATGGATAAATATTAATATAGAACATATATTTTATTTTAATTGAAAATTAGGGTTTCACCCTTTCAAAAATAATATTATTTTTTCTCTTATTTTTAGGGCTTAAATAAATCATTTTTCTCATACAAAAAATCAAATACAAAACATTTTTAGCATAAATACATTTGCATTGCATTTTTAATATTTGTATATTTATTTAATGCACAAGATTCAATTGAGTTGTAATAGTATTTTTAGGGTTTATTTTATGCAATATCCCCATTCAAAAACTTGTATCCCCCCTCCCATAATAATTGTTGTAATAGCTTAATTTACATTTACGCAATTTATCGCATTTATACCATGTTTAGTAAACTAGGGTTTGCATGATAAGACCAAAAACAAAACAAATAGAAAAGACCTAATACAAGACAAATCAAATGCATGAAAAATGGCACACATTGAACACAAGCACCCTTAGGGTTTCACCCACTTGGTTGCCTAAACAAAAATGGCCATGTTACGCATGCGAAGTATCTTGGCAAAACAAAACAAAATAAGATCATAGTCCCTCGATGACGCTATACAAAGGTTGCCTAAACAAAATGATCTTGGTCCCTCAAAATGCTAGAGATACTTGGCAACATTGCTATCATGGTCATACGATTACCCACGCCCGTCCCGTTTAACATCCAAAGAAAGGGTTGCTTACCAAATCAATGGTAAGTCAACAATGTCAAAGGAATAAAAATGCACAAGAAAGACATTTGAGTAGGTAGATAGCTTCTAAGTTACTTGCTCTATTTCAAAATAATCCTTGCTATTTTCAAAAACAAACATACACACATTTTCAAACAATTTAAAAAACATTGAAACATTTTTCAAAAGATAAACATCTTTGTATACATTTTTACGAACGAGAATCATTACAAAGATTGCCTAAACAAATGGCCTCTTTTCAAAATACTTTCAAAATCACACCAAACACAAAGCACCATTTCAAACAATTTCAAAGCAAAGCAAGTGATCTAAGCAAGTAACTAAGAGCCCATGGAAAACCATAGATGAAAAGGGTACTAGCACCTTCCCTTTTCATAATCTACCCCCCGAACTCAAGAAAACATCTCAAAGGTCTTTCCTGTGCTTTTTTACCTTTCCTTTTGGATAAAATAAAAGTCGATGGCAACTCTTGCTAAACCGCGACATTTGCGACGAAACGCAAAACCTCAAGTCAGTTCTCCCACCGTATCACAACAAGGATTATAAGTTATACCCCCTCTGATTCCAAGCAATGGGACATTAGGGTACCCCCCACAACGATCAAAAACAGCAGTGGATTCCATAGCCCGGGAACTCTAAAGAATATATGTATGAGTAAGTGACATTATTCTGTAGGACCAACCCAAACCTTCTTCGTTCTTCAACACAAACTTAGGGAGGTGCGAAATAAACAACCTCGATAGCAACGGCATGCAACACATAAGAGTCCCTATTCTTCGCACAGTACGAGTATAAAGGGCATGCAAGATATCACCCAGCAGGGTAGGCACAAGATTGCGAGAAAGGAAAATCATGACAGCATTCACATCTACAAAGGAATCCGGATTCGGGAAGAGAACCAACCCATAGATAAGGAGAGCCAAGATATCTTCGAAATCCTGAAAATCCAAATTATCCCAGAATAGCTAAGCCTGGTCTATCATAAATTTGGATAAGAAACCTTCGACCCTGCTTCGTGTTTCCCAATTGGATACTACATCAGCTCGTTTCAAATGCAGAGCTGAGGCAATGTCTTCAGGTCTAGGAACTTCTTCCATACCTGTGAAGGGTACCTGTTCAAGGATGGATATGCCCAATAGGTGGGAGAACTCTTCTAAGGTGGGAACCAGCTGGTAATCTGGAAAAGTGAAGCAATGATGCACAAGATCGAAGAACTGGAAAAGTACACTCATAATCTGCTCATCAAGATTTGAAGTGACCAGGCTGAGAAGATGACCATGTCTCTTAATGAACATATAAGTCTTGGAAACTCTTGAGACTAGCTCTTTAAGTTGGGCAGGTATCTGCATAAAGTTGACTCGGATGGTATTTCTGCGCCCGGAAGCCATAATCTGCAAAACAGAACAAAGATAAATTCCCTTGGTCTTTGAAATGGTTAGTATAATGAAGTATGAATGCCATGTTATGATGCATGGTGTCATGGTAAACCACAGGTATAACAAACATAGATATTGCAAACACAGTCAAATCACACAAAGCCCTTAGGTTTAAGGCTTGCATGAGGTCAAAGATAATACCCTCTTGAAGTTAAGTTGGTTTCAACCTATCCTAGAAAACTTAACCGGGTTCTAGAGGATCTCAATATCACTGACCATCCTCCATCGGTCATGGTTTCAGCTCACGCAATCTTTTCTTGCGGCCGAAACTATCTCGAGAGTATGGTCTCAATGAGTGTAGTATCGAGTATCAACCAGTTCCCAACTTTACACCGAGGCCGGCTATCTCACTACTTTCTAATGGCCAAGTTGGTCGATTAAAGGTTCTAAGGTCAGTTGATGCTTAACGAAACCACGCAGCGGCCCCGTATTCTCCTAGTTTCTCCACAAGGGATACCGATACCAACCAATGTGCCACATCAACGTAGCTACTTCTTCAACCGTATCGGTCTACGCCATATAGTTCCCTCACATTGTATTGCTACTTACCTAAAAGGTGTCCCCAGATCCGGGTTAGGATCTATAGTAACTCCCAAACAAAACCCCTTAAAAGTAAAGCAATCAAATCAATCAAGAGAAGCAATTACGATGAACTAGATCCTAAGGTATACCCCACTTACTGTCCGCAGCAGAGTCGCCAGTTCTGTGATACGGTGGCAGAACCGACTGTTTCGAAATGGTGGTTTGCGTTTTGCATTTTTTGTTCGCAAAATGTCGCGGTAAGCAAGAGTCGCCAGCGACTTTTATTTCATCCAATCAGAAAGGAAAAAAGTACAAAAAAAATCCTTTTTCAAGATTTTGAGTACGGGGGGTAGGTTATAGAAAGGGAAGGTGTTAGCACCCTTTCTATCCATGATTTTCCATGGGCTCTTAGGTACTTGCTCATATTTTTTTTAAAATTTCTTGTGTATGTGCTTTTTTTTTGAAAATTTTGACTTCGTGATAACCCTTTTATCAGTCCTCAAAGGTGTGACGAAGTTGTTTTGAAAGTTTGTTTGAAAAGTGTAAGTGTGAAAAGTTTTAATTTGAGCAAATACCTACTAGCATCTACCTACTCGAAAAAAGTTTGTTTCTATTCTTGTTTCCTTTAGACAACACTATCCTACTATTGAGAAATAGGTAGCACCGTCGTCGGAGTTGTAAGGGTCAATTTGAAAGGGACGTACGATCACTAAAGCAATGTTAGGATACCTTAGAAATAACCCTAGAGTCTTAAGATCTTTCCAAGGAAACATTTTCGAGGCAACATTCGAACGGGACCATTTGATCTTTTAGACTGGAGGGCAACCACTAAGACATCCCATGCTTAATGATCGTTTACCGAAGGCAACTGAAGTGAGAGTATACCCTAAGAGTGATAGGTGCGAGTGATTTGTTTTAGTTATTTATCTTTGCATTTTAGGGTTTTCTAACTGTATTAAATTATCATGCAATCTTGCCATACAATCCTATTAACATACATCTAGACCGTTAAATATTTGCGCGAATTAAAATGCGAGAAAGTAAATCTATGCTATTACAAGGCTTCGGGGAGAGTGATTAATTACATAGCCAAAAACCCAGGAAAAAGCGATAAATAAAACCCTAGATTAAACTATTACAAACCATGCACAGTTACAAAAATATTGACAAAATAAAATATTATGTGCGCGATAAATCGGATACGAGATAATTAGGGTTTTGACCCTTGCCTAAACCTAATTGCGATTAATTAAGAAAATGCTTTTGTTATGTTTTAAGAAAATAATGGAATTGTTAAATTAAAAAAGAAAATCCTAATTCTAATTAATTTTAAATTAAGAAAAATAAATTAATTTATTCTAAGACCTATTTTTTTGTATTTTTATTTAAGAAAAAGAGCAAAATTGAATTTAATCAAAAGTTAACCTAATTTCTATTTTGATTTTATTTATGAAAACAAATTATAATTTTCCTATTTTAAACTAAATCAAATTAATTTTGATAAAAATAAAAATTAATCCTAATTTTTGATGAATCATTGATTTTATCTTTTTTTGAAAAAAAAAGAATAATTAGTTGTCAATAAAAATAATTAAGAAAAAAAGTACTAAAAGAATTAAAAATAAATAAATAGAGAAAGGTGAAATGGGCCTGGTGGTTTTTGCTGGAAAAGGGGGTTTAGAACTGAATTTTTAGGCCCAAATGGACAGAGGCCTGTTTGACTTCGCCCCCATCCAGTGCGCATGCTTGACTAAGGCGTATGGTGGTTCTTCAGTGGAAGACGTTGGATCTGGGCTGAAGATGCATTTGATGGTTGGATCTTGATGGTACATGATGGATGTTTGGACTTGTGGGGTACAGAATCCTGTAAGAAAGCCTCAGAAAAATGGAAAATGCAAGAGGTAGGGATCGAACCCCTGTCCTTGCACACTGTAGCGCCTTACTTTCTCCACTCTTGCCACTGGGTCAATCTATTCAATCGTTAATATAATACAACAAAAATAATATGATGGTAAATCAGGCCTATGCCCAGCTGTCAGCGCGCGCACCAAGTGGGTCCCTGGGAATTCGAATGAGCCAATCAGTAAGCTTCCTTCAGCCACACCAGTGTCTCTTTCGTTGATCTGTTGTTTTTGACATAACACTTTTACCTACGGTCGTATTCGTCGCTATATGCTATAACGACGACATTTGTCTGTAGCTATAAACCTGCAAATCTTTAAAACACAATTCTAGAAAAACAAATTCCAACCAAGGGCATAGATAAATTGTATTTCCTCTCCTGCACATGAAGAGGCCCTTAATTTGGCCAATTTTTCCTCTAGCTAGGGTTCCCCAATTTGGATCTTACGAACCCTAACCATGGCAAGTGACCATTCCTGCATCGAAACTCAAATCCAGGCTATCAAGAAGATTCTCAGCCTGATCATGAACATGTCTATGCAAGCGAATTAGATTTAAAACATGTAAAACCAGAGAAACAAGTTTGAGTTCAGAGGGTGCAAACCTTGAGGTGTAACTGACGATTCTGGAGGCTTTCTGGCTTGAGAGCGATTAGAATAGCTTCAATCCACGCCCAGGAATAGATTGCTGGCTTTAAATTTCCTTGAATTGTCCTCTAAATCAAAATTCAAACCTCACCTTTTTTGCAAAAACTCACTTTTGTTTGCTGACTTTCACGGCCTCTAACCTCTCCCTTGTGCATTGGATCTCTTCTCTATATGTAGTGGAACACATTAGGTCAAAAAAATGCATTGTATCTTTATCAATTATGGAGATTTGATTTGATCCTTCAATGCATATGATTCTTTTCCAAATTTTCTCAAATCCAGTCTTGTTCAAACCAAATTGCCTTTGCACGAGTTTATCTTCAATTGACAGTATATGAGATCTTTTTTCAATGTACAAATCATCCCTAAAATACAATATATGATTTATTAGGATTTATTTGATTTTATTTGAATTTTAAATGAATAAAAATCAAAATAAATTAAATAAATGAATAAATAAAGCATGGAGGGTCCCATAGGTCGTGAACTATGTTAGGAATGAGATGCAAGCATAAAAAGTTGGGCCCATTTAGCAAAAGATGCAAATTTGAGCATGTTTGACTTTTGGCAATGTTGCAAAAAAGGTTAACTTGGCCAATGCATAACTCTCTCAATTTTGACCCTAGAGAGTTGTTCTTGGACTTTTTAGAAATCTTAGGATGTCCTCTAAGCAACCTTTTTGGTATCATCTCAATTGAGTCTTCCATGTTCATGTATGAAGCTTTGACTCAAAAGGTGTTTTTGTTGACTTTTCAAAATGACCTATAATGTCCAAATTAATATCTTCTAGTGAGTGCATATTTTGAACTTGGGAGATGAATATGAATTGTATGGAATTGCATCCTCTTCAAAATTAGCTTTAGATGGGTCATTTCTGATAAAGTATGAGAAAGTTATGCTTAGTCAAAGTAGAGTTGACTTTTCCTACAAAACCCTAATTTAACAACTTTTGGGTTTTGATGAATTATGGGCAATCCTTGATGAATCATGATCAACCCTTTATCAAATGATGAATGATACTTCAAAATGAGTATGTTGACAAAAAATCTTGAAATTTGACTGTATGTGGGCCATAATTGACTTTTGATTGAGCAAACTTCCTCTGCAAGGCTTGAAACTTGACATGGATGATCTTGAGAACATATTAGGACAATGGTGAGCATTTGGGATCCTTTGGACTCAAACATATTGATGCAAAATGAAACCTAATTTGAGGTAGATTTCCTCAGGAGAGAGTTTGTCTGGTCAACCCTTAGATTTCCTTGAACAATTTGAGGACCTCACTTGACATGTATTGAGAAATAAGGGAGGGAAAATTTTAGGGTACAAAACTCGCACTATGAGGAAGCGACGTACTCTTTCGTTTTGCTTGCCTTTGCTGTCTAGGTAATTTATTTCGTACCTTCCTCGATCAGTATTGAAGAATGAGCAAGGTTTGAGGTGTCGCAAAGGTTAATGTCGCTTTCTCATACAGATATCTATTGGTGCTCTCGATCTCAAGAGGAAATTACTATCATTGACCATTGCGTGGAGTTCCATAATATTGCAGTCTTAGTCATTAGGGGAGGTATTACATATAACCCTTCTCTAGCTCTATGATAATTTGGCTATGCTCGAAGAGATGGTCCCCACGATACACTTATTTAAGGTATTGTACTTGACTACAAGAACGATGTCCAAGGTTATCATCGAAGGTTTGTACATGCTTGGGACATGGTAAGCAAGGTTGATAGCAAGACTTTGGGGAATAAGAATTCCATCCCTCTTAAGCCTTATCTCAAATTGGTACGAGCTCGTGCTCAAAGTCCCATGATGCCATATCCAGCCATCCTACCAATAGTTGTGGAACCTGTTATTGAGGGGGATATTCCTTATACTATTCTCCACCCAGATATGCCTACTGACCTTGAAGAGTTGCAAAAGTCTTGGATTCAACTGAAGGAAGAATGGGACATCTTTGAGACCCAATTCTATGCAAGTGAGAAGAAAGTGTTGGAACTCACAAGGCAACTTCAAGAGGAGCAGAGTCTTAATGCATACATCAGCACAAAGAGGAAGCATCCTTGGGAAATTTGATTCTTAGATTTTAGGAGTTCATTTTATATTTGAAAGCTCTTGTAAGCCTAAAAGGCAGTTGTAATTTGAACTTTGTTAATAAAATTTTTGTTTCTTGTTTCCTCCTGGTTAGCAAATTTAAATTTCCTAAAGTCCTTGAATCACTGCATTTACATATCATGCATCATTTCATAACAGGTTTTTCATACAGGTTTCTCATTTTCTCGCTGTTTATTTCAGCAGAAAAATGGCCCTTGAACAAATCGTAAAGGATCTCCAGGCTCAACACGCCCAGTTCTAGGAAACTCTCATGAATCTGGACCAAGGGAAAAAGAGTTGTTGGCGCTTGTCACCAAGAAAAAGAAGACCAAAAAGCTTGTTGTTGTCCTCAACATGGGGAGGAGGTTCAAGGGTCCCGCTCATCCAGTCCATGTAGAAGATGACTCCTATGAAGAAGATGACCACCATGATGAATATGGAAAGGACAAGCAGGATTATGAGAATATTCCTGAAGACAAATACTTTTCTGATGAACAGTATCCTCCCGCGGGTGACAAATATAAGTAGTTGGAGGACAAACTCAAGGCAATGGAAGTCCAGAAGGTACTTGGACTAGATTTTGGTGAATTAGGTCTGGTTCCCAGGATGGTCATCCCACCTAAGTTTAAAGTCCCTGTCTTTTCTAAGTACGATGGGGTCTCTTGTCCTAAGCTCCACTTGAGGTCGTACATTCGGAAGATACAACCACACACTGCTGACCGGAAGTTATGGGTCCATTTCTTCCAAGAAATTTTGGCTGGTACACAACTGGAATAATTATATCAGATGGAGGGAACCAATATCCACACCTGGGAAGATTTTCCTGCTGCTTTCTGCAAGCAGTACCAATACAATGTTAACTTGGCACCAGCTCGAGTGCAACTGCAGAATATGTCCATGGGCTCTAATGAGGCATTCAAGGAATAGCTCAGAAATGGAGGGACTTAGCCGGAAGGGTGTAACCTCCTCTAAATTATAAGTAAATGATGGATATGTTTATGGGCACTCTGACAGGCCCGTTCTTTAATCTATTGATCGGAAGCTCTTCAGTGGGTTTTATAGAAATGATCTTGACAGGGGAAAGAATAGAAAATGGTATCAAGAGCGGGAAGATTCTGATGGCTGCATCTTCGAATGATGTGAAGAAGTCATTTGGATGGAAAAAGGAGGTCAATTCTATTTATGGCCAGAAGAGCCGTAGTAAAAGTAGTCGTCGCCAATCTATGGGATCCGTGTTAATTTCCAATCCGGTGACTGCTCAACAACAACAACAGCAGGGTAACCACCAAAGTTTGGACGCACCGAGAAGGAAATTCACCAAGATTAATATGCCTTTGTCTCAAGCACTACAACAATTGCTAAAATCCGAAATCATTTTACTGCGGGATCCTCCTCCCAATCCCAACACCACCTCTCCTAAGTACAATTCGAATGCAAGGTGTGCTTATCATTCAAAAAGTCCTGGTCATGACACCAACAATTGTTGGGCCCTGAAGAACAAGATTTGGGACATTATTGACAACAAGGAGATTGAGTTCGATCCTCCAGAGACTCCAAATGTGATTACAGCACCTATGCCCAAACATGATAAAGGCATAAGCATTGTTGAAGATATTCTGTATGTTACTTATGTGGATGATGTGATTACTCCGCTCTCTATGATAAAGAAGAATTTGTTACAAGTTGGTTTATTTCCAGGTTATGTTGAAGTTTATTATTGTTGTGCAGTCAAACCCAATGGTTGCGGGTCACTAAAAAAGGGTGTTCAAGGCTTTATGGATGGACACATTATTCTGATTGAAAAAGTTTCGTCTACCAACAATTTTTGCCATGATCTATCTGTTATCTCCGATACTCCTTTTAGGATCCCTTCCAAAGGTCCTATAAGGATTACCGCCAATCCAAAAGCTACTCTGCTAGTTATTACGATGCTCGGGCATATCCCGTATTCCTCAGAGAAGGCAAATCCATGGCATTATGGGTCTGACGTCTATTATCATGGCGTCAAGGAAGAATTATCCGATGAAGAAAATGAAGAAATTGATCCCAGTATTGTCAATATTATGGGGACCAGTAAGATTACAAGAAGTGGAAGGATTTTCTCCCTGGAAATTTCTCCACCTGCTCAGCTTACCGCTACCAAGATGGCTGTTGGGGCTCGGGGTAAAGAGTCGGTGATAGAGCATGCCCGGACGGAGGCTCTAAAAGAAGCTCCTGTCCAAGATACTTTTGGAGAAGATTTATAAGAGGTTCTAAATATCATTCGCTGAAGTGATTATAAAATTTTTGAATTGCTGGGGCATACCCCATCCAAAATATCTATGTTGTCATTACTGCTGTGTTTCGAGGCTCGTGCGAAGGCTTTAGTGAAATTCCTGAAGACTTCCCACGTGTCGCAGGAAATTTCGGCAGATCAATTTATAAGCTACATGGCTAGTTTGACACCTGACAATAGTTTGGGTTTCTTCAATGCTGACTTGACCCCGAAGGGGAGGAATCATAGTAGGGCCTTGTATGTCTCCATTGAATACAGGGCACTACATTGGCCTATGTATTGATTGACACAGGATCATCTCTGAATGTTCTACCGAAGGCCGCTCTAAATCATTTAGATTGTGAAAGGGTGGTGTTGAAGCCCAGTAATATCATATAGTTCGAGCCTTCGATGGATCGAAAAGAATGGTACACGGAGAGGTGGACCTCCCAATCAAGGCGGGTTCACAGATTTTTGAGTCCACTTTTTATGTCATGGACATCCGGCCGGCTTACTCTTTTTTATTGGGGTGCCCTTGGATCCATGGGGCAGGTGTTGTCACTTCCACCTTGCACCAGAAACTGAAATATCCAGTGAAAGGGAAAGTCGTTATTGTTTGTGGAGAGGAGAAATATATGGTCACCCACCTCAACTCATTCTGATACATCGAGATGAATAGAGAATTCATTGAAACGCCATGTCAAACCTTTGAAGTAATCTCTCTTACTACTGTTGAAGATGTTTCATCCATTCCAAAGATCACCAAAACTCCACACAAGATGGCCTCTTTGTAAGATGCTAAGGCCACTGTAATACATTGGGAGAACTGACTCGGGTGTTTTTCATTTTATCACAATTTTTGCGGATAGAAAGAGTTTCCACCGAATTTTATTTTATCCAATAAAGGAAAGGGTGAAAAGAACAGGAAAGACCTTTTTGAGAATTTTCTTGAGTTCGGGGGGTAGTGTGATACGATGGAAGAACCGACTGTTTTACTGGTTTGCGTTTTTTGTTTGCAAATGTTACGGTAAGCAAGAGTCGCCACCGACTTTTATTTCATCCAACAAAGGAAACGGAAAAAGAACGAAAAAAAACCTTTTTCGAGATGTTTCTGAGTACGGGGGGTAGATTATAGAAAGGGAATGTGTTAGCACCCTTTCTATCCGTGGTTTTCCATGGGCTCTTAGGTACTTTCTCATTTTGAAATTGCTTGTGTGTGTTTTGAAAAGTTTTTGTTTAACTTCGTGATAACCCTTGTATCTGTTCTCAAGAGTGTGACGAAGTTGTTTTTGAAAACTGTTTTGAAAGTGTTTGTGAAAAAGAGTTTTTATTGTTTTGAGAAAGTACTTAAGAGTTTCTACCTACTCGAAAAAGATTGTTCATTTTCTCGTTTCCTTTAGACAGCGCTATCCTACTATTAGTGAGTAGGTAGCCCTATCGTTGGATGTTGAGGGACTATCGAAAGGGACACTATGGTCATCGAAGGCAACATGTAAAGATATCTTAGCATTCGAAGGGACTGTCATCATATAGGCATCATCGAGGGACAAGATCATTTCTCGTAGGCAACTCGAGGGACGTTAGGGACCATGATCTTTATGATGACTTTAGAATTAAGGGTCTTTTCTAAGACATCCCTATGTTCGAGGGACATGACCATTATTTTCCGAGGCAACCAAGTGAGGTATACCCTAAGGGTGCATATGTGCAAGGTGTGTTATGTTCAGTTATTTTAGTCTTGTGTTAAGTTTTATAATGTTTGATTATTCTTGCCATACAATCCCATTAGTCATACATCTAGCAGTTAATAATTGCAGTAATTTAAAAGTGCAGAAATATAAAACCTAGCTATTACAAGGCTTCGGGGAGGGGGATTATGTACATATCCAAAACTGGGGGGGAATAAATAAAAGCGGTAAAGATCCTACTAATCATCTATTACATTCCAATATACAGTTACAATAATAAAAGGAAGTGCGAAAGAATAATAACGCGCAAATTTGAAAAGACGTCTAAAAATCCTAAGATATAAAAAATCTTTTTGTTGTTTTTTGTTTTAATTTATAAAAATGGTTTAAGTTAAAAAATAATTAATCTAGATCTATATTTAAAAAAAATTTAATTATTAAAGAAACATGAAGTTTAAATAAAAGAAATTAATTCTATATTTTTTTAGTATTTTTGTTACGAAAAGGAAAATGAATTAAAATGAAATTAAACCTAAGTTCTATTAATTTTAATTTTAAAAAAAAAGTTAAAGTGATTAGTTAATTAATTTACCAAAATTAAAATTTAATTAAGAAAAATCTTAAATCTATTTTTATGTGATTTTTATATTTGTTTATTGATTAAAATAAAAAAAGGATTAAAAGAAATAAATGAAACGAATAAAACAAGAAAATAAAGATGGGCCTAGTAGCAAAAGTAAATAGGGGGTGCAATCATCAGAAATTCCTAGGCTCGAATCTTCGAAAGCTTCATGCCCTAACCATGGTGTTTTCAGATTCTTGCGTGGAACCTCTGATTCAACCATCCATAACTGTTCTATATAATCTCAAACAAATGTTAGCATGCCATGAAATTTGATTAAAAATAGAGATTTGAAGTTTAAAATTTTACCAAATCGGTGTTGTCAAATGGGAGCGTGTTATACGTGTGATGGATTGCTCTTGGGCCTTGTAAGACTCCTGAGGAATTCAAGAGGATGGTTTGAGGCTTGATGTCAATCGAGAGAGACTAGAACCTCGAGATATGACTTGCACCAATTCTTTGATTTCGGGAGAACTTTTTGAAGAGCTTTTGGAGAGCTTTTTTGAAGAGCTTTTTGAGAGCTTTTTAGAGAGGAATTTCGTGTCTTTCAAGCTTGTATGGATCTATATTTATAGATGAGAATTAGGATACAAGAAATCATGGAAAGAATCTCCCTCATAATGTTGTATTTTAAGACCATGATCAAAATTTGAAAAAATGCCATATTTGATCATTTTATGTCATTTTCACATGTGGATGAACCTGGACATATTTGAAGGGTTATTGCACGAAATCAATTGACATAAACCAGCATAAAACTTGCCCAAAATGGATTCACATTAAAATTTATATTATTTCTATCATTTATTTATTTAATTATGAATTTTAATGAATAAAATATCAAAATAAATAGAATAAATAGTTAAAAAATGTATGGGTGGGCTTAGAGGTCGTGGACCATGTTAGGAATGAGTTTCAAACTTGAAAAGATAGGCCCATTTGGAAAAATCCATGTTTGGTCAATATTTGCTTCATGCATTTTTTTCAAAAATTATCCAACTTTAACAATGTATCTCTCTCTCAATTTTAACCCTATGAGGGTGTTCTTAGACTTTCTAGAAAGCTTAGGATGTCCTATAAACAACCCTTTTGGTTTCATCTCACTTGGATCTTCCATGTTCATGTAAGAAGCTTTTACCCAAAAGGTGCTTTTGTTGACTTTTTGAAATGACCTATAATGTCTATAACTTTTCATGAGTGCATTTCTTGAACTTGAGGGATGAATATGAGTTGTAGGGAATTGAATCCTATTCAAAACGAGCCTTTAATGGGAAATTTCTAATAAAGTATGAGAAAGTTATGCCTGGTCAAAGTTTGGTTGACTTTTCCTATAGAAACCCTAATTTAGCAACTTTTGAGTTTTGATGAATTTGGGGCATTCCTTGAGGAATCGTGATCAACCCTTGACAAAATGATGGATATTACTTCAAAATGTTGATGTTGACCAAAAATCTTGAAGTTTGACTATATATGGGCCACATTTGACTTTTGACCTAGTATAGTTGATTTTCAGGCATTTGAGCAGTTGACTGAGCAAACTTCTTGTACAAGGCATGAAACTTGACATGAATGATCTTGAGGAAATATTAGGGCAATAGAGACCAATTGGGACCCTTGGAACTCAAACATCTTGATGAAAATGGAAACCCTAGTTTGAGGCTCATTGTCTTAGAAAGAGGATTTGTCTGGTCAATCCTTAGGCATCCTTGAGCAAGTTGAGGACCTCTAGGAGCATGTTTTGAATAAAATGAGAGGGCAAATTTTGGGGTACAACAGCTGCCCCTATTCAATCTTCTTAAACCTGAGGATGTAGATTGGTTGGTCTGCCTTTCGTGATCTGAAGGTAAAAGATGATTGAACACTAGAGTGCCCGGAAATTTGCACTCGCATGAAGTAATACCGATTAGTGATATCGGGAATGGGCTTACAGATTCCATTTGTAAGTTAACAGAGAATCATCGGAGATGGGCTTAAATATGCCATCCAAAAAGGATATCGGTCGCATAAGAGATTCCTTTGCGAGAATTCCTGTACCCGCCGTTGAGGAGGACTTCACTGGGGAATGTTGATTTACGTCTTAGGGAATAGAGCATAGGAGCTTTGGTTGTCCATTACTCTACTGGGGAATTAACTCCTAATTAAGGAGGTGGGAATAAACTATATATCTGGTCAGGGTCCAGGCTGCACAACAGCTTACTTGGGAAATATGAAATCGACTGTATCTGGTCGAGTCCCGATCTTACAGTGTTGTAAACTGTTGTCTGGACATAAGGGAGAAAGAACTTGGATAGTAGGTGTGATACGGTGGGAAGAACTGGCTGTTTTTTGGAATGATGGTTTGCGTTTTGCGTTTGTATTCGCAAAATGTCGCGGTAAGCAAGAGTCGCCACCGACTTTTATTTTATCCAACAAGGAAAGGAAAAAAGCACAGAAAAAATCCTTTTTCGAGATATTTCTGAGTACGGGGGGTAGATTATAGAAAGGGAAGGTATTAGCACCCTTTCTATCCGTAGTTATCTACGGGCTCTTAGGTACTTGCTCATCGTTTTCAAAATTGTTTTCTTTGTGTTTGTGGGTTTGAAAAGTTTTTGTTTTAACTTCGATTTAACTCTTGCTTCTGTCCTCAAGAGTATAATGAAGTGTTTTTGAAAACTTGTTTGTAAAAGGAGTGTAAGTGTGAAAAAGAGTTTTGTTTTGGATGAGCAAGTATCTAAGAACTTAATCTACCTACTCGAAAAAGGAATCGTTCTATGCTAATTTCCTTTAGACAATGCTATCCTACTATTAGTGAGTAGGTAGCACCGTCGTTGGAGTTTGAGGGTCAATTTGAAAGAGAGACATACGGCCACCAAAGCAATGTTAAGACGCCTTAGCGGTAACCCTAATGTCTTAGATCATTTGTTTGAGGCAACAATATCCGAGGCAACCATTTCGAGGCGACTATGATCTTTTAGACAAGAGGACGAGCTCTAAAATGACCTATACTCAATGACCGTGTACGAAGGCAACCAAGTGGGGTGTATCCAAGGAGTGCGCATGTGCGAGTGTGTTGTTTTCAGTTATTTTTATTTTTGCACATGTTTAGGGTGATCTAATTTGATTTTAGATTAAGCATTCATTCTTGTCATGCAACCCTATTATAAAACATCTAGCAGTTGTATAATTTGCAGAAATTAAAAGTGCGGAAATTAAACTAAATTATTACAAGGCGTCGGGTATTTACATCGCCAAAAGTAACCCTTTGAAAATAAAATAAAGCGGTAAAATAAATAAATGTCCTATTTAAAACTATTACAAGCCGGGAGCAGATACATCAATAATTAAATAAGGAAAAATAAATCGCGCGGGTGAATTGGATCGAATGTGAAATTAGGGTTTTGACCCTTTTGATTAAAGAAAATGTTTTTTTGTTATTTTATTTTTTAAGAAAAAGAAATTAAATCCTAAAATTAAATACTAAATTGATTATTAAATAAATTAATTAATGAAAAATAATAAATGACATATTTTTGATTTTTTTTGTTAATTTAAGAAAGAAATAAAATAATTAAAATTAGTATTTAAAACCTAATTAATTCTAATTGATTTTATTTATTTACAAAAATAAATTAAGGTTACCTAATTAACATCCTAATTAATTAATTAGTATTTATTAATAAAAAATAAAATTCTGAATTTAAAAATGTTTTTTTGTGATTTTTTTGATGAAAAAGAAATTAATTTTAGTTAGTACCTAAATTAAATAAATAAAATAAATAAATGAAATAAACAAAATAAAAGAAAAGTATAGAAAGTGGGCCTGATTTGGGTGTGTAGAAAGCAATTATGTTGGCCCATTAGCATGCAGTCCATTGGACTTTTTGGGATCCCCTGCGTATGCGTTAACTGGCCTAGGGTGTGCCTTCAAGGCTTGGCCACCAGATCTGGCCATCTGGCCATCTGGCGCTTTGATGGTGAATGTCCATGGTGGAAATCTGGCCCATGCGTGCACATGATCACCTGAAAGAAATTGGAAAAATAACAAATGCTGGAGGCAGGGATCGAACCCCTGACCTCCAGCCTCTGAATGCCTTAACGCTAACATGGTGACTGCTGGGCTATGTTGTTCTATTTGTTAACAAAATACAAAATAACAATAATAAAAGAAAACAAATGCGTTAGTGGAATTTTGGCGCGGAATTCAAACAGGCCAACAGAGGGGTGACAACGCATCATCCCCTTCCTCCATCAGTTGCTAAAACTCTGTAACACTTATAGCTACGGACGCTGGCCGTCACTACAAGTCGTGCTTATTCAAGAATCTCTTACAGGCCATGAAAATGGTTTCTAAGACCATGGTTGAATCCGTCTCACCCTCCTGAATGCAACCATGGCCATTATTAGGGCTAATTGTACCTGAAACAAAAAACCCTAAAACCAAACATAAAACCCTAGCAATGGTGATCCATGATACAGAGCATATAAATGAAATTGGTTATTACAAAAAGCTTGCAAATGATGTGTAGATTAAGAATATGCAATTATTTCATGTTAACAATGCCTAATTTCCAAAATACGAAATCAAGAACAGAGCTGCTTCGTGAATGACTTACAGTGCTCTAGGAAGCTTGAAAACGCGTGGTCTGGGTTGCTTTCGCTTGTGGAGATGGCCAGGAAGAGATTGAGACAAGTCTCAAGTCTTGAAATTGCCTCTAGACTTGATTTCGATCTCACACTTTTTTGGTGTTTTTGCAAACTTTGTTCTTGCTCTCCAATTGATCTCCAACCCTGATTTCTGTCTCCCTCGCCTCCTTATGTATTGTACAATACATTAGGTCTGAATTCCTTGTCCAAATCTTCCTCTATCAATGCTCTTGATGTGGATTTGATTTGCTTTGAACAACCTTCCAAAATTGGCTTGATTTGAATCTTTTTGTACCCTTATGCCTTGATACGAGTTTGATATGGTGCAAGCTGTCTATTGAAACCTGAAATCATCAAAAGATCTTTGGTTATCAATATTTTTGATTTAATTTGATTTAATTTGGTTTAAAATGAATTAATTCAAATAAAAATCAAATTAAATAATAAAAATATGATATGGACACATGGCCAAGGATAGAGTACGTGGGCAATAATGCAAACTCAAAACAAGTGAAAAAGAATGGGTCCATTTGGAAAAATTTGAAGTTTTGGGGATAATTGACTTTTGGCAATTTTGCAAAAAAGTCCAACTTCAACAATGCATAACTACCTCAATTTTGACTTTTGGAGGTGTTCTTTGACTTTTTAGAAAGATTGAGATGTCCTATAATCAACCCTTTTGGTATCGTCTCAATTTGATATTCCATGCTCAAGTTTGAAGCTTTGACAAAAAAGGTGTTTTTGTTGACTTTTCAAAATGACCTATAATGTCCAAATTCATAACTTCTTATGAGTGCATATTTTGATCTTGGGGTATGAAGATGGATTGTAGGCAATTGAATCCTCTTAAAAATTAGCTTTGGATGGGTCATTTCTCATAAAGTATGAGAAAGTTATGCTTGGTCAAAGTTGGGTTGACTTTTCCTACAAAACCCTAATTTAGAAACTTTTGAATCTTGATGAATTTTGAGCAATCCTTGATGAGTCATGATCAACCCTTGATCAAATGATGAAATATACTTCAAAATTAGAATGTTGACAAAAAAATTGAAGTTTGACTATATGTGGGTCACAGTTGACTTTTGCCCTAACACAGTCAACTTTTGGACTTTTGAGCAATTAACTGAGCAAGCTTTCTCTACAAGGCTTGAAACTTGACATGGATTACCTTGAGAACATATTAGGACAATGGTGAGAATTTGAGGTCATTTGGACTCAAGGATCTTGATGCAACACAAAACCCTAATTTGGGGTAGACTGCCTTAGGAGAGAGCTTGTCTGACCAACCCTTGGACTACCTTTGAGCAACTTGAGGACCTTTCTTGAAATATCTTGAGAAATATGGGAGGGAAAATTTTGGGGTACAACAGCTGCCCCTGTTCAATCTTCTCAAACCTGAGGATGTAGATTGGCTTTTGTGCCTTTCGTGATCCGAAGGTGGAAGATGATTGAACACTATAGTGCCCAGAAATTTGCACTCGCATGAAGTGGCAGTTGCTTTGTGATGCCGGGAATGGGCTTACAGATGCCATTTGGAAGAGTGTTGATCGCATAAGATATTCCTTAGCGAGAGCTTACCTATCTGTTGTTGAGGAAGATTCCGCTGGGGAAGTCTAATTTTTATTGAGGGAAAGGAACTCGTCTGTAATTTAACTGAGGTGTCGAGATTTAGGAACTTGCACGTAACTTAACTGAGGTGCTGAGATTTAGGAACTTGCCCGTAATTTAACTGAGGTGTCGAGATTTACGAACTTGCCTGTAATTCTACTGAGAAAAACTTCTCTGCTGAGATTTAAGAACTCGTTCGTGATTCAACTGGGGAAACATCTTCATCGAGATTTAAGAACTCGTCCGTAGTTCAACTGAGAAAACTTCTCTGCTGAGATTTAGGAACTTTTCTGTAATTCAACAGAGGAACACTTTTGTCGGGATTTAGGAACTCGCCTGTACTTCAACTGAGAAAACATCTCTGCTGAGATTTAAGAACTTGTCCGTAATTCAACTAGGGGAAACATCTTCGTCGAGATTTAAGAACTCGCCCGTAATTCAACTGAGAAAACTTCTCTGCTGAGATTTAGGAACTCGTCTGTAATTCAACAGAGGAACATCTTTATTGAGATTTAGGAACTCGCCTGTACTTCAACTGAGAAAACATCTCTGCTTAGATTTAAGAACTTGTCCGTAATTCAACTAGGGGAAACATCTTCGTCGAGATTTAATAACTCGCCCGTAATTCAACTGAGAAAACTTCTCTGCTGAGATTTAGGAACTCGTCTGTAATTCAACAGAGGAACATCTTTGTCGAGATTTAGGAACTCGTCTGTACTTCAACTGAGAAAACATCTCTGCTGAGATTTAAGAACTTGTACGTAATTCGACTAGGGGGAAACATCTTCGTCGAGATTCAAGAACTCGCATGTAATTCAACTGAGAAAACTTCTCTGTTGAGATTTAGGAACTCGTCTGTAATTCAACGGATGAACATCTTTGTCGAGATTTAGGAACCCACGCGTACTTCAACTGAGAAAACATCTCTGTTGAGATTTAAGAACTTGTCTGTAATTCAACTAGGGAAATATCTTCATCGAGATTTAAGAACTCGCCCGTAATTCAACTGAGAAAACTTCTCTGCTGAGATTTAGGAACTTGTTTGTAATTCAACGGAGGATAAAGCTTCATAGATTTGAATTTTGTGAGAATTTAACCGTATCTTTCCTGAAAGGTAAAGGCTAGTTGTATGTAATGCATGATATGTATCAAGCAATGATGTTCTCAAAATAAATGATATTATGTTGTATGATACGTATACGTATGTGTCATGATGTATGGGAATGCAATGTTTTTAGCTGGGGAAAATAGATCCCAGATAGCTGCTGGAGAAAAGAGTTGAATTCTTCGCTTCCACTGGGGATGATGAACGAAGATGACTGTGAGAAGAAACCTGCAGGAGAGGATAACTTCGTTGGGGAATAAACTGATGAGGAGATTACTTTGTGGGGAAGAGATGCTCTGTGGAGGATTCCGCTGATAAATTCAGCTGGGGATGAATTACCGTTGCTGGTGATACTGAATCCTGTTGGGGATTGAATTCCTGTTTATGAAAGGAATGAACTCCGCTGGGAATGATCTTTCAGCTGCGACTTTACCGGGAATAACCTTTTAGGCTCTACTGGGGACACACTTCCAGAGTCTACTAGGGATGATGCTCCAAATTCTACTGGGGAGCTTTTTCAGATTGCGCTGGGGAAAATTTCAAACTCCACTGGGGATATTTTTATACTCCACCGGGGATGATAAGACTTTTCAGTGCTGGTGGTAGATAAACTCTGCTTGGGGAGAATATTACTGATTCATTCACAATTGTGAGTATTAGCTGGGGAGAGTTAACATTACTGTCCTTTTCTTGCTCTGTGGGGAGTGAATGTACCTTAGCCATATTCTTCAGCTGAATCTACCTTTGTACCTGGTGGATAGAGCAACTGTACAGCTTGGACAAATCTTATTTTCCCCTGTTTATGATATTACAAGTAATCGTCTTTCGTTTCGCATGTAAATATTCATGAGCAGCAATTAATGTCAAATGCATATATCAAAATGAACATTGGACGTTCTTTGCAAAACAAAATAGATTAAGGAAAAATAGTTTGAAATTTCTATGAAAATGAATTGTATTGATTTTGAAGTTTGGCCTGTAAATAGGCGTTTTTGTACAAGAGGTTGATGTCCTAGTAAGAGAACACCGCCGAATAATAGAGTTTATACAATGTGTGAAAAACAAAGAAAAACAGCTATGTGAACAATCCCACTGGGTTCCAATTCTGCTATTGCCTTTATGTCCTCGAGCATCTCATCACTTTGCTACTTGGTTGAAGGTAGATTAGATTGATTAGTGTCGTCTGAGCTTGATAGTCGATATCGAAGTCTAGTTGCAAGGTGACCCAATGAGACATAGTGTTACGCTTTGATCCCTAATTTTTGCCTGGACCGCCCTTTCGGGTTTTCAGTCCACCGGGATACCCATTTTTACCCAAGCCGCCTTTTCAGGTTTTCGACTTGTCGGGTGTACATATTTTTTTCATTTTTATCCCTTATTTTTGTCCGAACCCTTTTGGTTCGCCGAGAAGCCCTTATTTTTGCCTAGGCCAGTCGACCTAGCGGGTCTTTGATTATGCGTAGTATTTTTTCACTATGTCTGCATTGACGGGGTGAGGGAGGTCGTCACCATCCATGGTGGTTAGAATCATAGCTCCTCCCGAGAAAATGTTCTTAACCACAAATGGCCCTTCGTAGGTAGGGGTCCATTTTCCCCTGGGATCACCTTGTGGCAGTATGATACGCTTGATAACCAGGTCCCCAACTTGATACTCTTGTCGTCTAAATTTCTTGTTAAATGCCTTGATCATCCGCTTTTGATACGTTTGACCATGACAAATAGTAGTAAGTCTCTTTTCGTCGATTACGTTCAGCTGATCAAGCCGGGTCTGAATCCAGTCATCTTCGCTCAAACCTACATCCTTCATAATCCGAAGAGAGGGTATCTGAACTTCAATGGGAAATACGGCCTCCATACCATATACCAAGGAATAAGGTGTTGCCTCTGTTGACGTCCGCTCTGAGGTGCGGTACCCATGAAGAGCGAATATTAACATCTCGTACCAGTCTTTGTATGTCACCGTCATCTTCTGCACAATCTTCCTAATGTTCTTATTAGCCGCCTCAACAGCCTCATTCATCTTCGGACGGTAGGGAGAAGAGTTGTGATGCTGTATCTTGAACTGTTTGCAGAGCTCGGTGATCATCTTGTTGTTGAGATTTATACCATTGTCTGTAATGATCCTCTTTGGTACGCAATATCGACAGATCAGATTATGTCGAATAAACTGTGCCACGATGTTCTTGGTTACAATATCAAAGGAAGCTGCTTCAACCCACTTCGTAAAGTAATCAATAGCTACCAGGATGAAACGATGTCCGTTGGATGTCGTAGGTCTGATCTCGCCGATCATGTCAATGCCCCACATTGCAAAAGGCCAAGGTGTCGTTATAACATTCAGAGGTACTGGAGGTATGTGCACCTTATCAGCATAGACTTGGCACTTGTGACAGGTCCGAGAATGCTGATAACAGTCGGCTTCAATTGTGGACCAATAATATCCTACCCGTAGGATTTTCTTTGCCATGGTATATCCACTGGAATGAGTTCCGAAAGTACCTTCATGTAACTCTTCCATGATCCTTTCTGCCTCGTTCTTATCCATACATCGCAGTAAGGTCGAATCATGGTTACGCTTGTAAAGGATGTCATTACTGATGAAGAACTTCACCGCGAACCTCCTCAAAAACTTCTTGTCATTAACAGATGCACCCTCGGGGTATTCCTGAGCCTCAAGATACCTTTTTACCTCATGAAACCAAGGTTTATCTGCTACCTGTCTCAATGTCACAACAATGTGCAGGTTCGTCCAACCTTTCAATGGTAATCCGGGGAGCTTCGTTGTCCCAATTGACTTTGAACATAGAATACATCGTAGCTAGCGCGCCCGCTAACTGATTCTCCTCTCTAGGGAAGTGTTCAAAGGTTATCTCCTCGAAGTGGGGAAGCAACATCAATACATACTCCTTGTAAGGAATAAGATTTGGGTGTTTCGTATCCCATTCGCCTTTGATCTGATTGATCACAAGAGCGGAATCTCCAAACACACTCAAGAACTTAATCCTTAGGTCAATTGCTGCTCGAAGACCCATGATGCACGCTTCATACTCCGCCATATTGTTGGTGCAGTTGAAACATAGTCGGACGGTAAATGGAGTATGAGAGCCTTTAGGAGATATGATCACGGCGCCAATGCCATTGCCTAAAGCGTTTGAAGCTCCATCAAAATACATAAACCATCAGGATCCTTTCTCAGGTCCTTCATCTGGTCCAGGTTCTTCACAGTCGATTACTATCATGATATTCTCATCCGGGAACTCGAAGTTCATAGACTGGTAATCAGCCACTGCTTGATGTGCCAAATGATCTTTCAACACACTTCCTTTGATTGCCTTTTGGGTCGTGTATTAGATGTCATACTCAGTCAAGATCATCTGCCATCTTGCTATTCTTCTGGACAAGGCAGGCTTCTCGAAGATATACTTGATTGGATCCATTTTTGATATTAATAGAGTAGTGTGAGTCAGCATATACTGTCTCGGTCGGCGAGCAGCCCATGCCAAAGTGCAGCAAGTTTTCTCAAGCAACGCGTATCGGGTCTCGCAGTCGGTAAACTTTTTGCTAAAGTAATAAATAGCATGCTCTTTTCGGCCAGACTCGTCATGCTTCCCCAGCACACACCCCATTGAGTTGTCGAGTACTGTCAAGTATAAGATCAAAGGTCTCCCTTCGACTGGAGGCATCAGAATGGGTGGCTCTTGGAGATATTCTTTGATCCTTTTGAAAGCGGCCTGACATTCATCATTCCATCTTACCACTTGATCTTTCTTCAGTAGCTTGAAGATTGGCTCACAAGTAGCAGTCAGGTGTGAAATGAATCGAGCAATGTAATTCAGACGTCCTAGAAAGCCTCTGACTTCTTTTTCTATTTGGGGAGCTAGCATCTCCTGTATAGCCTTCACCTTTGCAGGATCCACTTGGATACCTTTGTCACTTACGACGAAACCTAGCAGCTTACTAGATCTCACCCCGAAGGTGCACTTGTTCGGGTTTAACCTCAGCTTGTACAACCTCAACCTATCAAATAACTTCTGAAGATGGTCAAGATGTTCTTCCTCAGTCTGGGATCTTGCAATCATGTCATCGACGTATACCTCAATCTCGTGATGAATCATGTCATGGAACAAAGCGACCATGGCGCGCTGATACGTTGCCCCAACATTCTTCAATCCGAAAGGCATGACTTTGTAACAAAAGGTACCCCATTGAGTAACAAAGGTTGTCTTCTCTATGTCTCTGGGAGCCATCTTAATCTGATTGTAACCGGAGAAACCATCCATAAAGGAGAAGACCTTATGCTGTGCAGTGTTGTCAACCAGAACTTCAATATGAGGCAGAGGGAAATCAACCTTGGGGCTTGCCCTGTTCATATCCCTATAGTCAACACACATTTGAACCTTACTGTCCTTCTTCGGCACTGGAACCACATTGGCCACCCACTGTGGTAAGAAGTAACTGCTAGAAAACCGGCATCAAACTGTTTCATAACTTCAATCTTGATTTTCTCAGACATCTCTGGGCGCATTCGGCGGTGTGATACGGTGGGAAGAACTGACTATTTTTTGGAATGCTGGTTCACGTTTTGCGTTTATGTTCGCAAAATGTCGCGGTAAGCAAGAGTCGCCACCGACTTTTATTTTATCCAACAAGGAAAGGAAATAAGCATAGAAAAATTCCTTTTTCGAGATGTTTCTGAGTACGGGGGGTAGATTATAGAAAGGGAAGGTATTATCACCCTTTTTATCCATAGTTACCTACGGGCTCTTAGGTACTTGCTCATTGTTTTCAAAATTGTTTTCTTCGTGCTTGTGGGTTTGAAAAAGTTTTTGTTTGAAAACTTCGATTTAACTCTTGCTTCTGTCCTCAAGAGTGTAATGAAGTATTTTTGAAAACTTTGTTCGAAAAGGAGTGTAAGTGCGAAAAATTTGTTTTGTTTTTAAAAGAGCAAGTATCTAAGAACCATCTACCTACTCGCAAAAGGAATCGTTCTATGCTAATTTCCTTTAGATAATGCTATCCTACTATTGATGAGTAGGTAGCACCGTCGTTGGAATTTGAGGGTCAATTTGAATTAGGGACTTACGGTCAGCAAAGCAATGTTAGGACGCCTTAGCGGTAACCCTAATGTCTTAGATCATTTATTTGAGGCAACCATATCCGAGGCAACTGTTTCGAGGCGAATATGATCTTTTAGACAAGAGGGCGACCTCTAAAATGACTTATACTCAATGACCGCGTACGAAGGCAACCAAGTGGGGTGTACCCTAAGAGTGCGCATGTGTGAGTGTGTCGTTTTCAGTTATTTTTATCTTTGTACATGTTAAGAGTGATCTAATTTATTTTAGGTTAAAACATTCAGTCTTGTCATGCAACCCTATTATCAAACATCTAACAATTAAAATTTGCGGAAATAAAATGCGGAATTTAAATTACAAGGCGTCGGGTATTTACATCGCCAAAGACAAACCCTTTGAAAATAAATAAAGCGATAAAAATAAATAAAAGTCTATTCAACTATTACAATCCGGGAGCAAGTACATTATTGGATAAAAATAAGTAACGCGTGCGGGAAATTAAATTGAGCGCATGATTAGGGGTTTGACCCTTTTGGTTAAAGAAAATATCGTTTTTTTTTAGGTTTTTTGTTTTAAGAAAGAAATTAAACTTAAATTAATTACTAAATTAAATTAAATTAGTTAATAAAAATAAATTATTTTTTTGAGTTTTTGATTATTTTAAGAAAGAAAATGAAATTAATTGAATTAGTAATTAAAAACCTAATTAAATCTAATTAATTTTAATTATTTGCAAAATGGGTTAAAATTATTCTAGAATTAAAACCTAAATTAATTAATTAGTATTTATTAATAAAATAAAAGTTAAAATTTGATTGAATAAAAAAAATATTTTGGTGATTTTTTAATAAAAGAGGAATTTTGATTGGTTAGAATTTAAATAAAAATAATAAAACAAATAATAAAACTAAATAAATGAAATAGAAGAGAGAGGGGTTTGGGCCTGTTTTGGGAGTATGAGTAGCAATTCCTTAGGCCCAAACACGCTGGCCTTCTTTGACTTTCTCTGATCTGGTGCTTGTGCATTGACCAATGCCTTGGTGGACCTTCAGCTTTGAACCACCAGATCTGGCCTTTGGCCATCTGGCCTTTGGATGCATGAGGGTGCATGGTGCATAACAAGCCAACGCGCGCATAGGAACACCTGAAAGACAAAATTAATAAGAAAGTGGGGGACTTGGGATTCGAACCCAGGTCCTGAAGGATAATTCTTTGCACGCTTGCCACTACACCACGCTGATTCAATTGTTATTATAATGCAAACAAATAATATTATATAAAGATGAAATAATTGCCAGAAAAATAATAAAAATGCGCGCTTGGTTTGAATGGCCCAATGATGGAGCGCCATGCATCGTCCCCAACCTCTTGTTCATGGCCAAAAGTGCACAGACCTATACCAACGGACAGAAGTCCGTAGCTACAAAGTTGTTCATCTCAAAAATCCTTCTCATGCCACAAAAATGGATTCCAAGGGCATGGTTGTGTTCGTCTCACCCTCGCGGTCACAACCATGTCCATTATATGCTTCAATTGTACCTGGAATAGAAACGCCCAAAAACAAGAAACGAACCCTAACAATGGTGGTTCTTCTCCTACGTCAGATAAATGCAATGGAGTAATATAAAAAGCTTAGAAATGCTCTTGTGATCACAAATATGCCATTAGTTTTCGTTATGGATGCAAGAATTTATCAAACCAAATTCAAGAATAGGGGTATGTTTCGTGACACTTACAGCGCGTTTGGACATCTGGAAAATCTTGCTTTGGGTCCAGGTACCTTAAGTGAATGCTCAGGAAGCGATTGAGACAAGTCTTGGCCTCTGAAAATACCTCTAACCTGGATTTCGACTTCTCACTTTTTTGTGAATTTTCCAACTTTTATTCTGCCTCTCTCTGCACTTTCCAACCCTGATCTCGTATCCCTTGGCTTGCTTATGTAATGTGCTTTGTATTAGGTCAACAAAATTGATCCAAATCTTCTCCTATCAATGCTTGCATATTTGATTTTATCTCCCTTTACAAACTTGCTAATTATTCCTAATTTCAATCTTTTTGCACATGATTTGGTTTGATTCGATTTTGATGATGTTAATGATTATAATCAAAGCCTGAAATAGCCAAAAGATCTTGTGTTATCAAAGTATTGGATTTTATATGATTTTATTTGATTAAAAATGAATAAATTCAATTAAAAATCAAATAATAAAAATAAAATACGGGCTCATGGCTGGAGCTAGGACGCTTGGTCCATGATGCAAATTCAAATCAAGTGGAAAAGAATGGGCCCATTTGACAAAATTTGAAGTTTTGGGGATAGTTGACTTTTGGCAATTTTGTAAAAAAGTCCAATTCAACAATGCATAACTTCTTCAATTTTGAACTTTTGGAGGTGTTCTTGGACTTTTTATAAAGATTGAGATGTCCTATAACCAGCCCTTTTGGTATCATCTCATTTTGATATTCCATGCTTCAGTTATAAGCTTTGGAAAAAAGGTGTTTTTGTTGACTTTCAAAAATTACCTATAATGTCCAAATTTATAACTTCTTGTGAGTGCATATTTTAATCTTTGGGTATGAATATGGATTGTAGGAAATTGCATCCTATTCAAAGTGAGCTTTGGATGGGTCATTTCTCACAAAGTATGAGAAAGTTATGCTTGGTCAAAGTTGAGTTGACTTTTCCTACAAAACCCTAATTTAGCATCTTTTGAGTCTTGATGAATTTTGAGCAATTCTTGATGAATCATGATCAAACCTTGATCAAATGATGAAATATCATTCAAAATGAGAATTTTGATAAAAAAACCTTGAAGTTTGACTGTTTATAGGTCACAGTTGACTTTTGCCCTAGCATAGTCGATTTTTGGACCTTTGAGCAATTGACTGAGCAAACTTCCTCTGCAAGGCTTGAAATTTGACATGGATGATCTTGAGAGAATATTAGGACATTAGGGAGCATTTGAGGTCATTTGGACTCAAGGATATTGATGCAACACAAAACCCTAATTTGGGGTTGATTGTCTTAGGAATAACTTGTCTGTCCAACTCTTGAGCAAACTTGAGCAACTTGGAGATTTTTCTTGTAATGTTTTGAGGAATATGAGAGGGAAAATTTTGGAGTACAACATCTGCCCCTGTTCAATCTTCTTAAACCTGAGGATGTAGATTGGCTTTCGTGTCTTTCGTGATCCGAAGGTGGAAGAGGATTGAACACTAGAGTGCCCAGAAATTTGCACTCGCATGAAGTGGTATCAGCCTTGTGATGTCGAGAATGGGCTTACAGATGCCATTTGGAGATTGGTGACGAGGGGATGGGCTTAAAGATGCCATCTGAAGGGGTGTCAATCGCATAAGAGATTCCTTAGCGAGAGCTCGCTTACCTGTTTTTGTAGAAGATTCCGCTTTGGGGAAGTCTGATCTTTGTTGAGATTTAGGAACTTACCTGTGCTTCAACTGAGAGAAAATTTATGCTGAGTTTTAAGAACTTGTCCGTAATTCAACTGGGGGGAAATCTGTCGAGATTTAGAACCTTATCTGTAATTCAACCGAGGATAATTCAGTTGAGATTTAAGAACCGGTCAGTACTTCGACTGAGGAGAATTGTCGAGATTTAGAACCTTATCTGTAATTCAACCGAGACTAATTCAGTTGATATTTAAGAACCGGTTAGTACTTCGACTGAGGGAAACATCTTCATCGAGATCTAGGAACTGTCTGTACTTCAACGGAGGATAATTCTGTTGAGATTTAAGAACTTGTCCACACTTCGACGGAGGAAAATTGTCGAGATTTAGAACCTTATCTGTAATTCAACCGAGAATAATTCAGTTGAGATTTAAGAACCGGTCAGTACTTCAACTTGGGTAAAAGCTTCATGGATGAGAACTTAACTGCATCCTTCCTGAAAGGTAAAGGTCAGTCGTATGCAATGCATGATATATATCAAACAATGATGTTCTCAAAATGAATGAAATTATGTTGTATGATGCGTATATGCATGTGTCATGATGTATGGAAATGTAATGCTTTTAGCTGGGGAAAATAAATCCCGGATAGCTGCTGAAGAAAAGAGCTGAATTCTTCGTTTCTGCTGGGGATATCGAACGAAGATAATTGCGAGAATAAACCTGTAGGAGAGGATAACTCCATAGGGGAATAAACTGATGAGGATATTACTCTGTGGGGAAGAGATGCTCTGCTGAGGATTCCGCCGATAAATTCCGTTGGGGATGAATTACCGTTGCTGGTGATATTGAATCCTGTTGGGGATTGACTTCTTGTTTGCGAGAGGAAAGAACTCTGCTGGGGATGATCTTTCAGTTGCGACTTCATCGAGGATGACCTTTTAGACTCTTATGGGGACAATCCTTTGATCTTGCTGGGGACAATCTTCCAAAGTTTACCGGGGATGATTCTCCAAATTCCACTGGGGAAGCTTTTTCAGACTGCGCTGGAAAAATTTGAAACTCCACTGGGGATATTTTGTATTCTGTCAGGGAATATTCTTATACTCCGCTGGGGAATATTAAGACCTTTCAGTGCTGACGGTAAATAAACTCTGCTTGGGGAGAATATTATCGATCCATTCACAGTTGCGAGTCTCAGCTCGGGAGAGCTAATATCACTGTCTCTTTCTTACTCTGCGGGGAGTGAAAGTATCTTAGCCATATTCTTCAGCTGAATCTACCTTTGTACCTGGTGGATAAAGCATCTGTAAAGCTTGGACAATTCTTATTGCCCCTGTTTTTGATATTACAAGTAACCGTATTTTGTTTTGCATGTAAATTTTTATGAGCAGTAATTAATGTCAAATGCATATATCAAAAATGAACATTGGACGTTCTTTGCAAAACAAAACAGATAAAGGAAAAACAGTTTGAAATTTTTTTTTTTTTTGAAAATGAATTGTATTGATTTTGAAGTTTGGCCTGTAAATAGTTGTTTTTGTACAAGAGGTTGACGTCCTAGTAAGAGAACGCCGCCGAATAATAGAATTTACACGATTTGTGAAAAACTAAACAAAAACAGCTATGTGAATAATCCCACTGGGTTTCAACTCTGCTATTGCCTTTATGTCCTCGAGCATCTCATCACTTTGCTACTTGGTTGAAGGTAGATCAGATTGATTAGTGTCGTCCGAGCTTGATAGTCGATACTGAAGTCTGGTTGCAAGGTGATCTAGTGAGACATAGTGTTACGCTTTGATCCCTAATTTTTTTCTGGACCGCCCTTTTGGGTTTTTAGTCCACCGGGATACCCTTTTTTGCCCAAGCCGCCTTTTCAGGTTTTCGACTTGCCGGGTGTATAGATTTTTTATTTTCATCCCTTATTTTAGCCCGAACCCTTTTGGTTTGCCGAGAAGCCCTTATTTTTGCCTAGGCCAGTCGACCTAGCGGGTCTTTGATTATGCGTAGTATTTTTTCACTATGTCTGCATTGACGGGGTGAGGAAGGTCGTCACCATCCATGGTGGTTAGAATCATAGCTCCTCCTGAGAAAATGTTCTTAACCACAAATGGCCCTTCGTAAGTAGGGGTCCATTTGCCCCTGGGATCACCTTGAGGTAAGATTATGCGCTTGATCACCAGATCCCCAACTTGATACTCTTGTCGTCTAACTTTCTTGTTAAATGCCTTGATCATCCGTTTTTGGTATGTCTGACCATGACAAATAGTAGTAAGTCTTTTTTCGTTGATTAAGTTCGGCTGATCAAGCCAGGTCTGAATCCAGTCATCTTTGCTCAAACCTGCGTCCTTCATAATCCGAAGAGAGGGTATCTGAACTTCAATGGGTAATACGGCCTCCATGCCATAAAACAAGGAATAGGGTGTTGCCCCTGTTGACGTCCGTGTTGAGGTACGGTACCCATGAAGAGCAAAAGGCAACATCTCGTGCCAATATTTGTATGTCACTGTCATATTCTGCACAATCTTCTTATTATTCTTATTAGACGCTTCAACAGCCCCATTCATCTTCGGCCGGTAAGGAGAAGAGTTCTGATGCTGTATCTTGAACTGCTTGTAGAGCTCGGTGATCATCTTATTGTTTATATTTGTACCATTGTCTGTAATGATCCTCTCGGGTACACCATATCGACAAATCAGATTGTGCGTGCCATGATGTTCTTGGTTACGGTAGCAAAGGAAGCTGCTTCAACCCACTTTGTAAAGTAATCAATTGCTACCAGGATGAAACGATGCCCGTTGGATACCATAGGTATGATCTCGCCGATCATATCAATTCCCCACATTGCAAAAGGCCAAGGTGCCGTCAAGACGTTCAGAGGAGCTGGAGGTATGTGCACCTTATCAGGATAGACTTGGCACTTGTGACAGGTCCGAGAATGCTGATAACAGTCGGCTTCCATTGTGGACCAAAAATATCCTACCCGTAGGATTTTCTTTGCCATGGTGTGTCCACTGGAATGAGTTCCGAAAGTACCTTCATGTAAATCTACCATGATCCTTTCTGCCTCGTTCTTATCCACACATCGCAGTAAGGTTGAATCATGGTTACACTTGTAAAGAATGCCATTGCTGATGAAGAATTTCGCCACGAACCTCCTCAGAAACTTCTTGTAATTAACAGATGCGCCCTCGAGGTACTCTTGAGCCTCAAGATACCTCTTTACCTCATGAAACCAGGGTTTATCTGCTACCTCCTCAGTCTCAATGTCACAATAATGTGCAGGTTCATCCAACCTTTCAATGACAATACGGGGAGCCTCGTTGTCCCAATTGACCTTGAACATAGAAGACATCATAGCCAGCGCGTCCGCTAACTGATTCTCCTCTCTCGGGAAGTGTTCAAAGGTTATCTCCTCGAAATGCGGAAGCAACGTCAATACATACTCCTTGTAAGGAATAAGATTCTGGTGTTTCGTGTCCCACTCGCCTTTGATCTGACTGATCACGAGAGCAAAATCTCCGAAAACACTTAGAAACTTAATCCTTAGGTCAATTGTTGCTCGAAGACCCATGATGCATGCTTCATACTCCGGCATATTGTTGGTGCAGTTGAAACATAGTCGGGCGGTAAATGAAGTATGAGAGCCTTTAGGAGATATGATTACGGCGCCAATGCCATTACCCAAAGAGTTTGAAGCTCCATCAAAGTACATAGACCATCGAGATCCTTCCTCAGGTCTTTCATCCGGTCCAAGTTCTTCACAATCGATTACACTGATGATATTCTCATCCGGGAATTCAAAGTTCATGGACTGGTAATCATCCACTGCTTGATGTGCCAAATGGTCTGCCAACACACTTCCCTTGATTGCCTTCTGGGTTGTATACTGGATGTCATACTCAGTCAAGATCATCTTCCATCTTGCTATTCTTCCGGACAAGGCAGGCTTCTTGAAGATATACTTGATTGGATCCATCTTTGATATCAATAGAGTAGTGTGAGTTAGCATATACTGTCTCAGTCGGCGAGCAGCCCATGCCAAAGCGCAACAAGTTTTCTCTAGCAACGAGTATCGGGTCTCACAGTCGGTAAACTTTTTTCTAAGCTAATAAATAGCGTGCTCTTTTCGGCCAGACTCGTCATGCTGACCCAACACACACCCCATTGAGTTGTCGAGTACTGTCAAGTATAGGATCAGAGGTCTCCCTTCAACTGGAGGCATCAGAAAGGGTGGCTCTTGGAGATATTCTTTGATCCTTTCGAAAGCAGCCTGGAATTAATCGTTCCATCTTACCACTTGATCTTTCTTCAGTAACTTGAAGATTGGCTCACAAGTAGCAGTCAAGTGTGCAATGAATCGGGCGATGTAGTTCAAACTTACCAGAAAGCCTCTGACTTCTTTTTCTGTTCGGGGAGCTGACATCTCCTGTATAGCCTTCACCTTTACGGGATCCACTTGAATACCTTTATCGCTTACGACGAAACCCAGCAGTTTACCAGATCTCACCCCGAAGGTGCACTTGTTCGGGTTTAACCTCATCTTGTACAACTTCAACCTGTCAAATAGCTTCTGAAGATGGTCCAGATGCTCTTCTTCAGTTTGAGATCTTGCAATCATGTCGTCGACGTATACCTCAATCTCATGATGGATCATGTCGTGGAATAAAGCAACCACGGCGCGCTGATACGTTGCCCCAGCATTCTTCAATCCAAAAGGCATGACCTTGTAGTAAAAGGTACCCCATTGAGTAACAAAGGTTGTCTTCTCCATGTCTTCGGGAGCCATCTTAATCTGATTGTAACCGGAGAAACCATCCATAAAGGAGAAGACCTTATGCTGAGCGGTGTTGTCAACCAGAATGTCGATATGAGGTAGAGGGAAATCATCCTTGGGGCTCGCCCTGTTCAAATCCCTATAGTCAACACACATTCGAACCTTACCATCCTTCTTCGGCACCGGAACCACGTTGGCCACCCACTGTGGGTAAGAAGTAACTGCTAGAAAACCGGCATCAAATTGTTTCATAACTTTAGCCTTGATTTTCTCAGACATCTCTGGGGCATTCGGCGAACCTTCTGTTTTACTGGAGGACAGTCTTCCTTGGTAGGCAGGCGGTGAACCACAATATTGGTATCCAATCCAGGCATGTCTTCATAAGACCAGGCAAAGATCTCAACATAGTCACGCAGCATCTGAATCAGCTGTTGCTTAACACTAGACTCCAGATTTGCCCCGATATTGACCTCTTTCTTGTTTACCTATGTACCCAGATTTACTGATTCCACCGGCTCTTCATGCGGCTGTATGGCCCTCTCTTCCTGGAGTAACAGTCTTGCGAGTTCACCAGGCACTTCACAATCATCTTCACCTTCGTCTTCGGCTAAGTTGATCGGATTTTCGAAGTCATAAGTGGTAGTAGCAGAGTTGTTACCAGTAGGATCCAGAATGGATGTAGACCTGTATATGTGAGTGTGTTTAAAGTAGCTGTTTTGCAATATGTAATAAAAGAAAAACAAGGAGCGCAAAATTTGAAATGCAAAAAACGTCCAATGCTTTTATTAATGATATATGTAGATGACATACATAAAGCCCCTCACAAAGGAAGCCACGGTGCCCCAGGTAAGACACCGGGCCGTAAAGTTTAAAAACATTGTTTGTTACAAATTCAAAACAAAAAGCCTCATTACTGGGTAATAAAAGAAATTGGGACGAAGTCCTTTGCCATCCAATTGCTTAATCCACCATTGGCAGTCGGGTAGATCCAACTGTCAAACTCAGATTCTTCAACATTGTCTTCAATGGCATTTACTCTTGAATTGCTGATGAACAGGGGAGGTCTTCCGATCCGTGCGCTCCGAACAGCCCTTTGAGCTTCTGCAGTGAAACCCAAACCAAACTTGTTAGTCTTATGTGCAAAATCAGGGAGTTGGCCCCAATTTGCACACCCACCTTTCTCAACAACAGCCCGGGCATCCTTGAAGGAAGTTGTGATACAGTGGGAAAGAACTCACTGTTTTTGGAATGCTGGTTTGCATTTTGCGTTTGTTTTTGCAAAATGTCGCGGTAAGCAAGAGTCGCCACCGACTTTTATTTTATCCAACAAGGAAAGGAAAAAAGCACAGAAAAATTCCTTTTTTGAGATATTTCTCGGGTTCGGGGGGTAGATTGTAGAAAGGGAAGGTTTTAGCACCCTTTCTATCTGTGGTTATCCATGGGCTCTTAGGTACTTGCTCATATTGTTTTCAAAATTTGCTTTCTCTGTTCTTGTGAGTTTTGAAAAAGTTTTTGTTTGAAAACTTCGATTTAACTCTTGCTTCTGTCCTCAAGAGTGTAATGAAGTGTTTTGAAAACTTTGTTCGAAAAGTATAAGTGTGAAGAGTTTTGTTTTGAAAGAGCAAGTATCTAAGAACCATCTACCTACTCGAAAAATGAATCGTTCTATGCTAATTTCCTTTAGACAATGCTATCCTACTATTGATGAGTAGGTAGCACCGTCGTTGGAGTTTAAGGGTCAATTCGAATGAGGGACTTACGGTCACTAAAGCAATGTTAGGACGCCTTAGTGGTAACCCTAATGTCTTAGATCATTTGTTTTTGAGGCAACAATATCCGAGGCAACCGTTTCGATCCGACTATGATCTTTGGACAAGAGGACGACCTCTAAAGTGACCTATACTTAATGACCGCGTACGAAGGCAACCAAGTGGGGTGTACCCTAAGAGTGCGCATGTGCGAGTGTGTCGTTTTCAGTTAATTTGATATTTGTACATGTTAAAGGTGATCTATATTGATTTTAGGTTAAACATTCATCTTGTCATGCATCCCTATTATCAAACATCTAGCAGTTATATTTTGCGGAAAATAAATTGCGGAAATTAAATTACAAGGCGTCGGGTATTTACATCGCCAAAAGCAACCCTTTGAAATTTAAATGAGGAAAATAAATAAAGCGATAAAAATAGTTAAAGTCCTAATTATCTATTACATTCCGGAAACAAATACAATATTGAATAAACTGGATCGCGTGCGGGAAATTAAATCGGGCACAAGTTCTAGGGTTTTGACCCTTTGTCATTAAAGAAAAGATTTTTTTGGTTATTTTTGAATTAAGAAAGAAATTAAACTAAGTTAATTATTGAATTAAATTAATTAAACTAATTAATAAAAATAAATATTTTTGGGTTTTTGGTATTTTAAGATAAAAAAATAAAATTGATCAATGTTAATAAAAACCTAATTATGTATAAGTTAATTTTAATTATTTATAAAAAAACATATTAAAGTTAAGTCTAATTAATGACCTAAATTAATTAAATAAACATTTATTAATAAAAAATAAAAATTTGATTTTAATGAAGAAAACATTTTTTATGGTTTTAATTTTATAAAGAAAAAGATTTTATTGGTTAAGGATTAAATAAAAATAATAAAACGAATAAAAGAAATAGAAAGAGATAGGAGGTTTGGGATAGCAATTCAGAGGCCCAAATGAATGCTGGCCTGGTTGACTTCCCTGGATTCCATGTGCGCTGGTTGACTGGATCCCATGGTGGACATTCATCTCTTGGCCCTCAGATCTGGCCTATGGCCATCTGTCCATTGAATGCTTGAGAGTGCGTGATAGATTTCAAGCTGGGATCAACACTTGATTACCTGAAGAAAAAATATAACAAGGCAAATGGGGGACCTGGGATTCGAACCCAGGTACTGAAGGCGTTTGGATGCATACGTTTACCACTCAGCCAAGGCATTTCAATTGTTAATACATTAAGCAAGAATAATAATAAGAGATAATGCACTGATATGCCATCACAACAAAAAAGTGCGCGGACATTTGAATGGTCCACTGGGAAATTGCCACGTCTCCGTCCCCAACCTCCAAACCCTGTAACTTTACCTGCGGATTTAGATCCGCAGATAAATGCGCAAGTCGATCCCAAAATTAATTCCAGGCCATATAAACTCCTCCCAAGACCATGGTTGTGTTCATCCTTCTCTTCTGGTCATGTCCATGGCCATTATTGGGGCTAATTTTACCTATAAAAGAAACGCCCAAAAACAAACCACGAAACCCTAGATATGGCACTTGGCTTCGCAGATCAGATAAATGAAATTGGATAATACAGAAAGCTTGGAAATTTGATGAGGAACATGAATATGCAAATGGTTTGTACAAAAGGTGCAGGAATAAAGATTCACGAATTCAAATGCAGAGCGGTTTTTCGTGACACTTACAGTGAGTTTGAGCGTGTATGGAGGCTTGCTAGGGATTGGTTCTGACTCAGTGAACCTCCAGCAATCGATTGGTGTCAAGCTTTGCTTCTGAAAACACCTACAAGGATGATTTTGGTTTCACACTTTTTACCACTTTTTTCAAGTTTTGTTTGGTTGATTCTTGTAGCCTCTAGCCCTCAATTTCGTGCCTTTGCCTTCTATATGTATCATGGAATGTATTAGGTCAAGAATCATGAATCAAATCTCTCTAAATCAATGCCTTATGATTTGATTTGATTCATCCTTTAAAGCTTGCCAAATTTATCAAATCTCCATCTTTTTGTACATGATATGCTTGATACGAATTTTGATGATGATTATGATGACAATTAAAACCTGAAACAATCAAAAGATATCATGTAATCAAAGCTTTGGATTTTTTATGATTTAATTTGATTAAAAATGAAATAATTCAATAAAAAATCAAATAAAATAATAAAAATAAGATATGGGCTCATGGCTGAAGCTAGGACACGTGGACAATGATGCAAGCTTAAATCAAGTGGAAAAGAATGGACCCATTTGACAAAATTTGAAGTTTTGGGGATAGTTGACTTTTGGCAATTTTACAAAATTGCCCAACTTCAACAATACATAACTTCTTCAATTTTGAACTTTTGGAAGTGTTCTTGGACTTTATAGAAAGATTTAGTGTCCTCTAACCAACCCTTTTGGTCTCATATCATTTTGACATTCCATGCTCAAGTTATAATCTTTGACAAAAAAGGTGTTTTTGTTGACTTTCAAAAATGACCTATAATGTCCAAATTTATAACTTCTTGTGAGTGTATTTTCTGATCTTTGGGTATGAAGATGGATTGTAGGAAATTGCACCCTCTTCAAAATGAGCTTTGGATGGGTCATTTCTCATAAAGTATGAGAACGTTATGCTTGGTCAAAGTTGAGTTGACTTTTCCTACAAAACCCTAATTTAGCAACTTTTGACTCTTGATGAATTTTGAGCAATCCTTGATGAATCATGATCAACCCATGATCAAATGATGAAATATACTTCAAAATTAGAATGTTGACAAAAATTATTGAAGTTTGACTGTTTATAGGTCACAGTTGACTTTTGCCCTAACACAGTCGATTTTTGGACCTTTTGAGCAATTGACTGAGCAAACTTCCTCTGCAAGGCTTGAAATTTGACATGGATGGCCTTGAGGACATATTAGGAAATTGGGGAGCACTTGAGGTCATTTGGACTCAAGGATATTGATGCAACACAAAACCCTAATTTGGGGTTGATTGTCTTAGGAATAACTTGTTTGTCCAACTCTTGAGCAAACTTGAGCAACTTGGAGATTTTTCTTGTAATGTTTTGAGGAATATGAGAGGGAAAATTTTGGAGTACAACATCTGCCCCTGTTCAATCTTCTTAAACCTGAGGATGTAGATTGGCTTTTGTGCCTTTCGTGATCTGAAGGTGGAAGATGATTGAACACTAGAGTGCCCAGTAAATTGCACTCGCATGAAGTGGTATCAGCCTCGTGATGTCGGGAATGGGCTTACAGATGCCATTTGGAGATTGTTGATAGGAGGTCTTCGACTGGAATAAGAATCAGGGAGATCTTAGCGTCGATCTGACTGAACCAGAGAAGGTCTTGGATTAACTTTGACTGGATAAATATCAGAAAAAACTTAGAATCGATTTAACTGAACCAGACGAAAGTCTTGGAATATCTTCAACTGGAATAAAAATTAGGGAGATCTTAGCGTCGATCTGACTGAACCAGAGAAGGTCTTGGATTAACTTTGACTGGATAAGAATCAGAAAAATCTTAGAATCGATTTAACTGAACCAGACGAAAATCTTGGAATATCTTCAACTGGAATAAGAATCAGGGAGATCTTAGCATCGATCTGACTGAACCAGAGAAGGTCTTGGATTAACTTTGACTGGATAAGAATCAAAAAAATATTAGAATCGATTTAACTAAACCAGACGAAAGTCTTGGAATATCTTCAACTGGAATAAGAATCAGGGAGATCTTAGCGTCGATCTGACTGAACCAGAGAAGGTCTTGGATTAACTTTGACTGGATAAGAATCAGAAAAATCTTAGAATCGATTTAACTGAACCAGACGAAAATCTTGGAATATCTTCAACTGGAATAAGAATCAGGGAGATCTTAGCGTCGATCTGACTAAACCAGAGAAGGTCTTGGATTAACTTTGGTCGGATAAGAGTCAGAAAAATCTTAGAATCGATTTAACTGAACCAGATGAAAGTCTTGGAATATCTTCAACTGGAATAAGAATCAGGGAGATCTTAGCGTCGACCTGACTGAACCAGAGAAGGTCTTGGATTAACTTTTACTAGATAAGAATCAGAAAAATCTTAGAATCGATTTAACTGAACCAGACGAAAGTCTTGTGAGAGCATCCTTCTGAGGAATCCGCTGAAATAGCCCTCAATAGATGTAGTTTTTGAGGGGACTACCAGGTCATATAAGTAGTCAACAGTGTTTATTGATTCGTCTTTCCCTGAAAAGGTAAAGAGTTAGTCGTATGCAATGTCATGATGTATGAAATGCATGATATATATGAAGCAATGGTGCTCTCAAAATAAATGAGATTGTGTGGTATGATGCGTATATGCCTGTATCATGATGTATGGAAATGTAATGTTTCTAGCTGGGGAAAATAACTCTCAGATAACTGCTGAAGAATAGAGCTGGATTCTTCGTTTCCGCTGGGGATGGTGAACGAAGAGAATAAACCTGCAGGAGAGGATGACTCCGTTGGGGGAATAAACTGATGAGGAGATTACTCTGTGGGGAAGAGATGTTCTGCTGAAGATTCCACTGATAAATTTTGTCGGGATGAATTATCGTTGCTGGTGATATTGAATCCTATTGGGGATTGAATTCCTGTTTGTGAAAGGAAAGAAATCCGCTGGGGATGATCTTTGGTTGCGACTTCTCTGGGAATAACCTTTTAGACTCTTATGGGGATAATCCTTTGAGTTCTGCTGGGAATGATCCTTTGAACTCAGCTGGGGGGAATTATTTTTGTACTCCGCTGGGGATAAACTTCCAGAGTCTACTGGGGATGATTCTCCCAACTCCGTTGGGGAAGCTTTTTTCAGACTGCGCTGGGAAAATTGTAACTCCACTGGGGATATCTTGTACCCTGCCGGGGAGCATTCTTATACTCCGTTGGGGAATATTAAGACTACCGGGGATATCAAGCCTTTTTAGTGCTGATGGTAGATAAACTCTGCTTGGGGAGAATATTACTGATTCATTCACAGTTGCAAGTCTCAGTTGGGGAGAGCTATCATTATTGTCTTACTCTGCGGGGAGTGAAGGTATCCTAGCCATATTCTTCAGCTGAATCTACCTTTTTACCTGGTGGACAGAGCAACTGTATAGTTTGGACCATTTTTATTGCTCCAGTTTCTGATGTTACCCGTAATCGTCTTTTGTTTCGCATGTAAATATTCATGAGCAGCAATTAATGTCAAATGCATATATCAAAAATGAACATTGGACGTTCTTTGCAAAGCAAAACAGATAAAGAAAAAACAGTTTCAAATTTCTTTGAAAATGAATTGTATTGATTTTGAAGTTTGGCCTGTAAATAGGCGTTTTTGTACAAGAGGCTGACGTCCTAGTAAGAGAACGCCGCCGAATAATAGAATTTACACAATTTGTGAAAAACTAAACAAAACAACTATGTGAATGATCCTACTGGGTTCCAACTCTGTTATGGCCTTTATGTCTTCGAGCATCTCATCACTTTGCTGCTTGGTTGAAGATGAATCAGATTGATTAGTGTCGTCCGAGCTTAATAGTCGAAACCAAAGTCTGGATGCAAGGTGATCCAATGAGACATAGTGTTACGCTTTTGTGATACGGTGGGAGAACTGACTTGAGGTTTTGCGTTTGTTTTCGCAAATGTTTCGGTTTAGCAAGAGTCGCCACCGACTTTTTATTTTATCCTAAGGAAAGGTTAAAAAGCACAGGAAAAACCTTTAAGATGTTTTCGTGGGTTCGGGGAGTAGATTATAGAAAGGGAAGGTATTAGCACCCTTTATATCCATGGTTATCCATGGGCTCTTAGTTACTTTCTTAGATCACTTGCCTTGCATTTTCAATTGTTTGAAATGGTGCTTTGTGTGTATGGTTTTGAAAATGTTTTGAAAAAAGATGCCTTATCTAGGCAACCATTGTAACAATTCTTTACTCGAATGTTTTACAAAGGTGTTTGTCTTTTTGAAAAGATGTTTCAATGTTTTTGAAAGTTTGTTTTGAAATTGTGTTGTGGAGTGTGTTTTGAAAAATGGCAAGGATTTGCTTTGCAAGTTGGTCAAGTAACCAAGAGCTATCTACCCTAAATTTCTCAAAGATCTTTCATATGTTTTAACCCTTTTAACAGTATTGTTCCATCATTGTATTTGGTGGACAATCTCGTGTTAGGATGTTAACGGGACGGGCGCGGGTCATTGTTTAGACCATGAATGCAATAGTGCCAAGTGTCTTTGGCAAATTTTTTTCTTCAAGGGACGATCATTTTTTAGGCAACTTGAGAAAGCATCGTCGAGGGACTATGATCATTTGATTTATTTTTGTTTTGCCAAAGACACTCAACATGCAACATGGCCCATTTTTGAAGGCAACAAGTGGAGTAACCCTAGGGGTGCAAGTGTGTATGGTGTTGTCCATTTTCATGCATTTTTGTCTTTGTATTAGCCAAGCTATTTGTTATTTGATTTGCATACAAACCCTAAGTCTATCATGGCATAATTTGAAAGTTTTTAAATGCGGAAAATTAAAGTCCTAAATTATTACAACATGATTATGGGGATGGGGGTACAAATGTTTGAATGGGGGGATATTTGACAAGAGATTAAATCTAAACTATTACATCCATATCGAATATACAAATATTTAATTGTACAATATTGGAATAAATATAATAAATATGCAAAATGTATTATGCGCAAAAAGGATTTTTTATGTATGTGAAAGTGTTTTTCAATGTGAAATATAAACAAAAATAAAAAGGTCAAATTTTGAATACTTTATGGTTTAGGGCAAAACCTTAGTTTTTTAAATAAATAGTATTTATTTATTAATTATATACAATATTTATATATTAATTTATACAAAAATAAAAAATAAGTATATTGTAAAAAAAAAGTATTTTTTAGTGTCATATATTAATAAAAATAAAAATGTATTATTTCTATATTTTTGTCCTAAATATCTAATAAAATATACAAGTATTTATATATTATATATTAAATATACTAAATATATACAAGAATAAAATATTAATTATTTACAAAAAAAAAGTATATTTTAGAAAATGTTTTCAAAATGTAAACAAAAAATAATAACTTAAAAATATTTATTTTTGTATTATTTTTAGGGTTTTAAATAAAAGGTTTTTATATTCATTTACATACATATATTAAATGAAACAAATAAATGCCAAATAAATGCAAAAAAGGGTGGAAAAATATTTTTTATATTTTTTATATTTGAGCAAAAAATAATAAGTCAGAATCAAAAAGAAAAAAGAAAAAATAATCAATATATCACACAATGGGCCAATGGGGTGTAAATTGGAAAAGGGGGTGCAAAAAGCAGGACTGACTCAGGCCCAACCCAAGCCAGTCATCTTCAACCTTCAGCATTGTTTGAACATAAAAAACGCGCGCTTCTTGTACAACAGCTAACTCCTGATTCCTTGACTTTCATGCAAAACTCATAACACCAATATTATAGAGCATCAAGAGACGAATCCAGACATATAAAACACTTGACCTAACTCTAAGAAACGAGGGAGAATTTCTTCATCCCCAATTTCTGACCTAATTTTTATTCAATGTTCATGTCCAAAATTCTCACAGCACACTCAATATAAATGAAAAGTAAATACATGGATGGCTTCAGGGCTATGAGTAGAGCATGTTTCATTCATAAACCTAAGCCTAACTCTTTCTAGATTGAGAGATAGAAGTTCATGTTTTTACCTATTTCAGCTTGAGTCGTGTACAACAATGTGGCCAACTTCAATGGAGTTTGAGCTTTTGTACAGCTTGCCTGAAGTCCAAGGGTGCTTCTCCAACACCTAGCTTGCTTTGATACTCTCTGAATCGTGCTATGGAAGTTCACCTGCAAAACTGAAAAGTGAAAATGGAAAGTGATGTTAGGGGTGTTACAGTTTGTATCCAGGGCTTGGGATAGTTCCAATGGATGATATAGAATGTATTTGAATTGTTTTTAGCCAAAGTGCACGAGTGGAATGGATTGTGGAAGTCAAACTGCAACAGATGCCCTGTTTTGCAGAAAAACTGTGATTTTATGTATGAGGAGGGATAAGGGGTGGTTTGGTCGTGATTTAGGCTTGCTTGGATGTATGAAGGATGTTTGCAAAGTTTGTGTTTGGCTGTGTTTACAGGAATGAGAGTTGGAGAGTTTTTGCAAGCTTTCTTCTCTTGTAAGCAAGGAAATGTCAACTTGTGATATAGGCCTGTGCAATGTCCTCAAGCATGTTGCACACTTTGCTCTTGATCAGTGGGATTTGTCTACCCAACTTTGCCTCAAAGATTTGGCTTGTACTTCAAAGATTCAGAATTTGACATAAAGCATTACTTTTCAAAAATGGCAAAGTTGCTTTTTCTACTTAAGGGATAATTCTTTGTGTAATGACTAAGTGCATAAAACAATGCTTGAACACAATGGTTAGGCATTTAATTATGGAGTGCAAACTTGGTTTAGAGGCCTGCAAACAAGTTCCAAGCATGCTGATTTCAAAATGGAACTTGTATGAACATGCATTTGGTCATGAACAAAAGTGAATTTTACCCAACTTTGCAAATTCGATTCTCCCTAACCATAAGGGTGTTTGAGAAGTTCTTAGACAATTTGGAAAGCTTAGAATGTGTAATACAATCCATCTTTGTAATGCAAATTGAAACTCCAAGTGGTAGCATGTGAAAAATGGCCAAGAAGTTGGACAAAAATCCTGCCTAGAATAGGTCAAAAAATTTCTAAGTTAAAAATGTTTGGCACCCTTGTTCCAAAAATCATAACTTGAGCTACAAGCTTCCTTTGGGAAAACTTTGTGAATAAAAGTTGTAGATTTTGCAATGGAATACAACTTTCATGTTTTGAGTTTTGTTTGAATCTAATTGCCTCTTGATGAAAAAATGGGACAAAGTTAGGAAAAAATAAGGAAATTTCATAACTTAGAAAATTTCTAAGTTATGAAATTTCTTCATTTTAAACCCTAATTTGCAATTTTGGGTTTCTTGATGAACAAGTTTCATAATTTGACATGTTTTGATGAAAAATGAATCTTGGCACTTGATTTTGACCAAAAAGTCAAAGTTTGACTTTTCAGTATACAGTCAAATTTTGATCAGTTGACTAGAAAATTCATCTGTCAATCCTATGAATTTGGGATCTTTTGAACTTGTTGAGTGGGTCAAGACAATTCCATTGAGTCCTTGAGTCCATATGTGAGCTTGTTTTGCCATTGGTTAGGTCAAACAGTCAAAAATTGCCTTTGTGCAGTCAAAACCCTAAAAATGACCACTTTGCCCTTTTGGTGATCTGATCAAATTTCTTGTGGGATTGTGATCCAAACTTGACCAAATGGTTCATATGAGTTCATTATGTTGATGTGGGTCAAATTTCATGAGGTTTGACTATCAATTGGCCACAGTTGACTTTTTCCCCAATACAGCTGATTTCTAGGTCAACTGTCCAATTGACTGGGCAAAGATTGGAATCAAGGCTTGAAACTTGGTATGGATAAACTTGTGAGTCCAACATGAAGCATGAAAGTAACTTTGGGCATTTTAGGTCAAAACATCTTTGTGCAAACTCAAACCCTAATTTGGGTCAACAGTGCAAGGAGGGGCCTTGAGCAGAGCAAACCCTAACTTGATCTTGAGCTCCAAGAGTCTTGTGATGAGAAAATGTTGATGAAATGAGAGGGCAAATTTTGGGGTACAACAGTTGCCCCTGTTCAATCTTCTTGAACCTGAAGAGTTAGATTGGCAAGTTTGCCTTTCGCGTCTCGAAGGTAAAAGGAGATTGGACACTAGAGTGCCCGTAAATTTGCACTCGTCAAAACATGGATGCGGGAATGGGCTTAAAGATTCCATTTGGAGATGGGCTTAAAAATGCCATCTGGAAAGTGACAGAATCTTGTCGGGGGATGGGCTTAAAGATGTCATCTGGAATGTATGTTGTAGGTGAAAGACAAGAGTATCAGAAAGGTGTCCATACTTTGGAACGTCTCTGAACTGGGGGGTCTGAACAAGCAATAGATTGACATCCATGTTTGGAGAATCCGTAAACTGTTTTCAGAAGTCTTGGATCTGAACAAGCGATAGGTTAACATCCGTGTCTGGAGAACCCGTAAACTGTTTTCAGAGGTCTTGAAGTTGAACAAGCAATAGAGCAGCATCCATGTCGGGAAGCGTCCGTAAACCATTTTCAAAAGTTGAGTCTGAACAAGCGATAGATTAACATCCATGTTTGGAGAATCCGTAAACTGTTTTCAGAAGTCTGAGCTTATTAATCTTATCCTGAAAAGGGTAAAATATTAGCTGAAACACAAAGTTATGTTGCATGAAATGTATGATGCAATATGTGTATATCAATGTTTATGACATGAATGTAATGAATGCGCATGCAAGCTGACGAGTTGCCTTGCTGAGGATAGATTAATCCTGGATAGCTGGAGATAAAAGAATCTTGACTGCTGCCGGGGAAAGTGAATCCTTGACTGCTGCAGGGGAAAGAAAGAATCTTTTGATCGTTAAGTGAGAAATCATGGAACCACTATTGGGGATTCAGGAGTTTGGGTTGTATGCCAATCTACTGGGGATTCACGGACGAGAGTCCTCATTCCATTGATGATTAACTGTTATCTGGTCGATCTCCAGGCTTTCACAGAAACTTGTATTGCTATCTGGTCATAATCCAGGCTTCACAATAACTTAATGAGCTGTTATCCGGTCAAATCCGGGCTTCACGGCTTGTGTTAAAGATGTACCACTATCTGGTCAACTCTAGGCTTCGTAGCATTCTTGGCTGCTGTCTGGTCGTAATCCAGGCTTCACAGAAATTTGTATTGCTATCTGGTCAAAATTCAGGCTTCACAATAGCTTAAAGAGCTGCTATCCGGTCAAATCCAGGTTTCACGGCTTGTGTTAAAGATATACCACTATCTGGTCGACTCCAGGCTTCGTAGCATTCTTGGATGTTGTTTGGTCGTAATCCAGGCTTCACAGAAATTTGTATTGCTATCTGGTCGAAATCTAGGCTTCACAATAGCTTAAAGAGCTGTTATCCGGTTAAATCCGGGTTTCACGGATTGTGTTAAAGATATACCACTATCTGGTCGACTCCAGGCTTCGTAGCATTCTTTTTAGGGTATACCATTATCTGGTTGTAATCCAGGCTTCAAGGTAGTCAGATACTGTTATCCGGTCGTAACCCGGGCTTCACAATATGCTGTAGAGATCAAGATACTATCCGGTCGAATTTGGGTTTCATAACTTGAATTTTGTGAGAATTTGATTTTTGACGACCGTAACCTCCAATAGGTGATGAAGGAACTTTTGAATGACCAATGAATTTGAAATGTAATTTGCTTTGGAGAATAAATCCTTGACAAATGTTGGGGAAATAAACCCATAACCGAAGCTGGGGATAGAGAACCCTTGGTGACTGAGGGAGAGAAACCATTACTGACTGCTGATTGTTTGGGGGATAAGGATCTTCAATTGTTGAGGGATCTTAGGATCACTGCTGGGGATTGAAAATCCTTGGTGACTTGTGGGGGCATGAGAATCTCGATGATCTCTACTGGGGAGTCCAGAACCTGGTAGACTTATGCTGGAGAAGTGAGACTGAGAATCTTCAATCTTGAAATTCTGGCTACAGATACTCAATGTCACGTCCAATGTTATGACACCGTATCTGACTTACTATATGACAGTAAATACTAAAGCAGTAAATAACACAGTCAATTGTTTACCCAGTTCAGTGTGCAACAACACCTACTCTGGGGGCTACCAAGCCAGGGAGAGAATCCACTATAAGAGATGTTAATTCAGGAATAAACCAACCAGTTTATCTCCTTCACTTAAGACCTACCCAATGCAATTCTAATCTAAGTACAACTTAAACCTGAGTTCCTACTCACTCCCCCTCAATCACAGCAGTGATACATAAACAAATTTGACTTGAGAATTGTTGAAGACACTCTTCAAAACACACACTTGATTAAGCTTCACAGCTTTTTAATCAAGTAACACAATCACTCGTGCTTCACAGCTTTGAGTGATGTACACAACTAACTTGACTCTGCTTCACAGCTTTAGTCAAGTAACATTCAAACACTCTTGCTTCAAAGCTTTGAGTGCTACACAACCCTTACAATTTAAGCCTATTCCAAGACACTTATCACAATGATAATTGCTTGGAGTACAATAAACAAATCTATACAGATTACAAACTTGATCTTCTAATCAATCAGCAGGGATACCTTCAAAAACCGCAGCTCTGTTGAATATATAGCAGCTGCAACTTCAGTTAGGGTTTCCAAAAACCTAGGGTTGATTCCGTTTGACCTAAAGACCAGGTCACAGTACTTTGTTGATCAGGTTAGGATTGAGCTAGGTTACTCCTCAGAAAACGCAGGATTCTGTTAAGGAAGGACTGAGTTATTTCCTGAAAAAACTCAGACTTATCCAATCCTGTAATCCTGCTAGTTCAGAACAGGATGTCATAACATCTGTTATGACATCTGAGAAAACTTGTCTACTGATTAGCAAAATGTGATCATTTTGCAAACATGCTCAGATACACACTTATAAACATCAGTATTTGAGTTACAATATTTTTCTGCACATGTACCTAAAGAGTTAGTACAACCTGAACTAGAATGTTATGACATCAGTCATGACATTCACACATACACTTGGAATTTACCAAAAATGCAAGCCAATACCTAAACACCTACAAACTCCCCCTTTGGCAGATTTTTGGCTAAAGTCCCTAAACAATCAGAGATAGATAGATAGCAGCAGAAATAAGTGACAGCAGAAAAATATAGTGTTAAGTACTAATTAAGCAGTACCAAAAATATTCTCCCCCACTTTAGCCACAAATGGGCCAAAGATTACATGTTTATAAAGTTATACAGTTATCCAAGACAAAATAATGAGATCAGCAGCAGACAACAGCAGAACATACTTCCAAACTCCACCAGTAACACCACCAAGCAGCAATCAACCTTCAAGCACTGTCATCAGATTCAGAGTAGCCAATTTCTTCAGTGTTGAACTGTCCTTCATCTTCTTCTTCCCTTCTGCTTTCTTCAGCTTCTTCCTTTTCTAGCCTGGAAATTAGAGCTTCTAGGGTCCTTTTTCTAGCATCCAGATCTTTGCATGTTTCCTTTAAAACAGCTATGACATCTGATGTTTTGGACTGGCTCTTTGCAGACGATGTCTCAGCTGATGTTATAACAATGTCTGGAGCATGGGATCCCTGAAATAGTTTGTAGTGCAGGCCAAGGGCAGGGGCTCTTTTGCAGACTGTATCTCTTGCTACAAGGATGTCACGGTATTGTGCAAGGATGATTCCACAGAGGAGGGAGGGAAAAGCAATTGGTCCTTTGACAGCATAACTGCCAGCATGCTTCAAGGTTTGTTCAAAGATGTACCTTCCATAGTCAAAGGCAGTCTTGGTTCCTACAGCATAGATGAATCTCCCCAATCCTGTGGAGATGGTTGATTTGTGATTTGTAGGCACCCAGTTTGCTGCACCTATTTTATGCAAGATGGCAAATTTCATGCTGAGTTTACTAGCATTCAACTTCCCTTTCAATGGCCAGCACTTTACTTGCTTGGCAGTGATGGTCAAGCATACTTCATTGTCAGTTGCCTCTACATCAGGACAGTCCTTATTTGTTCTTCCAAGAAACTTGTTAATTTCTGATGGAGAGAACTTGACCCTTCTTCCTCTAACAAACACACTCTCAAAGTCAGCTGACCTCCCATCAGCACAATCATTGGACAAGTTTACTACAAACTCTTTAACCAGATTTTCATAACATTTGCCAAACTTCATCACTGTCTTCATTAGACCAGCATTCCTGATTAGCTCCATGATGTCTTTGCACTCCAAAGCATCATTGTTGAGTTCTCTCTCCAAGGCTATTCTCTTCAAGCAGACATACTTCCACCTGTTTGCATTATCAGGATGATGAAAGGAGATGTTGTCAGTTGGCACTTCAGGCACTCTAGCAATTTTGCTGGAGGGGAGCTTCCTTCTGATGGGAGTATTGTCAATGTCAATCTCAAATTCTGATTCATCATCAGAGTCAGAAGTTTCAGGTTCTTTTCTTTTCTTGGAGATTGGTTGTCTAGCAGTCAGCACCTGTGCCTTCTTCCCTTTTGTCTGAATTTTTTCAGCCATCCCTTCAGCCTTGGACTTCTTTGGTTTAACAGTCTCACTACTTTTTCTTTTCATCAATCTCCTAGCAATGCTAGGGTTCACATTAGCAATCAGTTCATTATCTGAGTAATCTTCATCCACATCAATGATAGGTGGATCAGCAGCCTTTTCAGAGGGATTCTGAATGTTGTCTTTTGGTGTCACAACATCCTCAGTGACATCTATATTTTCAGAACCTTCCACATTTGGACTTTCAGATTGATTCAAAGGAATAGAAATCCCCGGTACAGATTGGTTGCCACTCAGAATGCTAGTAACCAGTCTAGCAATAGCTTGGTGTACTTGAACTGTTCCTTCTTTATTAGGTATAGGAGATGAAGGAAGAGAAGAATTACCAGAGACTGCAGCTTGAGCTCTTCCTGCATGTCTGGTCCTGAGCTTCTTGATTTTGGCTGGGTTAGTTGCTATCTCCCTGAGAGGAGTGACCTCAAGTACTTCAGATTCTATGCATGTCGTGATTGCCCTAGAATCTTGATCAGATGACGATGATGATGAGTGAGACGAAGCCGCCATAGTGGAAGATGATGTCTGAGACATTGTGTTTAACGTTGAGTAGCAGTAGCAGTTTGAGAAAACTCTTTGATTGGGAGGAGAACACAGGTTGCAAGGATGAGAGAGATAGGGAGTACAAGGGAGTCTTTTCAACTTCTGAAGGCTTTTGAAGGAATTGTGAATGAATATGATTAACCCACTAAATATAGACTTAATAGAATTAATCCCTTCAACCCTTGTTTTCAGCAAAACTAATTGCTATAATTTCTCATGTTGGTGAATACCCAATCTGCCCCTCAAATTTTCAAGTTGATTTCCAACAAGCGCCTTGGTAGAAGAATCAGTTAGCTGAAGCTCAGAGAAACTATGTTTCAGTTCAAATGATTTCTTCTCTCCAAAGTCAATAGGGTTTAAGGAAATGTTGAATGTTTTCAGATTATCACACCACAATGTCACAACATCTTGTGTAACATTGTCTTCAGGTAGCATCTGTGTTGACCAGAATTTTTGAGAACAGAATTTATGAGACTTGTTCTTTGCCACATCACATATATTATCAGCCTGTAGTTTAGGAGTTCTTCTGACATCTTCCATAGGAATAGCTCTTTTCATTCCTTCAAGTTTATGCTGCCACTGTTTCATATCTTTTTCTTCTTTGATGATTTGACTCAAAGTGGAGATATCAGTGTTCTCAGGCTGCCACACATAACAGTTATTTTTGGATTTTATTCCTCTCATTACAATATCTAGTTTTTCATTAAACACTAGACATTCAGATCTTGAGAAGTTGACCATGAATCCTAGATCACATAATTGACTGATGCTGATGAGATTAGTGGTCAACCCTTTTACCAACAGTACCTTATTCAGACTTGGAACTCCAGGGTAGTCCAAATTACCAACTCCTTTGATTTCTCCTTTAGCACCATCTCCAAAGGTCACAAAACTGGTGGTGTGAGGCATAACATTATTGAGGAGATTTTTGAATCCAGTCATGTGTCTGGAACATCCACTGTCAAAGTACCAATCTTCCTTTGCTGAGATCTTCAGGGAAGTGTGTGCTATCAGTGCAGTAGCCTTTTTCTTCCATTGAGGAGCGTGTGGTACCTTTTTAGACTTAGGTTTGACATCTGATTTCTGATTAGGATATCCATGTAGTCTGAAGCAGAAGGGCTTTATGTGACCATATTTCCCACAATGATGACATCTCCATCTTTGGTACCTCTTCTTCATGTGTCTCTGTCCCTGATGTTGAGAGTAATGTTGAGACATCCGTTTTGACATTTGCTTCCTGGTAACAAATTTCTTTGTTTCCACAAATCCTAGGCCAGATTTATTTCCCATATTTTGTCCAGCCTGAAGAATCTCTTCCAATTTGTCTGTTCCATTTGTCAACATCTTGACTGATTTGGTCATTTGATTCAGTTGTGAGTTCAGCAGTTGAACTTCTCCTTCTAAATGACTTATAGTTTCAAGATTTGCTCTCTTTTCAGCCTCCAGCTTTACAATGAGTTTTGATTGTTTCTCATTTTGCACACAGACTTCACCACTTTTGATACACAATTTCTTGTAGGTATCAGCCAGTTCTTCAAATGTTACTTCTTCATCACTGGTGTCACTTTCAGAAGTACAAACACTAGTTAGGGCAGTAACTAGTTTGGCAGATTCTTCTTCAGAATTGCTTTCTGAATCATAGTCAGACCAAGTAACAGTCATTCCTTTCTTTTGCTTCTTAAGAAAGGTAGGACATTCAGCTCGAATATGTCCATATCCTTCACATCCATGGCATTGAATTCCTCTGCCTTGGTTTTCCTTATCTTCTGATCTTGGTCTTCTGCTGGAACTGTCAATGTCAGAAGGAATGTTATGAACATTTGACCTTGACTTTGGGTCCATTCTTTTGATGAGCCTGTTGAACTGTCTTCCAAGCATGGCAATGGCTTCTGATATGTTTTCTTCTTCATCCTCCTTGTGTTCAACATCAGTGTTGGTTACAAGTGCTATGCTTTTGTTCTTCTTGTCACCATTATCAGTGATCCCCATCTCAAAAGTCTGAAGAGACCCAATAAGTTCATCCACTTTTAACTTGCTAATGTCCTGGGCTTCCTCTATGGCAGTTACCTTCATTGCAAATCTTTTAGGCAAGGATCTGAGAATCTTCCTCACCAGTTTTTCTTCTGACATTTTTTCTCCCAGTGCTCCTGAGGTGTTGGCAATCTCCAAGATGTTCATGTGAAATTCATGGATGGTTTCATCTTCCATCATTTTTAGATTCTCAAACTTAGTGGTCAACATCTGAAGCCTTGACATCTTTACTTTGGAAGTGCCCTCATGAGTAGTTTTGAGGGTGTCCCAAACTTCCTTGGCCAGTTCATATTGATGTACTAATCTGAAGATGTTTCTATCAATTCCATTGAACAAGGCATTTAAGGCTTTTGAATTTCCCAGAGCTAACTCATCTTCTTCTTTACTCCAATCTTCCTCAGGCTTCAGACTGATTGTCCCATCTCTTTCAGTTATGGTGGGATGAATCCATCCTTTGTCAGCAGCTCTCCAAGCCTTTTTGTCCAGAGATTTTAGGAAGGCAATCATACGAGGTTTCCAGTAGTCATAATTAGTTCCATCCAGAATGGGTGGTCTATTTCCAAAAACTCCTTCTTTGTCCATAGTGCCAGAAAGTGATATCCCTAGATCTCACCCAGTAATACAGGCAGGGTGCCTGCTCTGATGCCAATTGAAATTCTGGCTACAGATACTCAATGTCACGTCCAATGTTATGACACCGTATCTGACTTACTATATGACAGTAAATACTAAAGCAGTAAATAACACAGTCAATTGTTTACCCAGTTCAGTGTGCAACAACACCTACTCTGGGGGCTACCAAGCCAGGGAGAGAATCCACTATAAGAGATGTTAATTCAGGAATAAACCAACCAGTTTATCTCCTTCACTTAAGACCTACCCAATGCAATTCTAATCTAAGTACAACTTAAACCTGAGTTCCTACTCACTCCCCCTCAATCACAGCAGTGATACATAAACAAATTTGACTTGAGAATTGTTGAAGACACTCTTCAAAACACACACTTGATTAAGCTTCACAGCTTTTTAATCAAGTAACACAATCACTCGTGCTTCACAGCTTTGAGTGATGTACACAACTAACTTGACTCTGCTTCACAGCTTTAGTCAAGTAACATTCAAACACTCTTGCTTCAAAGCTTTGAGTGCTACACAACCCTTACAATTTAAGCCTATTCCAAGACACTTATCACAATGATAATTGCTTGGAGTACAATAAACAAATCTATACAGATTACAAACTTGATCTTCTAATCAATCAGCAGGGATACCTTCAAAAACCGCAGCTCTGTTGAATATATAGCAGCTGCAACTTCAGTTAGGGTTTCCAAAAACCTAGGGTTGATTCCGTTTGACCTAAAGACCAGGTCACAGTACTTTGTTGATCAGGTTAGGATTGAGCTAGGTTACTCCTCAGAAAACGCAGGATTCTGTTAAGGAAGGACTGAGTTATTTCCTGAAAAAACTCAGACTTATCCAATCCTGTAATCCTGCTAGTTCAGAACAGGATGTCATAACATCTGTTATGACATCTGAGAAAACCTGTCTACTGATTAGCAAAATGTGATCATTTTGCAAACATGCTCAGATACACACTTATAAACATCAGTATTTGAGTTACAATATTTTTCTGCACATGTACCTAAAGAGTTAGTACAACCTGAACTAGAATGTTATGACATCAGTCATGACATTCACACATACACTTGGAATTTACCAAAAATGCAAGCCAATACCTAAACACCTACAAATCTGATGGGAAGTATCTCTGTGGGGAGAAGGTTCACTAGTCCGGTTCCGCTGGGGACTGATAGTTGGAAGTTTTAGCTCCGCTGGGGATACTGAAACTTAACTCTGAGGGGAATTGAGTTCTGGAAGGCTCCCTGGATGGGGAAATCGGTTTTGAGAAAACTTTTGTTCTGCTGAGGATTCTGAAGCTTAACTCTGTTTGGGGAATTAAGTTCTGGAATTTAACCTTGTTGAGGAATTTGGAGTTTAATTCTGCTGGGGATTCCTTATGAAAGGGCATCAAGATATCTATTTGTACCTTCAACGTATCAGTAATCATCTTTTCTTGGTTTGTAAGGAAAATGATTATGTTCAAATGCATATGCCTATTTAACAAAACATTGGACGTTTCTCAAATAAAACATAAGTGCAAAAGAGAAAAAGGAAGACAAAGCAAATTTCTGTATTTGGAAAAGTATTTGTATTAACTTTTTATGAGTATCTTTGTACAAAGGAGACAGACATCCTAGTAAGAGGATGTTGTCGTAAAAATTGAAAAATTTATACAAAAGAAAGATGGCTATGTGAAACAATTCCATGGGATCCCCATTCTGCTATAGCCTTCACAACTCTGAATATTTTGTCCATTCAAATGCTTCGTCCGCCGATGATTGGATTGATCAGAAGCTCAGAGCTTGTTGATGAAGAGATTGTCCTTTAAAGTGATCCGACAAGACATAGTCATACGCTTTAATTCCCTAACTTTTGCCTGGACCGCCCTTTCGGGTTTTCAATCCACTGGGAAACCCCTTTTTGCCCAAGCCGCCCTTTCGGGTTTTCGACTTGCCGGGTGTACAGATTTTTTTTTGTTTTATCCCTAATTTTTGCCTGAACCGCCCTTTTGGGTTTTCGGTTCACCGGGATGCCCATTTTTGCCCAAGTCGCCCCTTCGGGTTTTCAACTTGTCGGGTTTGTTTCATGCGTAGTATTTTTTGACTATGTCTGCGTTCGCAGGGTGTGGCAAATAGTCGCTGTCCATGGTGGTCAGAATCATTGCACCACCAGAAAATATGCTCTTGATCACAAATGGTCCTTCGTAAGTAGGAGTCTATTTGCCCCTGGGATCACTTTGCGGCAAGATGATCCGCTTGATTACAAGATCTCCGACTTGGTATACTTGACGTCTGACTTTCTTGTTGAAGGCCTTGATCATCCGTTTTTGGTACGTCTGACCATGGCAAACAACAGTGAGTCGTTTCTCGTCGATCAAATTGAGTTGATCAAGTCGGGTCTGAATCCAATCGTCTTCACTCAAACCAGCGTCCTTCATAATCCTTAAAGAAGGAATCTGAACTTCCATGCCATATACCAAAGAAAATGGGGTTGCCCCTGTTGAAGTACGTGTCGTGGTACGGTATCCATGCAGAGCAAACGGTAACATCTCATGCCAGTCCTTGTAGGTGACTGTCATTTTCTGAATGATCTTCTTGATGTTTTTGTTCGCAGCTTCAACAGCACCGTTCATCTTCGGCCGATAGGGAGATGAATTATGATGATAAATCTTGAACTGTTCGCATAGAGCGGTGATCATAGTATTGTTCAGATTAGTACCGTTGTCTGTGATGATCCTGTCGGGGACACCATACCGGCATATGAGATTCTGCTTAATGAAGCGGGCAACCACATTTTTTGTAACAGAGGCGAAGGAAGCTGCTTCGACCCATTTGGTAAAATAGTCAATGGCGACCAGAATGAAGCGATGTCCATTGGACGCTGTGGGCTTGATCTCTCCAATCATGTCAATTCCCCACATTGCGAATGGCCAAGGAGCTGTCAGAACGTTGAGAGGAACAGGAGGAATATGAATCTTGTCAGCGTAGACTTGACATTTGTGGCAAGTACGGGAATATTGATGGCAATCAGCTTCCATAGTAGACCAGTAATAGCCTGCCCTTAGAATCTTCTTAGCCATCGTATGTCCACTCAAGTGGGTGCCAAATGTGCCGCTGTGTATCTCAGTCATGATCAACTCTGCTTCAGCTTTGTCTACACAACAAAGTAAAACACAATCATGGCTGCGCTTATAAAGGATGCCATTGCTTAGGAAGAACTTGGCAGCAAATCTCCTTAAGAACTTCTTGTCATTTACTAAAGCTCCCCCAGGATATTCTTTAGTCTGGAGATACCTTTTGATTTCGTGAAACCAGGGTTGTTCCACTACTTCTTCGGTATTAATCTCATGAAAATGCGTAGGTTCATCCATTCGCTCAATGGTGATTTGGGGAGCCTCATTATCCTAGTTGAGTTTAAACATGGAAGACATTGTAGCCAGAGCATCTGCTAGCTGATTTTCTTCTCGCGGGAAATGCTCGAAAGTAATCTGCTCGAAATGAAGCAGCAATGTCAAGACATGTTCTTTGTATGGGATAAGATTAGGATGTTTGGTATCCCATTCTCCTTTGATTTGACTGATAACCAAAGCCGAGTCCCCAAATATGATCAAAGATTTGATCCCCAAGTCTATAGCAGCCTTGAGACCAAAGATGCAAGCTTCATATTCGGCCATGTTATTGGTACAGCTGAAGCAAAGTCGGGCCGTGAAAGGTGTATGGCAACCTTCCGGGGAAATGAGTACCGCACCGATACCGTTTCCAAGTGCATTTAAAGCACCATCAAAGTACAGGGTCCATCGGGATCCATTTTCAGGTCCGTCATACGGTCTGTTACCTTCAATGTTGTCCAAATTCATGATGTCCTCGTCCGGGAAGTCGAATCTCATGGATTGATAATCTTTGATAGCTTGATGAGCTAGATGGTCAGCTAGTACACTCCCTTTTATAGCTTTTTGGGTAGTATACTGGATGTCATACTCAGTCAGGATCATCTGCCATCTAGCGATTCTTCCAGATAAAGCAGGCTTCTCGAAGATATACTTGATAGGATCCATTTTGGAAATCAACAGAGTGGTATGAGTCAACATATACTGTCTTAGTCGGCGAGCAGCCCATACCAAAGCGCAGCAAGTTTTCTCGAGCAGTTAGTAGCGAGTCTCACAGTCGGTAAACTTTTTGCTAAGGTAATAAATGGCATGCTCTTTTCGACCAGACTCGTCATGTTGGCCCAGTATGCACCCTATTGAGTTGTCCAAAACAGTCAGATACATGATCAGCGGCCTTCCTTCAACGGGTGGCATCATAATAGGAGGTTCTAGCAAATACTCCTTGATATTATCAAAAGCAGCTTGGCAATCGTCGTTCCACTCGACTACCTGATCTTTCTTCAATAGTTTGAAAATTGGCTCACAGGTAGACGTCAGATGAGAGATGAATCTGGCAATATAGTTCAAGCGCCCCAAGAACCCTCTAACCTCCTTTTCAGTACGGGGGAAGGCATCTCTTGTATAGCTTTCACTTTTGCAGGATCGACCTCAATGCCTTTGTTGCTGACAATAAATCCTAGAAGTTTACCAGACCTAACTCCAAAAGTGCACTTACTTGGATTCAGCCTGAGTTTGTACTCCTTCAACCTGGCAAACAGCTTTTGCAAATGTTAAAGGTGTTCCTCCTCTGTTTGTGATCGAGCTATCATGTCGTCTACGTAAACTTCGATCTCATGATGTATCATATCATGAAACAAAGCTACCATGGCGCGTTGATAAGTTGCCCCTGTGTTCTTCAGTCCGAACGACATCACCTTGTAGCAGAAGGTACCCCATTGTGTAACAAAGGTTGTTTTCTACATGTCCTCGGGGGCCATTTTAATCTGGTTGTAGCCCGAGAATCCGTCCATGAAGGAAAACACCTTGTGCTGAGCTGTGTTGTCAATCAAAATGTCGATATGCGGTAGCAGAAAATCATCTTTAGGGCTAGCCCTGTTCAAATCCCGGTAGTCCACACACATTCTGACCTTGCCATCTTTTTTGGGAACAGCCAGAAAGCCAGCGTTGAATTGCTTCATTACTTCAGCTTTAATCTTCTCAGACATGTCGGGCCTCATTCGGCGGACTTTTTGCTTGATCGGTGGACAATCCTCTCTTGTAGGGAGACGGTGAACCACGATGTCCGTGTCTAACCCTGGCATGTCTTCATAAGACCAGGCGAAAATTTCAACGTATTCATTCAACAGCTGTATTAAGCGCTCCTTGACACTTGGTTCCAGATTGGCACCCACTTGTACTTCCTTCCGATCTTCCTCTGTTCCTAAGTTGACAGTTTCCAACAACTCTTCATGAAGCAAGATGGCCCTCTCTTCTTATTGTAGAAGTCTGGCTAGCTCTCCCGGTACTTCACAATCTTCGTCGTCTTCGCACTCAGCCTGATTGACCAAATCTTCAGAGTTATTGAAGGATACAACAGAATAGTCACGCATAGAATCCAGAGTGGATGGGTACCTGCATTTGTGAGTGTGGGTGTGTGTAAGGGATAACCTTCCTTAAACAAAGAAAAATGAAAAAGGAAAGAAAATGAACACAGCAGTTTATAAATGAAAAACGTCCAATGGTTCATTAAACATGGCATATGAATATGACGAGAATTAAAACCCTTACAAATGGACCTACATGCCCCGGGCAAGGCATGAGGTGAAAAATAGTGTGCAGATTGTTTTAGTAATTATTACAGACCAACAGGAAATGTTCGAAAGATAAATTACTGATTTATGAAAGTAATGGGAACGAAGTCTTTCGCCTCCCAGTTGTGTAGTCCCCCTTCGATGGTTGGGAAGATCCAATCTTCAATGTTGGCCTCTTCGTCTTCGTCTTCCAAAGCATTGATTCCATGAGGAGAAATCTTGATGGGTGTTCTTTCAATTTTTGAGCGACGCATAGCTTTTTGCCCCGCAACGGTAAATCCCAACCCAAACTTGTCTGTTTTGTGAGGGATGTCAGGCAACTGTCCCCATGTTGAGCTCTTCCCCTCCTTCATTGCAGCCTTTGCGTCTTTCAGAGATGCCATCCTGGCCACCCGCTTGGGTACCTCATCCACTGCCTTCGCTACTGCCACCTCGGGAGAAACCTCCTCAAAGTGTTGAAAGGGTGTTTCAATGAATTCGCCATCCACTTCCACATACCTAAAGGAGTTCAGGTGACTGATCATGTACTCCTCTTCACCGTGTATAGTTATGATTTTTCCCTTAACAAGGTATTTCAGCATCTGATGCAGAGAGGAAGTGACTGCCCCAGCATTATGTATCCATGGCCTCCCTAGCAAGCAAGAGTATGACGGACGGATGTCCATCACATAGAAAGTTGAGTGGAATACTTCAGTGCCCACCTTGATGGGAATGTCGACCTCCCCATGCACCATTCTTTTAGACCCGTCAAAGGCCCTGACAATGATATTACTTGGTTTCAACTCCAAGCCTTCACAGTCCAACCGGTCGAGAGCCTTCTTAGGCAGCACATTTAGAGAAGAACCAGTATTGACCAAGACATGGGCGAGAGTAGTTCCTCGGCATTCAACTGACACATGCAATGCGTCATTGTGCTTTCTTCCTTTCGGAGTCAGGTCAGCATCATAGAAACCCAGGCCGTTGTCTGCGGTAAGGCTGGTTACACAATCCTGGAATTGATCGGCTGAGGTTTCCTGGGGCATATGGGTTGTCTTCAAAAACCTTATCAAAGCTTTGGCATGAGCCTCCGAACAAAGCAGCAAAGCTAGCATGGAGATCTTCGAGGGGGTTTGCCCCAGTTGCTCTACAACGTCATAATCACTTTTCTTTATTATTTTCAGAATCTCCTCCATTTCTTTCTTAGAGGTTTCGGGGATGACCAATGGCTGAGCCCTCGTCCTGACGAGCTCATCTTAGATCCCTTTACCCTTATCAGCAGAAGTAGAAGGGACAACCACAGGAGTAACAGCTTCTTCAATCAACGGAGTTCTTGGAGAAAGTTTTATCGGTGCAGGAGTAACCTTGGCAACAGCTGAGGGTCCAAAGATGGCCTTTGGGGGGGCAATCTCTGGAGAGAAAATTCTCCCACTTCGGGTAATCTTGCTCGTACCGGTAATGTTTCCAATGTCGGTAGTTTCTTCGTCAGAGCTCTCTTCAGTTATCTCCACTTGTTTAACACCGTGGTAGTAGATTTCTCCACCATAATTCCACGGTATCAATTTGTCAGATTTGTAGGGGACATGCCCAGGCATGGTTATTTTTAGAGGAACAATCTTCGTAGCGGATGTAATCTTAACAGGCTTTTTAGGGACCTTGGAAAGATTGGTGGAAATGGTGATTATTGAAACATCTTTGATAGGGGTTGGAGTAGCAGGAATCTTTTCGAAAAGAATTTGTTGGCTGTCCATTAGGCCTTGGATGCCTATCTTTAGCAATGGACAGTCGATTGGTAGGGAGGAACAACAGTAGCAGTCTTCTTTACATCCTAGGAAAATCCCAGCTTTTAACAGATTCAACTTGATTGTTAGTAGTGGAGTTACCAGATCATCAACAGCAGCAACATACAGATCTTCTTCAATAGCATGGACATTGCGACCATGCTTTGGCATCGGAGCGGATATTACATTCGGCTTCTCTGGAGCATCGAACTCAACCTATTTTGCATCTATTAAATCTTGAATTTTATTCTTAAGCGCCCAGCAATCGTTGGTGTCATGCCCGGCGCTGTCAGAATGATAGGCACATTTAGCATTGGGATGATAGTGTGGGGAAGCGGTATTCACAATCTTTGGCGCTTCTCTAATATTAGTGAGATTCAACTTCAACAAATGGGGAAGAACTTGTGCAGGCGTCATGTTGATGCGGGTGAACTGCCGTTGCGGCCGTTCTACCTGTTGCTGATTTGGTCTTGACTGATTGTTATGAGGCTGATCATTTGATGAATTTTGAATCATCACGGCCCCCACAGTCGGCTGGCGCTCAGTTCTTCCCGATCCTCTTTGAGAGTGCACAACAGTTGCTTCCTTCTTGGCCGGAAATGATTTCTTAACAGTTGTGGAGGCAGAGGCATCCCTTTGAATCTTTCCACTCTTAATACCAGATTCCACCCGTTCGCCAGTCAGAATTAATTCAGTAAACCCTGCGGAAGAGCTCCCGATCAAATGGTTGAAGAACGGGTCAGATAGGGTCCCCAAGAACATATCAACTAGTTCCCTATCCGAAAGAGGTGGCTGCACTCTTCCGGCCAAGTCGCGCCATTTTTGGGCGTATTCTTTGAATCCCTCATTTGAGGCCATCCCCATACCCTGTAGCTGAGTACAGGTTGGCGCCAAGTCAGCGTTATATTGATACTGGCGACAAAAGGCAGCTGCCAAGTCTTCCCAGTTATGCACTTATGATCTCTCAAGCTGGTAAAACCAGTCTAGTTGTGTACCGGACAAGTTGTCCTGAAAGAAGTGTACCCAAAGATTTATGTCAGATGTATGAGGTTGAATTCTTCTGACATATGACCTCAGGTGCATCTTCAGGCAAGACAGCCCGTCATATTTTGCAAAAATTGGCACCTTAAACTTTGGAGGGATCACAATCCCAGCAATCAATCCCAATTCTTCAAAATCTAGCCCGGGAACCCTTTGCAGCTCCATGGCTGCCAGTCTATCCTCCAGGTTTTTGTATTTGTCGTCCGCTGGCGGGTATTGCTGCTCTGAATAATCTTTATCTTCCTCAACCTCTTCCTCTTCAGCCTCGGACTCAAAAGGTAATGCAGCTCCTTTTCCTTTACTGGTTCCCTCATTAGATGTGGAGGGAAATTCAAGAACTCTCCTAGCTTCATTCCCAAATCTTCTTCCCAGTGTAGCTACCCCAACTCTTTTCTTTTTCTTTTTTCCTTTTTCTTTCTCTTTATTCCCTAACAGTGCTTTAAGATCCTCCTGACCCTTTGCTAAGGTCATTAGGAGATGTTGAAACTGTGAGTTTTGTGACTGCAGATCTTTGACCGTCTGTTCAAGATCCATCTTACTGAAATAAAAAGCAGAAAGATAAGGAAACCTAGCGTGAATACCTGTTTATGCATATGATGAATGATATGTTTATTCATGCAATGCATTCAAGGATTTAGAAATTCAAAATTTGTTGCAAACAAAAAGAACACACGTCATATTAATAAGAAGAAATTTTGTCAGTACATAAATGCCCTATGGGCCAAATATTACAAAAACTTCTTAAGATAAAAAGACGTTGCGCATCCTTTTTGGTGCGATGTAAGTGTTGAGGGTCTCCTCCTCGTGAAGTCGGCGGGTAAGCTCCAAAACCTTCTTCTCACTGGCGTAGAAGCTGGCTTCAAAAGTATCCCTTTCTTCCTTGAGTTGGATTCAACTCTTCTGCATCTCCTCCCATGATGTTGGCATGTCAGGATATAGGATGGTGTAGGGAACCTCTCCTTCCTTAACAGGATCTTTAATCAAAGGGAGAATGTGGGGGTAAGGCATCATAAGACTCTGGGCTCGGGTTCGTACCAACTTGAGATAAGGCTCAAGAGGGATGGAGTTCTTGTGCCCCAGTGTCTTACTATCTACCTTGTTAGGCATCCTCCAAGCTCTGATGAATTTTTGGCGAAGTCCTTGCGCATCGTTGTCGAAGTCAAAAACCACGTCAGGAATCAGCATGTCATGAGGGCCATCCCTCCGTGCATATCCAAATTGTCTCAAAGCTAGACAAGGGTTGTAGGTAATGCCCCCTCTAATGCCAAGTAATGGAGCATTAGGGAACTCACCACAACGATCGATGATGATGACATTTTCTCTGGACCGAGAACACCAATGTACATCAGAATGTGTGAGGGTCATCAGCCGTTGTGACCACCTTAAGCCTTGGTCATTCTTCAAAACAGATTGTGGAAGGTGAGAAATAAACCACCTTGCAAGGAGAGGAGTACAGCACATGAGAACACCTCTCTTCCTCATTGTTCGTGTGTAAAATGAGTGGAGGATGTCCCCAAGCAATGTAGGTATTGGATTCCTGGATAGGAAAATCTTGACAGCATATACATCTATAAGTTGGTCAGGATTTGGGAACAAGACCAACCCATAAATAAGGAGTTCCACAATCTCTTCAAAGGCTTGTAGATCCAAGGAGTTCCAACACTCCTGTGCCTTTTCAAACAAGAATTTTGCGAAGAAGCCTTTGACACCACTTCTAGTCTCCCAAATCCCCTTGATGTCAGATGGTTGCAAGTGTAGTGCTTTAGCAACATCTTCAGGCTTTGGTTCTTTTTCCGTACCGTTGTAGGGTAGTTGATTAAGAATAGGAATTCTCATGAGTTGAGAAAATTCCTCCAAAGTAGGCACCAATTGGTAATCGGGGAATGTGAAACAGTGGTGAAGGGGGTCAAAGAACTGGAACAACACTTTCACCATGTCTTCTTCAATGCTGGTGTTGACTAGGTTGAGAAGTCTACCATGTCTTTCACTGAAGAGAGAGCTTTCTGGAATTCTGGATGTAAGCTCCTTGAGTTGAGGAGGGATTCTCACAAGGTTGACTTAGATAGTTTTCCTACGAAGAATTTCCATGACCTATAAAACAAGAACAAAGATGAAGATCCAAACCCTTGAAATGGTTAGTGGATGCATATGATGCTTTATGATGTTCATGATGTATGCACAAACATATGTACAAGCAAGTCACACAAAACTCTAGTTTCAGGCTTGCATGGGGTTTCATAGGTAAGTACCCTCTTGAGTGTAGTTGGCTTAAAAACCTGTCCTATAAATAGTAACCGGGTTCTAAGGAGCTCAATATCATTGGATTGTTTTCTATGTTCATTGTTTTGGTTTACCCACTTAACTAGCGACCAAAATATTCCAAGAAAACAACCCTCAATGAGTTTGGTATCGAGTATCTACCAACTTCGGACTGCACCAAAGCCGGTCATCTCACTACCCCTAATAAAAGGCCAAGATGGTCAAGTAAGGTTCTAGGTCATTAGTGCTTAGTGACATCACTCAGCGGCCCCGTACTCTCCTTGATTGAACTCAAGGGTTACCGGTACTCACAAATATGTCGCACTAATATAGCTATTGCTTCAACCGTGTCGGCATACCCCGCACAGTTTCCACAACGTATTGCTATCTATGAATGTTTCTCCAAATCCGGGTGTAGGATTTCAAGCCCAAACAAGAGACCCAAAATGTAAAGCAATCAAAGCAAACAATTAGTCATGCAAAAGGGTGATCTAAGCCCTAAGGTTACTCCACTTTTAATTTTGTCCCCAGCAGAGTCGCCAGTTCTGTGATACGGTGGCAGAACTGACTTGAGGTTTTGCGTTTGTTTTTGCAAATGTTTCGGTTTAGCAAGAGTCGCCACCGACTTTTTATTTTATCCTAAGGAAAGGTTAAAAAGCACAGGAAAAACCTTTGAGATGTTTTCGTGGGTTCGGGGAGTAGATTATAGAAAGGGAAGGTATTAGCACCCTTTCTATCAATGGTTATCCATGGGCTCTTAGTTACTTGCTTAGATCACTTGCCTTGCATTTTCAATTGTTTGAAATGGTGCTTTGTGTGTGTGGTTTTGAAAATGTTTTGAAAAAAGATGCCTTGTCCAGGCAACCATTGTAACAATTCTTTACTCAAATGTTTTACAAAGGTGTTTGCCTTTTTGAAAAGATGTTTCAATGTTTTTGAAAGTTTGTTTTGAAATTGTGTTGTGGAGTGTGTTTTGAAAAATGGCAAGGATTTGTTTTGCAAGTTGGTCAAGTAACCAAGAGCTATCTACCCTAAATTTCTCAAAGATCTTTCATATGTTTTAACCCTTTTAACAGTATTGTTCCATCATTGTATTTGGTGGACAATCTCGTGTTAGGATGTTAACGGGACGGGCGCGGGTCATCGTTTAGACCATGAATGCAATAGTGCCAAGTGTCTTTGGCAAAAAAATTTCTTCAAGGGACTTGATCATTTTTTAGGCAACTTGAGAAAGCATCGTCGAGGGACTATGATCATTTGATTTGTTTTTGTTTTGCCAAAGACACTCAACATGCAACATGGCCCATTTTTGAAGGCAACAAGTGGAGTAACCCTAGGGGTGCAAGTGTGTATGGTATTGTCCATGTTCATGCATTTTTGTCTTTGTATTAGCCAAGCTATTTGTTATTTGATTTGCATACAAACCCTAAGTCTATCATGGCATAATTTGAAAGCTTTTAAATACGGAAAATTAAAGTCCTAAATTATTACGACATGATTATGGGGATGGGGGTACAAATGTTTGAATGGGGGGATATTTGACAAGAGATTAAATCTAAACTATTACATCCATATCGAATATACAAATATTTAATTGTACAATATTGGAATAAATACAATAAATATGCAAAATGTATTATGCGCAAAAAGGATTTTTTATGTATGTGAAAGTGTTTTTCAATGTGAAATATAAACAAAAATAAAAAGGTCAAATTTTGAATATTTTATGGTTTAGGGCAAAACGTTAGTTTTTTAAATAAATAGTATTTATTTATTAATTATATACAATATTTATATATTAATTTATACAAAAATAAAAAAAGAAGTATATTATAAAAAAAAAGTATTTTTTAGTGTCATATATTAATAAAAATAAAAATGTATTATTTCTATATTTTTGTCCTAAATATCTAATAAAATATACAAGTATTTATATATTATATATTAAATATACTAAATATATACAAGAATAAAATATTAATTATTTACAAAAAAAAAGTATATTTTAGAAAATGTTTTCAAAATGTAAACAAAAAATAATAACTGAAAAATATTTATTTTTGTATTATTTTTAGGGTTTTAAATAGAAGGTTTTTATATTCATTTACATACATATATTAAATTAAACAAATAAATGCCAAATAAATGCAAAAAAGGGTGGAAAAATATTTTTTATATTTTTTATATTTGAGCAAAAAATATTAAGTCAGAATCAAAAAGAAAAAATCAAAAATGATCAATATATCACACAATGGGCTAAGGGGGTGTAAATTGGAAAAGGGGGTACAAAAAGCAGGACTGACTCAGGCCCAGCCCAAGCCATTCATCTTCAACCTTCAGCATTGTTTGAACATCAAAAACGCGCGCTTCTTGTACAACAGCTAACTCCTGATTCCTTGACTTTCATACAAAACTCATAACACCAATATTATAGAGCATCAAGAGACGAATCCAGACATATAAAACACTTGACCTAACTCTAAGAAACGAGGGAGAATTTCTTCATCCCCAATTTCTGACCTAATTTTTCTTCAATGTTCATGGCCAAAATTCTCACAGCACACTCAATATAAATGAAAAGTAAATACATGGATGGCTTCAGGGCTATGATTAAAGCATGTTTCATTCATAAACCTAAGCCTAACTCTTCCTAGATTGAGAGATAGAAGTTCATGTTTTTACCTGTTTCAGCTTGAGTCGTGTACAGCAATGTGGCCAACTTCAATGGAGTTTGAGCTTTTGTACAGCTTGCCTGAAGTCCAAGGATGCTTCTCCAACACCTAGCTTGCTTTGATACTCTCTGAATCGTGCTATGGAAGTTCACCTGCAAAACTGAAAAGTGAAAAATGGCAAGTGATGTTAGGGGTGTTACAGTTTGTATCCAGGGCTTGGGATAGTTCCAATGGATGATATAGAATGTATTTGAACTGGTTTTAGCCAAAGTGCACGAGTGGAATGGATTGTGGAAGTCAAACTGCAACAGATGCCCTGTTTTGCAGAAAAACTGTGATTTTATGTATAAGGAGGGATGAGGGGTGGTTTGGTCGTTCTTTAGGCTTGCTTGGATGTATGGAGGATGTTTGCAAAGTTTGTGTTTGGCTGTGTTGACAGGAATGAGAGTTGGAGAGTTTTTGCAAGCTTTCTTCTCTTGTAAGCAAGGAAATGTCAACTTGTGATATAGGCCTGTGCAATGTCCTCAAGCATGCTGCACACTTTTCTCTTGATCAGTGGGATTTGTCTACCCAACTTTTCCTCAAAGATTTGGCTTGTACTTCAAAGATTCAGAATTTGACATAAAGCATTACTTTTCAAAAATGGCAAAGTTGCTTTTTCTACTTAAGGGATAATTCTTTGTGTAATGACTAAGTGCATAAAACAATGCTTGAACACAATGGTTAGGCATTTAATTATGGAGCGCAAACTTGGTTTAGAGGCCTGCAAACAAGTTCCAAGCATGCTGATTTCAAAATGGAACTTGTATGAACATGCATTTGGTCATGAACAAAAGTGAATTTTGCCCAACTTTGCAAATTCGATTCTCCCTAACCATAAGGGTGTTTGAGAATTTCTTGGACAATTTGGAAATCTTGGAATGTGTACTACAATCCATCTTTGTAATGAAAATTGAAACTCCAAGTGGAAGAATTTGAAAAATGTCCAAGAAGTTGGACAAAAATCCTGCCTAGAATAGGTCAAAAATTTTCTAAGTTAAAAATGTTTTGCACCCTTGTTCCAAAAATCTTAACTTGAGCTACAAGCTTCCTTTGGGAAAACTTTGTGAATCAAAGTTGTAGATTTTGAAACGGACTACATTTTTCATGTTTTGAGTTTTGTTTGAATCCAATTTCCTCTTGATGAAAAAATGGGACAAAGTTAGGAAAAATAAGGAAATTTCATAACTTAGAAAATTTCTAAGTTATGAAATTTCTTTATTTTAAACCCTAATTTGCAATTTTGGGTTTCTTGATGAACAAGTTTCATAATTTGACATGTTTTGATGAAAAGTGAATCTTGGCACTTGATTTTGACCAAAAAGTCAAAGTTTGACTTTTCAGTGTGCAGTCAAATTTTGATCAGTTGACTGGAAAATTCATCTGTCAATCCTATGCATTTGGGATCTTTTGAACTTGTTGAGTGGGTAAAGACAATTCCATTGAGTCCTTGAGTCCATATGTGAGCTTGGTTTGCCATTGGTTAGGTCAAACAGTCAAAAATTGCCTTTGTGCAGTCAAAACCCTAAAAATGACCACTTTGCCCTTTTGGTGATCTGATCAAATTTCTTGTGGGATTGTGATCCAAACTTGACCAAATGGTTAATATGAGTTCATTATGTTGATGTGGGTCAAATTTCATGAGGTTTGACTGTCAATTGGCCAAAGTTGACTTTTTCCCCAATACAGCTGATTTCTAGGTCAACTGTCCAATTGACTGGGCAAAGATTGGAATCAAGGCTTGAAACTTGGTATGGATAAACTTGTGAGTCCAACATGAAGCATGAAAGTCACTTTGGGCATTTTAGGTCAAAACATCTTTGTGCAAACTCAAACCCTAATTTGGGTCAACAGTGCAAGGAGGGGCCTTGAGCAGAGCAAACCCTAACTTGATCTTGAGCTCCAAGAGTCTTGTGATGAGAAAATGTTGATGAAATGAGAGGGCAAGTTTTGGGGTACAACAGCTTTGATCCCTAATTTTTGCTTGGACCTCCCTTTCGGGTTTTCAGTCCATCGGGATACCCATTTTTGCCCAAGCCGCCTTTTCAGGTTTTCGACTTGTCGGGTGTACAGATTTTTTTCATTTTCATCCTTTATTTTTGCTCGAACCCTTTTGGTTCGCCGGGAAGCCCTTATTTTTGCCTAGGCCAGTCAACCTAACGGGTCCTTGATTATGCGTAGTATTTTTTCACTATGTCTGCATTGACGGGGTGAGCAAGGTCGTCACCATCTATGGTGGTTAGAATCATAGCTCCTCCTGAGAAAATGTTCTTAACCACAAATGGCCCTTCGTAAGTAAGGGTCCATTTTCCCCTGGGATCACCTTGAGGTAAAATGATGCGCTTGATCACCAGATCCCCAACTTGATACTCTTGTCGTCTGACTTTCTTATTAAACGCCTTGACCATCCGCTTTTGATACGTCTGACCATGACAAATAGCAGTGAGTCTCTTTTCGTCGATTAAGTTCAGCTGATCAAGTCGGTTCTGGATCCAGTCATCTTCGCTCAAACCTGCATCTTTCATGATCCGAAGAGAGGGTATCTGAACTTCAATGGGCAGTACGGCCTCCATGCCATATACCAAGGAATAGGGTGTTGCCCCTGTTGACGTTTGTGCTGAGGTACGGTACCCATGGAGCGCAAATGGTAACATCTCGTGCCAGTCTTTGTATGTCACAGTCATCTTCTGCACGATCTTCTTAATGTTCTTATTAGCTGCTTCGACAACCCCATTCATCTTCGGCCGGTAGGGAGAAGAGTTGTGATGATGTATCTTGAACTGCTTGCAGAGTTCAGTGATCATTTTATTATTGAGATTTGTACCATTATCCGTAATGATCCTCTCTGGTACACCGTATCGACAAATCAGATTGTGTCGAATGAACCGTGCCACGATGTTCTTGGTTACTGTAGCGAAGGAAGCTGCTTCAACCCACTTCGTAAAGTAATCAATAGCTACTAGGATGAAATGATGCCCGTTGGATGCCGTAGGTCTGATCTCGCCGATCATATCAATGCCCCACATTGCAAAAGGCCAAGGTGCCATCAAGACGTTCAGAGGAACTGGAGGTATGTGCACCTTATCAGCATAGACCTAGCACTTGTGATATGTCCTAGAATGCTGATAACAGTCGGCTTCCATAGTGGACCAATAATATCCTGCCCGAAGGATTTTCTTTGCCATGGTGTGTCCACTGGAATGAGTTCTGAAAGTCCCTTCATGTAAATCTGCCATGATCCTTTCTGCCTCGTTCTTACCCACACATCGCAGTAAGGTCAAATCATGGTTACGCTTGTAAAGAATACCATTGCTGATGAAGAACTTCGCTGTGAACCTCCTCAGAAACTTCTTATCATTAACAGATGCACCCTCGGGGTATTCCTGAGCCTCAAGGTATCTCTTAACCTCATGAAACCAGGGTTTATCTGCTACCTCTTCAGTCTCAATGTCACAACAATGTGCAGGTTTGTAAAATCTTTCAATGATAATCCGAGGAGCTTCATTGTCCCAATTGACTTTGAACATGGAAGACATCGTAGCTAGCGCGTCCACCAACTGATTCTCCTCTCTAGGGAAGTGTTCAAAGGTTATTTCCTCGAAATGTGGGAGCAACGTCAATACATACTCTTTGTAAGGAATAAGATTAGGGTGTTTCGTATCCCACTCGCCTTTGATCTGACTGATCACGAGAGCAAAATCTCCGAAAACACTCAAGAACTTAATCCTTAGGTCAATTGCTGCTCGAAGACCCATAATGCACGCCTCATACTCCACCATGTTGTTGGTGCAGTTGAAACATAGTTGGGCGGTGAACGGAGTATGAGAGCCTTTAGGATATATGATCGCGGCGCCAATGCCATTACCCAAAGAGTTTGAAGCTCCATCAAAGTAAATGGACCATCGGGATCCTTCCTCAGGTCCTTCATCCGGTCCAGGTGTCTCACAGTCAGTCACTATCATGATATTCTCATCTGGGAATTCAAAGTTCATAGAATGGTAATCATCCACTGCCTGATGTGCCAAATGATCTGCCAACACACTTCCCTTAATTGCCTTTTGGGTCGTATATTGGATGTCATACTCAGTCAAGATCATCTGCCATCTCGCTATTCTTCCGGACAAAGCAGGCTTTTCGAAGATATACTTGATTGGATCCATCTTCGATATCAATAGAGTAGTGTGAGTCAACATATACTGTCTCAGCCGACGAGCAGCCCATGCCAAAGCGCAGCAAGTTTTCTCGAGCAACGAGTATCGGGCCTCGCAGTCAGTAAACTTTTTGCTAAGGTAATAAATAGCATGCTCTTTTCGGCTAGACTCGTCATGCTGACCCAGCACACACCCCATTGAGTTGTCGAGTACTGTCAAGTATAGGATTAAGGATCTCCCTTCAACTGGAGGTATCAGAATGGGTGGCTCTTGGAGATACTCTTTGATCCTTTCGAAAGCATCCTGGAATTCGTCGTTCCAACGTACTACTTGATCTTTCTTTAGTAACTTGAAGATTGGTTCACAAGTAGCGGTCAGGTGTGAGATGAATCGAGCAATGTAGTTTAGTCGTCCCAGAAATCCTCTGACTTCTTTCTCCGTTTGGGGAGCTGGCATCTCTTGTATGGCCTTCACCTTTGCCGGATCCACTTGAATACCTTTATCGCTTACGACGAAGCCCAGTAACTTACCAGATCTCACCCCGAAGGTGCACTTGTTTGGGTTTAACCTCAGCTTGTACAACTTCAACCTGTCAAACAGCTTCTGAAGGTGGTCAAGATGTTCTTTCTCTGTCTGGGATCTTGCAATCATGTCGTCGACGTATACCTCAATCTCGTGATGGATCATGTCATGAAACAAAGCAACCATGGCACGCTGATATGTTGCCCCGGCATTCTTCAATCCAAAAGGCATGACCTTGTAGCAAAAGGTACCCCACTGAGTAACAAAAGTTGTCTTCTCCATGTCTTCGGGAGCCATTTTAATCTGATTATAACCGGAGAAACCATCCATAAAGGAGAATACCTTGTGCTGAGCGGTGTTATCAACCAGAACATCGATATGAGGTAGAGGAAAATCATCCTTGGGACTCACCCTGTTCAGATCTCTATAGTCAACACACATTCGAACTTTACCATCTTTCTTCGGTACAGGAACCACGTTGGCCACCCACTGAGGGTAAGAAGTAACTGCTAGAAAACCGACGTCAAACTGTTTCATAACTTCAGCCTTGATTTTCTCAGACCTCTCTGGGCGCATTCGGCGGACCTTCTGTTTCACTGGAGGACAGTCTTCCTTCGTAGGCAGGCGGTGAACCACAATATCGGTATCCAACCCAGGCATATCTTCATAAGACCAGGCAAAGATCTCAACATAGTCACGCAGCATCTGAATCAATCGTTGCTTCACATTAAGCTCTAGATTTGCACTGATCCTGACCTCTTTCTTGTCTATCTCTGTACCCAGATTCACTGATTCCACCGGCTCTTCGTGTGGTTGTATGGCCCTCTCTTCCTGGAGTAACATTCTTGCAAGTTCACCAGGCACTTCGCAATCATCTTCACCTTCATCTTCGGCTAAGTTGATCGGACTTTCGAAGTCATAACTGGCAGTAGCAGAGTCGTTACCAGTGAGATCCAGAATGGATGTAGACCTGTATATGTGAGTGTGTGTAAAATAACTGTTTTGCAATGTATAATAAAATAAAAACAAGGAGCACAACATTTGAAATGCAATAAACGTCCAATGCTTTTATTAATGATATATGTAGATGACACACATAAAGCCCTCACAAATGAAGCCCCGGTGCCCCAGGTAAGACACCGGGCCGTAAAGTTTAAAACATTGTCTGTTACAAATTTAAAACAAAAGTCTCATTATTGGGTAACAAAAGAAATTGGGATGAAGTCCTTTGCTGTCCAATTGCTTAGTCCACCATCAGTAGTAGGATAGATCCAACTGTCGAACTCAGACTCTTCAACATCGTCTTCAATGGCATTCACTCCTGAATTGCTGGTGAACAGGGGAGGTCTTCCGATTCGTGCACTCCGAACAGCCCTTTGAGCTTTTGTAGTGAAACCCAAACCAATCTTGTTAGTCTTCTGTGCAAAATCAGAGAGTTGGCCCCAATTAGTACAACCACCTTTCTCGACAATAGCCCGAGCATCCTTGAAGGAAGCCATCTTCATGGGAGGTTCTTCAACAACAGTCTCAGTTGCTGCCAGTGTCTGGGGAACCTCTTCAAAATGATGAAATGGGGTCTCAATGAACTCCCCATCCATCTCTACATATCGGAAAGAGTTTAGGTAGCTCACCATGTACTCCTCTTCTCCTTGCACTGTCACAATTTTCCCTTTCACCGGGTACTTTAGCTTCTGGTGGAGCATAAACGCCACTGCCCCGGCTTTGTGGATCCACTGACGACCCAACAAACAAGAATAAGATGGCTGAATGTCCATCACATAGAACGTAGATGCAAAAACCTGAGAACCAACCTTGATCGGAATATCCACTTCACCGTGCACCATCCTCTTAGACCCATCAAAGGCCCTGACAACAATGTTGCTTGGTTTCAGCTCCAAACCTTCACAGTTCAACCGGTCTAGAGCTTTCTTAGGCAAAACGTTCAACGAGGAACCAGTATCCACTAATACATGAGCAAGAGTAGTGCCCCTACATTCAATGGAGACATGCAGGGCATCATTGTGATTCTTCCCTTTAACAGTCAAGTCAGCGTCAGAGAAACTCAACCCATTATCAGCAGTCATATTAGCCACGCAATCTTTAAACTGATCAGTCGATGTTTCTTGCGGTACGTGCGCAGTCTTCAGGAAGGCAATCAGAGCCTTGGCATGGGCTTCTGAGCATAGCAACAGAGATAACATAGAAATATTGGACGGGGTTTACACCAGCTGTTCAACTACATTGTAGTCACTTTTTTGATGATCTTTAAAGTCTCTTCCATCTCTTGTCTAGAAGCTTCAACAGTAATCGTCTTTGGTGCCTCCGTCCGGGTAGGCTCATTAGTGGTCCCTTTGCCCCGAGCGTTAGAGGACTCGGCAACAGGGGTAAGAATGGGAACTTGAATAGGAACAGTAGCAGGTACACTGGCAGGGGTAATAACAACAGGTTTTCGGGCAGTTGGTGGAGAGATATCAGGGGAGAAAATTCTTCCGCTGCGGGTGACTTTAGCAGATCCAACAATATTGTTGACGTCAGTATCAGCATCCAAATCTTGTTTAACTCCGTGATAATAAACATCAGCCCCGTAGTGCCAAGGGACAACTTTATCAGATGTGTAGGGGATAGGCCCAGGAACAGTGATGATCAATGGTGCGATTCTTGGAACAGATGTAATTCTAACAGGATTTCTCGAGGAAGCCTTGGAAGAATCGTCGAAAATGGTGATAATAGCAACTTCTTCAGTATGAACTAAAGGAGCAACAGTCTTCTCAAATAGAATTTCTTTACTATCCATCAGGCGTTGGACACCTGATTTCAAAAGATGGCAACCGGTTGGTAGGGCAGAACATATACGGAAACCTTCGTCACAACCCAGAAATAAACCGGATGACAAAAGATTCTTCTTCACAGTCATCAAGGGAGTAGCAATATATTTCACAGAAACCACAAATGAGTCTTCCTCTACAGCATTCACTCCATGCTTGGGCATAGGAGCAGTCACAACATTAGGTCTTTCGGGCGCCTCGAACTCAATCTCCTTAGCATCAATTAAGTCTTGTATTTTGTCCTTCAAAGCCCAACAATCATTTGTACCATGTCCCGGTCTATCAGAGTGAAAAGCACAGCGGGCATTAGGATTGTACTTAGGGGATGCAATGTTAGGATTCTGCGGAGCCTCCCTTGGAGTTACTAGATTGGTTTTCAATAACTGCGGCAGAATCTGAGACAAATTCATGTTGAGATGGGTGAATTGTCTTTGAGGTCTCTCGGCCTTTTGTTGATTGTTGCACTGAGGAGCCCCAACAGGTCTCGAAATAACAACCGCATTAACAGCTTGGAGGCGTCTATTCTGGCTTTTCGAACTGTAAATAGCACTAGACTCCTTCTTAAAAGGCTTCTTCTCGGTGCTCGATGAAGCACCCTTTTGTATCTTACCAGACTTAATACCAGCCTCAATCCTTTCACCGGTCATAATTAGCTTTGTAAACCCAGACGAAGAGCTTCCAATCAGATGGTTGAAAAACGGACCAAACAAGGTCCCCAGAAACATATCCACTAGCTCCCTATCAGCCAAGGGTGGTTGCACTCTTCCAGCGAGATCCCTCCACTTCTGAGCATAATCTTTGAAACCTTCACCCATTCCCATAGACATACCCTGGAGTTGGGTACGCGTGGGAGCGAGGTCGGAATTGTATTGGTACTGCCTGTAGAAAGCAATAACCAAATCTTCCCAACTGCGGATACTGGCTCCTTCTAACTGGTAAAACCATTCAAGATGAGTCCCTGAGAGACTGTCTTGAAAGAAGTGGATCCATAGGTTCTTATCAGGGTGTACAGCTGAATCTTCCTTACGTATGACCGGAGGTGAAGTTTCGGGCAAGAAACTCCGTCGTATTTAGCAAAGGCTGGTGCTTTGAATTTATGGGGAATCACCATCCCAGATGATAGACCCAGATCACCAAAGTCCAGACCAGGAACTTTCTGAACTTCCCTCGCATTCAAATGTTCTTCCAGTTGTTTGTATCTATCATCGGCCGGAGGATACTGGTCTTCATCGAAGTCTCTCTCGTTGTCTGAAACCACAGGGCTAGGAGCCCTCCTTTCTTCCTGACTATCTTTCCCTCCAGATGAGGTGGTCAAATCAACTTCATCTCGTAGCCTGTTTCCGAACCTGTGACCCGTGTTAAACAGGACTGCCCTCTTATTCTTCTTCTTCTTCTCTTTCAGAATAAGGGTCTTCAGATCTTGCTGACCCTTAGCTAGATTCATGAACAGCTCTTGGAATTGGGCATTTTGAGCCTGCAGAGCCTTGATTGCTTGTTCAGTCGATGGTTCATAAGACATGATGCTGAAATAAACAGCGAAGAAGATGAGAAAAATTGTAAAGGTACCTGTTATGAGGCGCATGGAATGAAATGCGTATGATATGATTTCAAAGACATCGAGAGATTCAAATTCATAAACAAGAAATGAAACACACTTTTATTAGATAAACTTTGAAATTAATTGTTCAACAAATTGCCCTTAAGGCGTTACAAGAAAGGAAATACTGAAAAGTAAATAAAAACGGGAAATAATCAAAGGACATCAACGCTCCCATGGTCGTTTGCCTTTAGTGCTGACATAGTCATTGATGATCTGCTCCCTCTCCAACTGTCTTGCCAACTTCTGGATCTTCTGCTCTTGCTCGTGATACTTTTCTCGGTAAGTATCTCGCTCTTCCCTTAGTTGTATCCAGGATCTCTTCAATGCCTCAATGTCAGTAGGCATGTAAGGGTGTAAGATAGTAGGAATAACCCCTTCCTCATCAACAACTTCAACAATAATAGGCAAGACGGCTTCATAGGGCATTCCCAACTTTTGGGCACGTATGCGAACCCATCGGAGATATGGTTCCATTGGTAGAGAAGTCTTTGGACCCAGCTCGTGTGGACCAGACCTGTGAACTCTATCCCAAGCCCTTATGAATCTGCGACGTTGCTCGTCACTATCCCCTTGAAAATCAAAGATGATACTAGGCATTAGTAGCTCATGAGGTCCTTCCCTTCTGGCTCGCCCAAACTGATGTAAGGCCAAGCATGGATTATAGGTAATTCCTCCATGGGTTCCTATCAATGGAACATTGGGGTATTTCCCACAGTGATCAATAATGGCCACCTCGTCCATACCCTTAATAGTCCAAATGATGTCATTGTGAGAGAGAGACATAATCATATAAGCCCAGCCCATGCCTTCTTTGTTCTTCAAAACTGACTTGGGAAGGTGAGAAATAAACCACCTTGCCAACAATGGAGCACAGCACATCAAGGTTCCCCGCTTCCGAGCAGTATGGGCATAAAGCTGATGAAGAATGTCACCCAAGAGAGTGGGTATAGGATTACCAGAGATGAAGATTTTTACCGCATTCACATCAACAAAGGAGTCAGAGTTAGGAAACAATACCAAGCCATATATCAAAAGAGCCATAATGTCTTCGAATGCTTGGAAGTCTAGACTATCCCAGAAATGATTAGCCTTACCAACCAAGAACTTAGTCAGAAAGCCCTTTGATCCACTACGAGTTTCCCAATTAGCCATTACCTCATCCTTTGTCATATGAAGGGCTGGAGCAATCTCTTCCGGCCTCAGGATCTTCTCCCAACCTGTGAACAGGGTCTGTTCCAGAATAGAGATACTGAGCAGATCAGAGAACTCTTCCAAGGTAGGGACCAACTGGTAGTCCTGAAAAGTAAAGCAATGGTACAGTGGATCATAGAACTGGACTAGGACACACATCATCTACTCGTCCAATTTGGAGGTGACCAAACTAAGAAGATGCCCATGTATTCTAATGAAGAAGCTAGTATCAGACATCTTTGCAACCAATTCTTTAAGCATAGTGGGAACCTGGACAAAGTTGATCCGGATGGTGTTCCTACACATGGGTGCATGACCTACAAAATAGAACAAAGATGAATCCCTCCTGTCTTTGAAATAGGTTAGTCCAATGCAAGATGTATGCAATGTCATGATGTCATGATGTCATGATGTCATGATAAAAAGCACACCGCAAGTATCTACAAATAGCGAACATGGTAAAGGCACACAAGTTACACAGAGAGCCCTTAGATTTCAGGCTGGCAAGGAGTCTAGGTACTACCCTCTTTCAGTTCAGTTGGTTTAAACCTGTCCTAAAAATAGTAATCGGGTTCTAGAGGATCTCAATATCACTGACTACCCTCAATTGGTCATAATTCCAGTTTAGTAACCTTTTCTTGCGGTCGGAATCATCGCGAGAGTTTAGTCTCAATGAGTGTAGCATACTGCTACTGTTCTATGGCCAAGTTGGTCAATTTAAAGGTTCTAAGGTCAGTTGGTGCTTAATGACCCCTTAGAAGACCCATATTTTCCTCGTTCCAACACAAGGGATATCGGTACAAACTAAAGTGCCACACCAATGTAGCTACTGCTTCAACCGTATCGGTCTACGCCGTACAGTTCCCTCACAGTTTATTGCTACTTACCTAAAGGGTATCCCCTAGATCCGGGTTAGGATCTATAGTAACTTCGATTCAAGCCCACAAATATAAAGCATACAAAGCAAACAATTGAAAACACAATGATCTAATCCTAAGGTACACCCCACTTATTGAGCTTCCCCAGCAGAGTCGCCAGTTCTGTGATACGGTGGGAAAGAACTGACTGTTTTTGGAATGCTGGTTTACGTTTTACGTTTGTTTTCGCAAAATGTCGCGGTAAGCAAGAGTCTCCACCGACTTTTATTTTATCCAACAAGGAAAGGAAAAAAGCACAGAAAAATTCCTTTTTTGAGATATTTCTCGGTTTCGGGGGTAGATTATAGAAAAGGAAGGTGTTAGAACCCTTTCTATCTGTGGTTATCCACGAGCTCTTAGGTACTTGCTCATATTGTTTTCAAAATTTGCTTTCTCTATGCTTGTGAGTTTTGAAAAAGTTTTTGTTTGAAAACTTCGATTTAACTCTTGCTTCTGTCCTCAAGAGTGTAATGAAGTATTTTTGAAAACTTTGTTCGAAAAGGAGTGTAAGTGCGAAAAATTTGTTTTGTTTTTAAAAGAGCAAGTATCTAAGAACCATCTACCTACTCGCAAAAGGAATCGTTCTATGCTAATTTCCTTTAGATAATGCTATCCTACTATTGATGAGTAGGTAGCACCGTCGTTGGAATTTGAGGGTCAATTTGAATTAGGGACTTACGGTCAGCAAAGCAATGTTAGGACGCCTTAGCGGTAACCCTAATGTCTTAGATCATTTGTTTTTGAGGCAACAATATCTGAGGCAACCGTTTCGAGGCGACTATGATCTTTGGACAAGAGGACAACCTCTAAAGTGACCTATACTTAATGACCGTGTACGAAGGCAACCAAGTGGGGTGTACCCTAAGAGTGTGCATGTGTGAGTGTGTCGTTTTCAGTTAATTTGATCTTTGTACATGTTAAAGGTGATCTATATTGATTTTAGGTTAAACATTCATTCTTGTCATGCATCCCTATTATCAAACATCTAGCAGTTATATTTTGCGGAAAATAAATTTTGGAAATTAAATTACAAGGCGTCGGGTATTTACATCGTCAAAAGCAACCCTTTGAAATTTAAATGCGGAAAATAAATAAAGTGATAAAAATAGTTAAAGTCCTAATTATCTATTACATTCCGGAAACAAATACAATATTGAATAAACTGGATCGCGTGCGGGAAATTAAATCGGGCACAAGTTCTAAGGTTTTGACACTTTGTCATTAAAGAAAAGATTTTTTTGGTTATTTTTGAATTAAGAAAGAAATCAAACAAAGTTAATTATTGAATTAAATTAATTAAACTAATTAATAAAAATAAATATTTTTGGGTTTTTGGTATTTTAAGAAAGAAAAATAAAATTGATCAATGTTAATAAAAACCTAATTATGTCTAAGTTAATTTTAATTATTTATAAAAAAACATATTAAAGTTAATTCTAATTAATGACCTAAATTAAATAAATAAACATTTATTAATAAAAAATAAAAATTTGATTTTAATGAAGAAAACATTTTTTATGGTTTCAATTTTATAAAGAAAAAGATTTGATTGGTTAAGGATTAAATAAAAATAATAAAACAAATAAAAGAAATAGAAAGAGATAGGAGGTTTGGGCCTGATTTAGAGGTTTGGGATAACAATTCAGAGGCCCCAATGAGCGCTGGCCTGGTTGACTTCCCTGGATTCCATGTGCGTTGGTTGACTGGATCCCATGGTGGACATTTATCTCTTGGCCCTCAGATCTGGCCTATGGCCATTTGTCCATTGAATGCTTGAGAGTGCATGATAGATTTCAAGCTGGGATCAACACTTGATTACCTGAAGAAAAAATATAACAAGGCAAATGGGGGACCTGGGATTCGAACCCAGGTACTGAAGGCGTTTGGATGCATACGTTTACCACTCAGCCAAGGCATTTCAATTGTTAATACATTAAGCAAGAATAATAATAAGAGATAATGCGCTGATATGCCAGCACAACAAAAAAGTGCGCGGACATTTGAATGGTCCACTGGGAAATTGCCACGTCTCCGTCCCCAACCTCCAAACCCTGTAACTTTACCTGCGGATTTAGATCCGCAGCTAAATGCGCAGATCGATCCCAAAATTAATTCCAGGCCATATAAACTCCTCCCAAGACCATGGTTGTGTTCGTCCTTCTCTTCCGGTCATGTCCATGGCCATTATTGGGGCTAAGTTTACCTGTAAAAGAAACGCCCAAAAACAAACCACGAAACCCTAGATATGGCACTTGGCTTCGCAGATCAGATAAATGAAATTGGATAATACCGAAAGCTTGTAAATTTGATGAGGATCATGAATATGCAAATGGTTTGTACAAAAGGTGCAGGTATAAAGATTCACGAATTCAAATGCAGAGCGGTTTTTCGTGACACTTATAGTGAGTTTGAGTGTGTATGGAGGCTTGCTAGGGATTGGTTCTGACTCAGTGAACCTCCAACAATTGATTGGTGTCAAGCTTTGCTTCTGAAAACACCTCCAAGGATGATTTTGGTTTCACACTTTTTACCACTTTTTTCAAGTTTTGTTTGGTTGATTTTTCCAGCCTCTAGCCCTCAATTCCGTGCCTTTGCCTTCTATATGTATCATGGAATGTATTACGTCAAGAATCATGAATCAAATCTCTCTAAATCAATGCCTTATGATTTTATTTGATTCATCCTTTAACCAACCCTTTTGGTCTCATCTCATTTTGACATTCCATGCTCAAGTTATAAGCTTTGACAAAAAAGGTGTTTTTGTTGACTTTCAAAAATGACCTATAATGTCCAAATTTATAACTTCTTGTGAGTGTATTTTTTGATCTTGGGGTATGAATATGGATTGTAGGAAATTTCACCCTCTTCGAAATGAGCTTTGGATGGGTCATTTCTCATAAAGTATGAGAAAGTTATGCTTGGTCAAAGTTGAGTTGACTTTTCCTACAAAACCCTAATTTAGCAACTTTTGAGTCTTGGTGAATTTTAAGCAATCCTTGATGAATCATGATCAACCCTTGATCAAATAATTAAATATCCTTCAAAATGAGAATGTTGACAAAAAATCTTGAAGTTTGACTGTTTATAGGTCACAGTTGACTTTTGCCCTAGCATAGTCGATTTTTGGACCTTTTGAGCAATTGACTGAGCAAACTTCCTCTGCAAGGCTTGAAATTTGACATGGGTGGCCTTGAGGACATATTATGACACTGGGGAGCACTTGAGGTCATTTGGATTCAAGGATCTTGATGCAAAACAACACCCTAGTTTGATGTTGACTGCCTTAGGAGATAGCTTGACTGTCCAACTCTTGAGCAAACTTGAGCAACTTGGAGATTTTTCTTGCAATGTTTGGAGAAATATGAGAGGGAAAATTTTGGGGTACAACATAAGCCATCTTCATTGGAGGATCTTCGACAACAGTCTCAATTGATGCCAATGTCTGGGGAACCTCTTCAAAATGTTGGAACGGGGTCTCAATGAACTCCCCATCCATCTCCACATAATGGAAAGAATTGAGGTGCCTCACCATGTACTCCTCCTCTCCTTGTACTGTCACAATTTTCCCTTTCATTGGGTACTTTAGCTTCTGGTGGAGCGTAGACGTCACTGCCCCAGCTTTGTGGATCCATGGACGACCCAGCAAACATGAATAAGATGGCCGAATGTCCATCACGTAGAATGTAGATGCGAAAACCTGAGAACCAACCTTAATTGGAATATCCACTTCTCCGTGTACCATTCTCTTGGACCCATCAAAAGCCCTGACTACAATGTTGCTTGGTTTCAGCTCCAACCCTTCACAGTCTAACCGGTCTAGAGCCTTTTTAGGTAGAACATTCAGCAATGACCCAGTATCCACCAATATGTGAGCCAGAGTAGTGCCCCTGCATTCAATGGAGACATGCAGGGCGTCATTGTGATTCTTCCCCTTAACAGTTAAGTCTGCGTCAGAGAAACCCAACCCATTATCTACTGTCAGACTAGCCACGCAATCTTTAAACTGATCAGCTGATGTCTCTTGCAGTACGTGTGCAGTCTTCAGGAAAGCGATTAGAGCCTTGGCATGGGCTTCTGAGAAAAGAAACAGAGATAACATAGATATTTTGGACGGGGTTTGCCCCAGTTGCTCGACTACATTGTAGTCGCTCTTTTTGATGATCTTTAAAATTTCCTCCATCTTTTGTCTAGAGGCTTCAACAGTAATTATCTTCGGAGCCTCCGTCTGGGCAGGCTCATCGGTGGTCCCTTTGCCCCGAGCGTCATATGACTCGGCAACAGGGGTAAGAATTGGAACTTGAATAGGAACAGTAGCAGGTGCACTGGCAGGTGTAATAACAACAGGCTTCCGAACGGTTGGTGGAGAGATCTCAAAGGAGAAAAGTCTTCCACTGCGGGTGACTTTGGCAGGTCCAACAATATTGTTGACGTCAGTATCAGCATCCAAATCTTGTTTAACTCCGTGATAATATACGTCAGCCCCATAATGCCATGGGACAGCCTTATCGGATGTATAAGGGATAGGCCCAGGAACAGTGATGATCAATGGTGCGATTCTTGGAACAGATGTAATTTTAACAGGCTTTCTCAAGGAAGCCTTGGAAGAATTGTCGAAAATGGTGATTATAGCAACTTCTTCAGTAGGAACCAAAGGAACAAAAGTATTCTCAAACAGAATTTCTTTATTGTTCATCAGGCGTTGGACACCTGACTTCAAAAGAGGGCAACCGGTAGGTAGGACAGAACACATACGGCAACCTTTGTCACAGCCCGGAAATAAACCGACTAACAAAAGGTTCTTCTTCACAGTTATTAAGGGAGTAACAATGTCTTTCACAGAAACCACAAACAAGTCTTCATCTATAGCATTCACTCCATGCTTGGGCATAGGAGCTGTCACAACATTAGGTCTTTCTGTTAGAACAAAGTTTGAATCTACTACCCTATATTTAAGTTTTGATGATAACAAAGTGAAAAGATATATTATGTATATGATTCATGTATGAACCATCTGCTGCCTAAAATTATTATGTTCTGACTTGCAGATACTCTGATTGATATAAGCAAGATCACATCTAATCAGCATCAGAATTTGGTTCCTGACACCAGCATCAGAAGTTGCCATATCAGACTGTCAGAATCAGATGATCAACTCACGTATATGCTGAAGCCTGATGAACAAGACTGCGCTCAACACTCTGATAAAGAAACACAACAGTTCATCAGCAGCTAAGCAGAGTCAGAATGAGCCAAGCCAGAACTTGCATTAAGTAAGCAACGGTACTGTGCATTGAAAGCAAATTAATACCAACGGCCTCATTCCAGAAAAGATCTGCTCGATAAGGAAAGTTTGTTAATAGCATTGAATCAAGAATATTTGCTCCAATGTTCAACATCTCAGTGCTATATAAACAAGACTTTGAAGATTGAAATGGCTAATGCTCTCCAAATCTTTACACGCATAAAAGCTGATCAAAATCTTCTTTCTCTCAGTTTTGCTAAAACACTACACATTCTGATATTCTATCATTGTTTAGCAATCTAATTTCTAAGCTTTAATTTGTGTATACATCACAGTTGTGATACAGTTTTGTAGAAAACATTCACACACTTAGATTTGATTTCTTTGTAAGAAAGTGTTGCCTTCATAAACCGGGTTGTGGTTTGCATCAAGAAGGCTTTAGCAGTTGTTAAAGCAGTCTGTAATATTCAGTTGAATATAGTGGATTAAGACCTCGTTGGAGAGAGGCGAAATCACCTTGACGGGTGGACTGGAGTAGTTTGAGATCAAACGAACCAGGATAAAAATATCTTGTTCATTGCATTAGATTTCAGTTTTACAATTCAACCCCCCCTTCTTGTGTTTTTCACTACTTCAATTGGCATCAGAGCGCCTGGTTCTGAGCTAAAACACTTAACCGTGTCAGTACAAGATCCAGCGTCAGAAAAACACAATGGCGGGAAACAATTCTCACATCAGCAATGACAACAATGAGGACAGAGACAGATTCAGCGGCAAACCTCCAGTCTTTGATGGAGAAAACTTTGATTACTGGAAAGACAGAATTGAAAGCTTTTTTCTAGCACATGATGCTGATCTGTGGGATATGGTGACAGATGGATACACGCACCCTGTGAATGCAAGCGGTCAGAAGATTGATAGAAAAACAATGTCTGACCAACAAAAGCGTGACTTCAAGAATCACCACAAGGCCAGAACCATCCTCCTCAGCGCTATCTCCTATACTGAGTATGAAAAGATCTCCAACAGAGACATAGCAAAGAACATTTTTGACTCACTCAGAATGACGCATGAGGGCAACGTTCAGGTCAAAGAAACTAAAGCTCTGGCGCTCATTCAGAAGTATGAGGCGTTCAAAATGGAAGAATCTGAATCCATTGAAACAATGTTCTCAAGATTCCAGATTCTGGTAGCTGGTCTCAAGGTTCTGGACAAAGGATACTCTACTGCTGACCATGTCAAGAAAATCATCAAAAGTTTACCCAAGCAGTGGAGACCTATGGTTACAGCTCTGAAGCTAGCTAAAGATCTCAACAAAATCACTCTGGAGGAACTTATCAGCTCCCTCAGAAGTCATGAGATAGAGCTAGAAGCTGACGAGCCTCAAAAGCAAGGTAAGCCTTTAGCATTAAAATCTAACAAAAAATTTGAGTCTAAAGTTTTGCAGGCAGTTGAAGAAACATCTGATGGATCCTCATCAGAAGAAGACGAACTCTCCCTCCTCTCCAGAAGAGTAAATCAACTGTGGAAGCAAAGACAAAGGAAGTTCAGGAATCCCAGAAGATCTGATCAGAACGAGTCTTCTTCCAGATACAGAAGGACAGATTCTTCCTCTGGATACAGAAGATCTGAAGGCTCCTCCAGTAGCAAAAAGCCAAACACCAAGGACATCATCTGCTATGAGTGCAATGAGCAAGGACACTATAAGAGTGACTGCCCAAAGCTTTAGAGGGAAAAGCCCAAAAAGAAGTTTGGAAGAGAGAAGAAGAAAAGTCTCATGGCTACATGGGATGACTCTGACTCGTCTGAAGCTGACTCAGAATCAGATGATGAGAGGGCAAACATAGCTCTCATGGCTAACATCTCAGAAGATAGTGAAGCTTCTGAATCAGACTCAGAATCAGATACTGAAGAGGTATTTCCTAACTTTGCTGTTAACTTTACAAAGGCTGAACTTGCTGAAAGCCTCAATGAGATTCTGGAACGGTATCAGCAAATTAGAGTTAAATTCAGAGACCTGAAAAGGAATCTTGAATCTGACTCTAATAAGACTGAGAGTCTCAAATTGGAGAATTCTGAGCTGAGAAATAAGATTTCAAAATTAGAAAACACTTTACAAAACTCTCAGAAGGAACCAATTTCTGAAACTCCCAGCAACGCTGATGAGATCATCAAGGAGTATGATCACAGTTTCCAGAAGTTCCTAGCTAAAAGCATAGATAGAAGCAGAATGGCTTCAATGATCTATGGAGTTAGCAGAAACGACAGGAAAGGAATAGGATACCAAGGTAAGGTTCCTACACCAAAGAATGTCATGGACTTAACAATTAAACACACTCATCTGAATTCACACTTTGTGTATGGTCACACACATGATATTAAATACACTAGCAGTAAGCACTCTGTGAAACCAAAATTCAACCAGAGTTTTGGTAAAACTAACAAATCAGGACCCAAGAAAATCTGGGTACCTAAGGATAAAATAATACATGTTGCAGATATCTTTAGCAGCAAGTCAGAAACACCAGTCATGGTACCTGGACTCTGGCTGCTCACGACACATGACGGGAAGAAGGCATATGTTCCAAAGCCTGGAACTTAAGCCTGGAGGCCACGTTGGCTTTGGAGGCAATCAGAGGGGAAAGATAATTGGCTCTGGAACTGTAGGTAATGGAAATCTTCCCTCTATTAATAATGTTCTTCTAGTAGATGGATTGATGCATAATCTGTTATCCATAAGTCAATTAAGTGATAACGGTTATGATATAATCTTTAATCAAAAATCATGTAAAGCTGTTAGTCAGAAAGATGGGACTATCCTGTTTAATGGTAAGAGGAAAAACAACATTTACAAAATCAAACTTTCTGAACTAAAGAGTCAGAATGTAAAATGCCTTCTGTCTGTTAACAACGAGCAGTGGATCTGGCACAGAATATGGGGGCATGTTAGTATGAGAAGAATATCTCAGATTAACAAACTCAATCTGGTCAGAGGACTTCCTAATTTGAAGTTCAATTCAGATGCTCTGTGTGAAGCATGTCAGAAAGGCAAGTTTGCAAAACCTTCTTTTAAATCCAAAAATGTTGTTTCTACCTCTAAGCCATTAGAACTTCTGCACATTGACTTATTTGGACCAGTTAAAACTGCTTCAGTCGGTGGTAAGAAGTATGGGTTAGTAATCGTAGATGACTATAGCAGATGGACATGGGTAAAGTTCTTAAGACACAAGGACGAGTCACACTCTGTGTTTGTTACCTTCTGTAACCAAGTTCAGAATGAAAAGGATCTTAGAATCGTTAAAGTCAGAAGTGATCATGGTGGAGAATTTGAAAACAAAGATTTTGAGTCATTCTTTAATGACAGAGGCATTCTGCATGATTTCTCTTGTCCTAGAACTCCCCAACAAAATGGAGTTGTAGAACAAAAGAATAGAACATTGCAAGAAATGTCCAGAACCATGATCAATGAGACAAACGTTGCTAAGACCTTCTGGGCAGAGGCAATAAACACAGCGTGCTACATTCAGAATAGAATCTCAATAAGACTTATTCTGGAAAAGACTCCATATGAATTGTGGAAGAACAGAAAGCCCAACATTTCATATTTTCATCCATTTGGATGTACTTGCTTTATATTAAATACAAAGAATTATTTGAACAAGTTTGACTCTAAAGCACAGAAGTGTATTATGTTAGGATACTCTGAACGCTCAAGAGGGTACAGAGTATACAATACAGAAACACAGATTGTGGAAGAATCAATCAGTGTTCGTTTTGATGATAAGCTTGACTCTGAAAAGTCAAAGCAAAATGAAGTTTTTGCAGGTATGGAAATTGAATTTACAGGTTCTGAAGACAAGTCATCAGAAGCTCTCAACACAGACACTCCTTCAACATCTGAAAGGAGCACTGCTAGCAATCCTACAACAGCTGCTGATCAACCTCAGAAGAGATTACCCAGAAGCAGCTTGGATCACCCAGAAGAGACTATCTTAGGAAGAAAGGAAGATCCAATCAGAACAAGAGCAAGCTTCAGAAACTCTGAAGAAACTCTCATGGGACTTGTGTCTCTGATTGAACCTTCTTCTATTGATGAAGCACTTCTGGATAATGACTGGATTCTGGCAATGCAAGAAGAGCTGAATCAATTCACCAGAAACGACGTATGGGATCTCGTTCCCAGACCAAAACGATTCAACGTCATTGGAACAAGATGGGTGTTCAGAAACAAGCTAAATGAACAAGGTGAAGTCATCAGAAACAAGGCACGACTGGTTGCACAAGGTTATAGTCAGCAAGAGGGGATAGACTATACAGAAACCTTTGCCCCAGTCGCCAGGTTAGAATCTATCAGACTTTTAATTTCATTTGTTGTTAATATAGGCATCACTCTGTATCAGATGGATGTCAAAAGTGCATTCTTAAATGGCTATATAGAAGAAGAAGTTTATGTACACCAACCCCCTGGTTTTGAAAATACAAAACATCCAGAACATGTTTTCAAACTAAAGAAGTCACTATATGGTCTGAAACAAGCTCCCAGAGCTTGGTATGAAAGGCTAAGTAACTTTCTGTTAGAAAATGAATTCACCAGAGGGAAAGTGGACACTACTCTATTCTGTAAATCAGTTAAGAATGACATCTTAGTCTGTCAAATTTATGTTGATGATATTATTTTTGGTTCTACTAATCCTTCTCTTGGAAGAAAATTTGCTAAGTGTATGCAGGCAGAATTTGAGATGAGCCTCATGGGGGAACTAAAATTCTTTCTAGGAATTCAGATCAATCAAACTCCAGAGGGAACTTACATTCATCAGAGCAAATACATCAGAGATCTTCTGAAGAAATTTGACCTCTCAGAATGTAAGCCATCAAAGATTCCAATGCATCCCACGTGCATTCTGGAAAGAGAAGAGGTAAGCAAAATGTAGAACAGAAAGTCTACAGAGTTATGATTGGTTCTCTCCTCTATCTGACTGCTTCAAGACCTGACATATTATTCAGTGTTTGTATTTGTGCTAGATTCCAATCAGATCCTAGAGAATCTCACTTAACAGCTGTTAAGCGAATTTTCAAGTATCTGAAAGGTACTACTAATATGGGTTTGTTTTATAGAAAATCTAGTGATTACAGCTTAGTAGGCTACTGCGATGCTGATTTTGCTGGAGACAGAGTGGAACGTAAAAGTACTTCTGGAAGCTGCCAGTTTCTGGGAGAAAATCTGATCTCTTGGTCCAGCAAAAGGCAATCAACAATTGCGCTATCAACAGCAGAAGCTGAGTAGATAGCAGTAGCAGGATGTAGCACACAAATGCTCTGGATGAAAAGTCAGCTTGAAGACTTCCAGATTTTTGAGAGTAACATTCCTATACTCTGTGATAATACTTCTGCTATTTGCTTAAGTAAGAATCCCATTTTACATTCTAGAGCTAAGCATATAGAAATAAAACATCACTTCATTAGGGACTATATTCAGAAAGGAATTTTGAACTTAAAATTTATAGATACAGACCATCAATGGGCTGATATCTTTACTAAACCCCTTTCAGAAGATAGGTTTAATTTCATTCTGAAACATCTCAGCATGAAAGTCTGTCCAGAGTGAAAATGCTTTAATTCCATATATTTACCTTCAGAATGTAATTGTTTTACTGTGAACTTCTGATCAATCTTCTTTCAGAAAGATAGAACATGCAGATTGTATCAGATGCAAGTCTAAAGATCTGAGAGTCTAAGCTCAAAGACAGACGTGCTGATCACTACATCAAACAAGTGTCATCCAATCATCAGCAAATCTCTGAAGCAGAACGCGTGCACGCTTCTGAGAAGGCAAAGAGCTGATTGGGTGCATTGAGACACATGTCTGGTAACCGTTTTTAAGTATCTTTCTCAAATCCCCCAAAATCAGCAAGCATTTAATGAAAAGTAATCATGCTTTTAAAATGCAATCATGATTTTTCTCTTTCTTAAAAAACGTTTATCTTTTCAAAATTTTTTGAAACTCTATTTAAACACTTGAACCTCTCATTCTAATCCTTTACAGTTTCTCACTAATACTCAAGCATTCTCTGCATTTTTTTTTCTGTGTTCATCTCTTGCAAAACCCTTTTTTCTCAGTTTCTTCTCAAAACCTTTTTAGTGTGAACATGGCAACCTCCAGCAGTGCTTCTGCAGGTCCTCAGAAGAAAGCATCATCTGAGCAGTATCAAGTGCCATTCAGAACACTCCTCACTCCTGTGAAGAATCTTGAAGTGCTTTCTGAATTAATCATTGATTTTGGAAGCTTGAAGGAGAACGGTTTTGACCTAACTGAAGAAGTTAGGGCACAGAAGTGGGAAAGGTATTTTGACAGGTTGGTTGGACCAACATTCCCTATGCTAGTCAAAGAATTCTGGATTCATGCCAAGGCTTCAACGCATCTAGTCACCTCCTTCGTTATGGGGAAGAAGATTGTGATCACTGAGGATCACATTGCAAGGTTAATCGGTTACAGTGGCGGTGGCGTCCGTTGTGTGGACATGGCTGAGAGATGTGCTGATGTGGGCGTGATAGCTGCAAGGATTTTCACCCATGGGGTGCCCAGAAGCAAGATCAAAGATCTGAAGGATCATTACAGAGTTTGGGCTAAAATAATTCTGGGGTGCTTCAACCACAGGAAGCCAACCAGTTCACCTGATTACATAAATGTGGATCAGCAGTTTCTGATCTACTTTATTGATCAGAAGGTAAAAATCAATTTGGCTCATTTTCTGTTCAACCACCTCAGAACAAGTGTGAAGGAAACCAGGGAAGAAGAAAGAACCAAGAGGGATTGGATACCCTTTGGAAGGTTGATATCAGATATTCTGACAGAGAATATGCTGATAGAGCATCTGATAGAAGCTCAAGAGCTAAGCACCATTGAACCAACAATTGGGAAACCTCTGAACGCAAAGAACTTGAAGAAGATGAAGTTGATAGAGAATATTCAAAAGGAACCCAGAGCCACTCCTATTGCTGATATCACCAGCAGAAGAGTTACTCTGAGTGACTTTCCTTTATTTTCTGAGATAGAATCTAAACCAGAGGTGGTTCTCAGATACTTGGATGCGTGCAAGGCAGATGGTACAGATCCAAATCTGATTATCAAAGCTCTGCATCAACCTCAGTAAGAAGTGACTCTGAAGAAGACGAAGAAGAGGAAGGCACCATCAGAAGGATCATCCCAGCAGACACCCAAGAAAAGAGGTAATTTATCTGCTGCTTCTATTTTAAATTCGTCTACTATTCCAGCATCTATTCCTCCTCAAACCTCTCATAGAATCTCAATCCCCATCCCTACAATAGATGAAACTGTACCAGAAGATGACCCTTCTGAGGCATTAAAACTCAGAAGACCCAGAACCAAACATCCCAAACCAACAATCTCAACAACAACAGCTATTGACAAAGTGCTGTCTGACATTGATCAACACACTTCTGAGCTCTCCACCAATCTAAACTCTGAACCACAAATTGTTCCTCCTCCACAACCAGAACCACAGCAATCTGCTGAAGAACCAGAACAACAACAACCTCTTTCACCCATTCCAGAAGAACCCCTTATCCCTGAACAACCAGAAATTCCAACAACTTCTCCTCAACCAGCAATTCCGTCTCCCTCTCCTCAACCAGAACTTAATCCACCATCACCTCAACCAGAGTTTCATCACTCTGAAACTCCTTCTCCTCAACCATCTGAACCTCATTCACCTCAACCATCACCGTTGGCAATCCAGCTGCCAGGTGGAACAACTATCACCTTAGCACAGTTGCCATCCTCACCAGAATCTACACCACCAAATACTCCCAAAACACCACCCAGTCCAATCATAATTTCTGATTCTGAAACTCCATCTCCAAAACAAACTGCTGCCAAGAAAACCTCTGAAAACCCCAGCAGGACCTTCATAGACTTAACCAGTCTTGACCGTCTTGCTGATATGAAACATAAAATTGCCATCCCAAAACCAAAACAACCAGATGTTGGCTCTGGTATTATGAATTTTGAAACAGGTATGCAGCAATGGATTGCTTCTTTGAAGCAAGTCTGTCCTGGAATGATTGACCCGGCTGCTTCTGATCAGCTCTGGTCACAATTCAGACTTTGGGTACGTGCTGAAGCCCTCAAGTTGCAGGATATCAACTATGAGCAGGCACAACAGAATTTCAGCAAGCTTCTGAATGAAGTTGGAAGTCAGCTTCTGAAAGAAGACGTGCTCCCTCTGGATAGTGAACCTTGGTCTGAGAAACAGCTAGCTTCAAAGGTGCAACCAGAAGAAGACAAGACCATTCAAGCTGAAGAAATTCAAGCAGAAGATGTTGCAGAAAGCTCTCAGAAGCTTCCTGCTTCTGATGCTTCTCAAGCTGCCTTGGACAGGCAGACTCTGGAAGAACTAAAGCTGAATGACATGCGTCTGCAGCAGAGGATGGATGAAAACGACCAGAAGATGAAAGAAAGAATGGATGTGCAGGATAACAAGATTGACACTGTTGTCAGCATGGTGCACAAGCAGAATGAGACTGCTGATCAGATCAAAGCCATGCTGGAGAATCTGTTCACACGCTTACCTCCCCAACCTTAGTCTTTTTTCATTCATGTCTTTTTCATGTTTTCTTTGATTTTCTGATGTACTATTTGAATATGTTTTGTACTATTTTCATGTTTTGATTCTGAACCTTTCAATATGACAAGTTTTTCTGATCTTAACTGTTTTAGCACTCACGTACACTTTTTGATTGCTGACAAAAAGGGGGAGAACAAGAATGATATTTTAAACAATAACGGTTAACTAAGACAGAAATTCTCAAACATTCTAACTCTATTACTTGAAAATGTTTTTCTGTTTTGCTTAAAGTCTACAGGTACAAGGAAGCTCATGGACACTCTGAAGACTAAAAGCTATGAAGCCTGATCACTATGAAGCTCTGATCCGCTCTGAGACTCTGATCCAAAGCAAAGCTCTGACAAGAAAAGCTCTGATACGCTGATCTGAAGCTCTGCTCTGATATGCTGATCCAAAGCTTCTGATAGTCAAAGACTCTGATACTCTGATGTTCAAAGAAAGGCAAAAAGATCTGATCCTGAAGAACACTTGTAATCAAAGAGAAGTAATAAACTCAGGGGGAGTATCTCTCAACTCTGATATCTTTTTACTCCTTATCTTTTTACCTCTTACTCTGATGCATCTCTCTGATACCTTTTCACATTATTTTCATTTAAAAATATCTAGTTTTTGTCATCATCAAAAAGGGGGAGATTGTTAGAACAAAGTTTGAATCTACTACCCTATATTTAAGTTTTGATGATAACAAAGTGAAAAGATATATTATGTATATGATTCATGTATGAACTATCTGCTGCCTAAAATTATTATGTTCTGACTTGCAGATACTCTGATTGATATAAGCAAGATCACATCTAATCAGCATCAGAATTTGGTTCCTGACACCAGCATCAGAAGTTGCCATATCAGACTGTCAGAATCAGATGATCAACTCACGTATATGCTGAAGCCTGATGAACAAGATTGCGCTCAACACTCTGATAAAGAAACACAACAGTTCATCAGCAGCTAAGCAGAGTCAGAATGAGCCAAGCCAGAACTTGCATTAAGTAAGCAACGGTACTGTGCATTGAAAGCAAATTAATACCAACGGCCTCATTCCAGACAAGATCTGCTCGATAAGGAAAGTTTGTTAATAGCATTGAATCAAGAATATTTGCTCCAACGTTCAACATCTCAGTGCTATATAAACAAGACTTTGAAGATTGAAATGGCTAATGCTCTCCAAATCTTTACACACATAAAAGCTGATCAAAATCTTCTTTCTCTCAGTTTTGCTAAAACACTACACATTCTGATATTCTATCATTGTTTAGCAATCTAATTTCTAAGCTTTAATTTGTGTATACATCACAGTTGTGATACAGTTTTGTAGAAAACATTCACACACTTAGATTTGATTTCTTTGTAAGAAAGTGTTGCCTTGACAAACCGGGTTGTGGTTTGCATCAAGAAGGCTTTAGCAGTTGTTAAAGCAGTCTGTAATATTCAGTTGAATATAGTGGATTAAGACCTCGTTGGAGAGAGGCGAAATCACCTTGACGGGTGGACTGGAGTAGTTTGAGATCAAACGAACCAGGATAAAAATATCTTGTTCATTGCATTAGATTTCAGTTTTACAATTCAACCCCCCCTTCTTGTGTTTTTCACTACTTCACTTTCAGGTGCTTCGAATTCAATCTCCTTAGCATCAATCAGGTCTTGTACCTTGTTCTTCAAGACCCAGCAGTTATCCATATCATGCCCCAGGCTATCAGAATGAAAATCAAAACGGGCATTCGGATCGTATATGGGTGATGTAGTGTTGGGAGTCTTCGGGGCCTCCTTCGGAATCACCAAGTCGGTTTTCAATAACTGCGGCAGAATTTGGGATAAAGTCATGTTGAGCTGAGTGAATTGTCTTCGCGGTCTATCGGCCCTTGGATGATTGTTTCGCTGAGGAGCAGCAGCAGGTCTCAATATAACCACCGCATTAACAGCTTGGTGGTGTTCAGGTCTATTATGGCTTTTTGAACTGTAAACAGCACTGGACTCCTTCTTAAAAGGCTTCTTCTTGGTGCTTGATGAAGCACCCTTCTGTATTTTACCAGATTTGATATCGGCCTTAATCCTTTCCCCGATCATAATTAGCTCTGTAAACCCGGACGAAGAACTCCCAATCAGATGGTTGAAGTACGGACCAGACAAGGTCCCCAGAAACATATCCACTAGCTCCCTATCAGCTAAAGGTGGTTGCACTCTTCCAGCGAGGTCCCTCCACTTCTGAGCATAATCTTTGAAATCTTCACCCGTATCCATGGACATACCCTGAAGTTTGGTATGCGTGGGAGCGAGGTCGGCATTGTATTTGTACTGCTTGTAGAAAGCAGCGGCGAGATCTTCCCAGTTACGGATATTGGCTCCCTCCAGCTGGTAAAACCATTCAAGCTGAGTCCCTGAGAGACTGTCTTGAAAGAAGTGGATCCAGATATTCTTGTCAGCGGTGTATGGCTGAATCTTTCTAACATACGACCGGAGGTGCAGTTTTGGGTAAGAAACCACGTCGTATTTAGCAAAGATTGGTGCTTTAAACTTATGGGGAATTACCACCCCAGATGACAGTCCCAAATCACCAAAGTCCAGACCAGGCACTTTCTGAACTTCCATCGCACTCAAACGATCTTCCAGGTTCTTATATATATCCTCAGCCGGAGGATACTGGTCTTCGTCAAAGTCAGTCTCGTTGTCTAAAACTACAGGGCTAGGAGCCCTCCTTTCTTCCTGATTATCTCCCCCTCCAGATGAGTGGGTCAAATCAACCTCTTCTCGCAAATCATTTCCTAATCTGCGACCCATATTAAATAGGACCGTATTCTTCTTCTTCTTCTTTTTCTCTTTCAAGATAAGGGTCTTCAGATCTTGCTGACCCTTAGACAAACTCATGAACAATTCCTGGAACTGGGCGTTTTGAGCTTGCAGAGCCTTGATGACTTGTTCAGTTGATGGTTCAGAAGACATGATGCTAAAATAAATAGCGAAGAAGATGAGAAAAACCTGTAAGGGTACCTGTCATGAGGTGCATGGGAATGATATGCGCATGATATGATTTCAAAGACTTTAGAGATTCAAATTCGTAAACCAAAAAATGAAACACACTTTTATTAGATAAACTTTGAAATCAATTGTTCAACAGATGCCTTTAAGGCATTACAAGAAAGAAAGACTGAAAAGTAAATTAAAACTAGAGATAATCAAAAAGACAATCAGTGCTCCCATGGTCGTTTCTTGTCAGTGCGGACATAATCATTAAGGATCCGCTCGTTCTCCAGCTGCCTTGTCAACTTCTGAATCTTCTGCTCTTGCTCGTGATACTTTTCTCTGTAAGTATCCCGTTCTTCTCTCAGCTGCATCCATGATCTCTTTAATGCCCCTATGTCAGTAGGCATGTATGGATGAAGGATGGTAGGAGGAACCCCTTCTTCATCAGTAACCTCAACAATGATAGGCAAGACGGCTTCGTACGGCATTCCCAGCTTTTGGGCACGGATTCAGACCCATCGGAGATACGGCTCCATCGGAAGAGAAGTCTTTGCACCTAGCTCGTGCGGATCAGATCTGTGTACTCTATCCCAAGCTCTTATGAATCTGCGGCGTTTCTCGTCACTATCCCCTTGGAAGTCAAATACAATGCTCGGCATCAGCAACTCATGACGTCCTTCCCTCCTGGCTCGCCCAAACTGACGTAAGGCCAAGCACAGATTATAGGTGATTCCTCCATTGGTTCCTATCAGTGGAACATTGGGGTATTCCCTACAGTGATCAATAATGGCCACATCTTCCATGCCCTTGATAATCCAAATGATCTCATTATGAGAGAGAGAGACATAATCTTGTAGGCCCAACCCATGCCTTCCTTGTTCTTCAAAACTGATTTGGGGAGGTGAGAAATAAACCACCTCGCCAGCAATGGTGCACAGCACATAAGGGTTCCCCGTTTCCGAGCGGTACGGGCATAAAGAGAGTGCAGAATGTCACCCAAGAGAGTGGGCACAGGATTACTGGACATAAAAATCTTCACCGCATTCACGTCGACAAAGGAATCCGAGTTAGGAAACAACACCGAACCATATATGAGAAGAGCCAGAATGTCTTCAAAAGCCTGGAAATCTAGACTGTCCCAGAACTGGTTAGCCTTACCGACCAAGAATTTAGTCAAGAAACCCTTTGCTCCACTTCTAGTCTCCCAATTAGCCATTACCTCAGCCTTTGTCAGATGGAGGGCTGAAGCAATCTCTTCCGGTCTAAAGACTTTCTCCCAACCTGTGAACGGGGTCTGTTCCAGAATAGAGATACCAAGCAGATCAGAGAACTCTTCCAAGGTAGGGACCAACTGGTAGTCCAGAAAAGTAAAGCAATGGTATAGTGGATCAAAGAACTGGACTAGGACACTCATCATCTGCTCGTCCAATTTGGAAGTGACCAAACCCAGGAGGTGACCATGTCTTCTGATAAAGGAGGAAGTATCTGAAATCTTTGCAACCAATTCCTTAAGCTGAGTGGGAATCTGGACAAAGTTGATCTGAATGGTGTTTCTACACATGGGTGCCATGACCTACAAAACAGAACAAAGATGAATCCATCTTGTCTTTGAAATAGGTTAGTCCAATGCAAGATGCATGCAATGTCCTGATGTCATGATGTCATGATAGAAAGCACACCACAAGTATCCACAAATAGCAAACATGGTAAGGGCAAACAAGTCACACAGATAGCCCTTAGATTTCAGGCTGGAGAGGAGTCTAGGTACTACCCTCTTTCAGTTCAGTTGGTTCAAACCTGTCCTAGAAATAGTAATCGGGTTCTAGAGGATCTCAATATCACTGACCACCCTCGATCGGTCATAATTCCAGTTTAGCAACCTTTTCTTACGGCCGGAATCATCGCGAGAGTTTGGTCTCAATGAGTGTAGCATACTGCTACTTTTCTATGGCCAAGTTGGTCAATTATAGGTTCTAAGGTCATTTGGTGCTTAATGACCCCTTAGAAGACCCATATTCTCCTTGTTCCACCACAAGGGATATCGATACAAACTAAAGTGCCACACCAACGTAGCTACTGCTTCAACCGTATCGGTCTATGTCGTACAGTTCCCTCACAGTCTATTTCTACTTACCTAAAAGGTATTCCCCAGATCCGGGTTAGGATCTATAGTAACTCTGATTCAAACCCACAAAGATAAAGCATATAGATCAAACAATTGAAAACATTATCATGAACTAATCCTAAGGTACACCCTACTTATTAATTCCCCAGCAGAGTCGCCAGTTCTGTGATACGGTGGGAAGAACTGACTGTTTTTTGGAATGCTGGTTCACGTTTTGAATTTATGTTCGCAAAATGTCGCAGTAAGCAAGAGTCTCCACCGAATTTTATTTTATCCAACAAGGAAAGGAAAAAAGCATAGAAAAGTTCCTTTTTCGAGATGTTTCTGAGTACGGGGGGTAGATAATAGAAAGGGAAGGTATTAGCACCCTTTCTATCCGTAGTTACCTACGGGCTCTTAGGTACTTGCTCATTGTTTTCAAAAAAAAATTCTTCGTGCTTGTGGGTTTGGAAAAGTTTTTGTTTGAAAACTTCGATTTAACTCTTGCTTCTGTCCTCAAGAGTGTAATGAAGTATTTTTGAAAACTTTGTTCGATAAGGAGTGTAAGTGCGAAAAATTTGTTTTGTTTTTAAAAGAGCAAGTATCTAAGAACCATCTACCTACTCGAAAAAGGAATCGTTTTATGCTAATTTCCTTTAGACAATGCTATCCTACTATTGATGAGTAGGTAGCACCGTCGTTGGAATTTGAGGGTCAATTCGAATTAGGGACTTACGGTCAGCAAAGCAATGTTAGGACGCCTTAGCGGTAACCCTAATGTCTTAGATCATTTTTTTGAGGCAACCATATCTGAGGCAACCGTTTCGAGGCGACTATGATCTTTTAGACAAGAGGGCGACCTCTAAAACGACTTACACTCAATGACCGCGTACGAAAGCAACCAAGTGGGGTGTACCCTAAGAGTGCGCATGTGAGAGTGTGTCGTTTTCAGTTATTTTTATCTTTGTACATGTTAAGGGTGATCTAATTTGATTTTAGGTTAAAACATTCAGTCTTGTCATGCAACCCTATTATCAAACATCTAACAATTAAAATTTGCGGAAATAAAATGTGGAATTTAAATTACAAGGCGTCGGGTATTTACATCGCCAAAGACAAACCCTTTGAAAATAAATAAAAGTCTATTCAACTATTACAATCCGGGAGCAAGTACATTATTGGATAAAAATAAGTAACACGTGCGGGAAATTAAATCGAGCGCATGATTAGGGTTTTGACCCTTTTGCTTAAAGAAAATATCTTTTTTTTAAGGTTTTTTGTTTTAAGAAAGAAATTAAACCTAAATTAATTACAAAATTAAATTAAATTGGTTAATAAAAATAAATTATTTTTTTTAGTTCTTGATTATTTTAAGAAAGAAAATGAAATTATTTGAATTAGTAATTAAAAACCTAATTAAATCTAATTAATTTTAATTATCTGCAAAATGGGTTAAAATTATTCTAGAATTAAAACCTAAATTAATTAATTAGTATTTATTAGTAAAATAAAAGTTAAAATTTGATTGAATAAAAAAAATATTTTGGTGATTTTTTAATAAAAGAGGAATTTTGATTGGTTAGAATTTAAATAAAAATAATAAAACAAATAATAAAACTAAATAAATGAAATAGAAGAGAAAGGGGTTTGGGCCTGTTTTGGGAGTATGAGTAGCGATTCCTTAGGCCCAAACACGCTGGCCTTCTTTGACTTTCTCTGATCTGGTGCTTGTGCATTGACCAATGCCTTGGTGGACCTTCAGCTTTGAACCACCAGATTTGGCCTTTGGCCATCTGGCCTTTGGATGCATGAGGGTGCATGGTAGATAACAAGCCAACGCGTGCATAGGAACACCTGAAAGACAAAATTAATAAGAAAGTGGGGGGACTTGGGATTCGAACCCGGGTCCTGAAGGATAATTATTTACACGCTTGCCACTACACCACGCTGATTCAATTGTTATTATAATGCAAACAAATAATATTATATAAAAATGAAATAATTGCCAGAAAAATAATAAAAACGCGCACTTGGTTTGAATGGCCCAATGATGGAGCGCCACGCATCGTCCCCAACCTCTCGTCAGTGGCCAAAAGTGCACAGACCTATACCAACGGACAGAAGTCCGTAGCTACAAAGTTGTTCATCTCAAAAATCCTTCTCAGGCCACAAAAATAGATTCCAAGGGCATGGTTGTGTTCGTCTCACTCTCCCGGTCACAACCATGTCCATTATATGCTTCAATTGTACCTGGAATAGAAACGCCCAAAAACAAGAAACGAACCCTAACAATGCTCTTGTGATCACAAATATGCCATTAGTTTTCGTTATGGATGCAAGAATAGATCAAACTGAATTCAAGAACAGGGGTATGTTTCGTGACACTTACAGCGTGTTTGGACGTCTGGAAAAGCTTGCTTTGGATCCAGGTACCTTGAGTGAATGCTCAGGAAGCGATTGAGACAAGTCTTGGCCTCTGAAAATACCTCTAACCTGGATTTTGACTTCTCACTTTTTTGTGAATTTTCCAACTTTTGTTCTGCCTCTCTCTACGCTTTCCAACCCTGATCTCATATCCCTTGGCTTGCTTATGTAATGTTCTTTGTATTAGGTCAACAAATTGATCCAAATCTTCTCCTATCAATGCTTGCATATTTGATTTTATCTCCCTTTACAAACTTGCCAATTATGCCTAATTTTAATCTTTTTGTACATGATTTGGTTTGATTCTATTTTGATGATGTTAATGATTGTAATCAAAGCCTAAAATAGCCAAAAGATCTTGTGTTATCAAAGTATTGGATTTTATATGATTTTATTTGATTAAAAATGAATAAATTCAATTAAAAATCAAATTAAATAATAAAAAATGAAATATGGGCTCATGGCTGAATCTAGGACACGTGGGCAACTATGCAAACTCAAATCAAGTGGAAATTAATGGGCCCATTTGACAAATTTTGATGTTTTGAGGATAGTTGACTTTTGGCAATTTTGCAAAAAAGTCCAACTTCAATAATGCATAACTTCCTCAATTTTGAACTTTTGGAGGTGTTCTTTGACTTTTTAGAAAGATTGAGATGTCCTCTAACCAACCCTTTTGGTATCATCTCATTTTGATATTCCATTCACAAGTTATAAGCTTTGGAAAAAAGGTGTTTTTGTTGACTTTCAAAAATGACCTATAATGTCCAAATTTATAACTTCTTGTGAGTGCATTTTTTGATCTTTGGGTATGAAGATGGATTGTAGGAAATTGCATCCTCTTCAAAATTATCTTTGGATGGGTCATTTCTCATAAAGTATGAGAAAGTTATGTTTGGTCAAAGTTGAGTTGACTTTTCCTACAAAACCCTAATTTAGCAACTTTTGAATCTTAATGAATTTTGAGCTATCCTTGATGAATCATGATCAACCCTTGATCAAATGATGAAATATCCTTCAAAATGAGAATGTTGACAAAAAATCTTGAAGTTTGATTGTTTATAGGTCACAGTTGACTTTTGCCCTAGCACAGTCGATTTTTGGACCTTTGAGCAATTGACTGAGCAAACTTCCTCTGCAAGGCTTGAAATTTGACATGGATTATCTTGAGAGCATATTAGGACATTAGGGATAATTTGAGGTCATTTGGACTCAAGGATATTGATGCAACACAAAACCCTAATTTGGGGTTGACTGTCTTAGGAGATAGCTTGTCTGTCCAACTCTTGAGCAAACTTGAGCAACTTGGAGATTTTTATTGTAATGTTTTGAGGAATATGAGAGGGAAAATTTTGGGGTACAACAGGCGGACCTTCTGTTTCACTGGAGGACAGTCTTCCTTGGTAGGCAGGCGGTGAACCACAATACTGGTGTCCAACCCAGGCATATCTTCATAAGATCAGGCAAAGATTTCAACGTAGTCACGCAGCATCTAAATCATCCGTTGCTTAACAATAGACTCCAGATTTGCACCGATCTTGACCTCTTTCTTGTCTACCTCTGTGCCCAGATTCACTGATTCTACTGGCTCTTCACGCGGCTGTATGGCCCTCTCTTCCTGCAGTAACAGTCTTGCAAGTTCATCAGGCACTTCGCAATCTTCTTCACCTTTGTCTTCGGCTAAGTTGATCGGACTTTCGAAGTCATAACTGGCAGTAGCAGAGTCGTTATCAGTGGGATCCAGAATGGATGTAGACCTGTATATGTGAGTGTGTGTAAAATAGTTGTTTTGTAAGATAAAAAATAAAAATAAGGAGCACAAAATTTGTAATGCAAGGAAACGTCCAATGCTTTTATTAATGATATATGGAGATGACACACATAAAAGCCCTCACAAACAAAACCACGGTGCCTTGTGTAAGACACCGGGCCGTAAAGTTTAAAATTGTCTGCTACAAATTCAAAATAAAAAGTCTAATTACTGGGTAATAAAAGAAATTGGGACGAAGTCCTTTGTCGTCCAGTTGCTTAATCCACCGTCGGCAGTTGGGTAAATCCAGCTGTCTAACTCAGACTCTTCAACATCGTCTTCAATGGAATTCACTCTTGAATTGCTGATAAACAGGGGAGGTCCTCCGATCCGCGCACGCCGAACAGCCCTTTGAGCTTCTGCAGTGAAACCCAAACTAAACTTGTTAGTCTTATGTACAAAGTCAGGGAGTTGGCCCCAATTTGCACACCCACCTTTCTCAACAACAACCCGGGCATCCTTGAGGGAAGCCATCTTCATTGGAGGATCTTCAGCAACAGTTTCAGTCGACGCCAGCGTTTGGGGGACTTCTTCAAAATGTTGACACGGGGTTTCAATGAACTCCCCGTCCAATTCCACATACCGAAAGGAGTTGAGGTGGCTCACCATGTACTCCTCTTCCCCTTGTACTGTAACAATTTTCCCATTCACCGGGTATTTCAGCATCTGGTGGAGCGTAGAAGTTACCGCCCTATCTTTGTGGATCCACGGGTGACCCAGCAAACAAGAATAAGATGGCCGAATGTCCATCACATAGAATGTAGATGCGAAATTCTGAGAACCAACCTTCACTGGAATATCCACTTCTCCGTGTACCATTCTCTTGGACCCGTCAAAGGCCCTGACTACAATGTTACTCGGCTTCAGCACCAACCCTTCACAGTCTAACCGATCTAACGCCTTCTTGGGTAAAACATTCAACAAGGACCTAGTATCCACTAACACGTGAGCTAGGGTAGTGCCCCTGCACTCAATTGAAACATGTATAGCGTCATTTTGATTCTTCCCCTTAGCAGTCAAGTCGGCGTCGGAGAAACCCAACCCATTATCTACTATCAGACTAGCCACACAATCTTTGAACTGATCAGCGGATGTTTCCTGGGGTACGTCTGCAGTTTTTAGGAAAGTAATCAAAGCCTTAACATGGGCTTCTGAGCATCGCAACAAAGACAACATATAGATTTTGGACGGGGTTTGCCCCCCAGCTGCTCGACTATATTGTAGTCGCTCTTTTTGATGATCTTCAAAATTTCCTCTATTTCTTGTCTAGAGGCTTCAACAGTAATCTTCATCGGTGCCTCCGTCTGGGCAGGCTCACCGGTGATCCCTTTTCCCCGAGTGTCAGATGACTCGGCGACAGGGGTAAGGATTAGAACATGAACAGGGACAGTAGCAGATGTACTGGTAGGTGTAATAACAACAGGCTTCCGAACAGTTGGTGGAGAGATCTCGGGGGAGAAAAGTCTTCTGTTGCGGGTGACTTTACTAGATCCAACAATATTGCTGACATCAATATCATCCTCTTCAGCATTCAAATCTTGTTTAACCTCGTGTTAATACACGTCAGCTCCGTAGTGCTAAGGGACATCCTTATCCGATGTATAGGGGATAGGCCCAGGAATGGTAATGATCAATGGAGCGATTCTCGGAACAGATGTAATTCTAACAGGCTTTCTCGAGGAAGCCTTGGATTAATTGGCGAAAATGATAATTATAGAAACATCTTCAAAAGGAACCAAAGGAACAACAGTCTTCTCGAACATAATTTCTTTGTTATCCATCAGGCGTTGGACACCTAACTTCAAAAGATGGCAACCAGTAGGTAGGACAAAACACAGATGACAACCTTCGCCACAGCCCAGAAATAAACCGGCTAACAGAAGGTTCTTCTTCACAGTCATCAATGGAGTAGCAATGTCTTTCACAGAAACCACAGACAAGTCTTCATCTATAGCATTCACTCCATGCTTGGGCATTGGAGCAGTCATAACATTAGGTTTTTCCAGCGCTTCGAATTCAATCTCCTTAGTGTCAATCAGGTCCTGCACTTTGTTCTTCAAGACCCAGCAATCATTCGTATCATGCCCCGGGCTATCGGAGTGAAAAGCATATCGGGCGTTCGGATTATACAGCGGTGACGTTGTATTGGGATTCTTCGGGGCTTCCTTCGGAATCACCAAGTTGGTCTTTAACAACTACGGTAGAATCTGAGACAGGGTCATATGGAGCTGAGTGAATTGTCTTTGCAGCCTCTCGGCTCTTGGTTGATTGTTGCGTTGTGGGGCAACAACAGGTCTTGATATAACAACCGCATTGACTACTTGGCGGCGCTCAGATCTATTATGGCTCTTTGAGCTGTAAACAGCGCTGGATTCCTTCTTAAAAGGCTTCTTTTCTGTGCTTGACGATGCACCCTTATGTATCTTATCGCTCTTGATACCGGCCTCAACTCTTTCCCCGGTCATAATCAGTTTAGTAAATCCGGATGATGAACTTCCAATCAGATGATTAAAATATGGACCAGATAGGGTCCCCAGAAACATGTCTACTAACTCCCTGTCAGCCAGCGGGGGTTGTACTCTTCCAGCAAGGTCCCTCCATTTCTGAGCGTGGTCTTTGAAACCTTCGCTCGCACCCATAGACATACCCTGAAGTTGGGTACGTGTGGGAGCAAGGTCGGCATTGTATTGGTACTGCTTGTAGAAAGCAGCAGCAAGGTCCTCCCAATTACGGACGTTAGCTCCTTCCAGTTGGTAAAACCATTCAAGTTGAGTCCCTGAGAGACTGTCTTGAAAGAAATGGATCCAAAGGTTCTTATCGGAAGTGTATGGCTGGATCTTTCTAACATACGAGCGGAGGTGCAGCTTTGGGCAAGAAACCCCGTCGTATTTAGCAAAGATTAGTGCTTTAAACTGGTGGGGAATCACCACCCCAGATGACAAGCCTAAATCTCCAAAGTCCAGACCAGGGACTTTCTGGACCTCCATTGCGCTCAACCGGTCTTCGAGTTGCTTTTACCTATCCTCATCCGAAGGATACTGGTCTTCATCAAAGTGAGGCTCGTTGTCAGAAACCACAGGGCTAGGAGCCCTCCTTTCTTCTTGGTTTTCTCCCTTTCCAGATGAGTGAGTCAAATCAACCTCTTCTCGCAAATTGTTTGCAAATCTGCGACCCATATTCAGTAGGACCGTCTTCTTCTTATCCTTCAAGATAAGAGTCTTCAGATCTTGCTGACCCTTGGCCAGGTTCATGAACATTTCTTGAAACTGGGCGTTTTGAGCTTGTAGAGCCTTAATGGCTTGTTTAGTTGATGTTTCAGAAGACATGATGTGCTGAAATAAACAGCGAAGAAGAAGAGAAACCTGTAAGGGTACCTGTAATGAGGTGCATGGGAATGATATGTGTATGATATGATTTCAAAGACTTTGGAGATTCAAATTCGTAGACCAAAACGAAACACACTTTTATTAGATAAAACTTGAATTCAATGTTCAACAAATGCCTTTAAGGCGTTACAAAAAGAAATACTGAAAAGTAAATTAAAACTAGAAATAACAAAAGACATCAGCGCTCCCATGGTTGTTTCCCTTTGGTGCTGACATAGTCGTTGAGGATCTTCTCGTTCTCCAGCTGCCTTGTCAACTTTAAGATCTTCCGCTCTTGTTCGTGATACTTCTCTCTGTAAGTATCTCGTTCTTCCCTTAGTTGGATCCAAGACCTCTTTAATTCCCCAATGTCAGTAGGCATGTATGGGTGGAGGATGGTAGGAGGAACCCCTTCTTCATCAGCACTCTCAATAATTACTGGTAAGACGGCTTCATAGGGAATCCCTAGCTTCTGAGCACGTGTACGAACCCACCGGAGATACGGTTCCATCGAAAGAGAGGTCTTCATCCCTAACTCATGTGGATCAGACTGGTGCACCCTGTTCCAAGCTCGTATGAACCTGCGGCGATGCTCCTCACTATCCCCTTGGAAGTCAAAGACAATGTTTGGCATCAGCAACTCATGAGGTACGTCCCTCTTAGCTCGCCCAAACTGTCGTAAGGCCAGACAAGGATTATAGGTGATCCCTCCTCTGATTCCCAGCAATGGAACATTGGGGTACTCCCCACAGCGATCAATAATAGCTACGTCTTCCATGTCTTTGGTAGTCCAAATGATGTCCGTGTGAGCAAGGGACATAATCCTGTACGCCCAACCCATGCCTTCCTTGTGCTTCAAAACTGATTTGGGGAGGTGATAAATAAACCACCTCGCCAGCAATGGTGCACAGCACATAAGGGTTCCCCGTTTCCGAGTAGTACGGGCATAGAGAGTATGCAGAATATCACCCAAGAGAGTGGGCACTGGATTACGGGACATGAAAAATCGTCACCGCATTCACGTCAACAAAGGAATCTGAATTGGGGAATAGAACCAGACCGTAAATGAGAAGAGCCAGAATGTCTTCAAATGCCTGAAAGTCTAAACTGTCCCAGAACTGGTTAGCCTGATCAACCAAGAACTTAGTCAAGAAGCCTTTTGTACCACTCCAAGTTTCCCAGTTAGACATTACCTCAGCCTTTGTCAGATGGAGGGCTGAAGCAATCTCTTTCGGCCTAAGGTCTACTTCCCAACCTGTAAATGGTGTCTGCTCTAGAATAGAAATACCAAGCAAATCAGAGAACTCCTCCAAAGTAGGGACCAACTGATAGTCCGGGAAAGTGAAGCAGTGGTATAATGGATCAAAGAACTGGCACAGAACACTCATCATCTACTCATCTAATCTGGAAGTAACCAAACCAAGGAGGTGCCCATGTCTTTTGATAAAGGAGGGAGTATCTGGAACCTTTGCAACCAACTCTCTAAGCTGGGTGGGAATCTGTACAAAGCTGATCTGAATAGTGTTTCTACGCATAGATGCCATGATCTGCAAAACATAACAAAGATGAATCCCATTGGTCTTTGAAATGGTTAGTCTAATGCAAGATGCATGCAATGTTGTGATGCATGATGTTATGATAGAAACACACCACAAGTATTCACATATAGCAAACATGGTAAGGGCGAACAAGTCACACAGGTAGCCCTTAGATTTCAGGCTGGCATGGAGTTTAGGTATTACCCTCTTTCAGTTTAGTCGGTTCAAACCTGTCCTAGTAATAGTAATCAGGTTCTAGAGGATCTCAATATCACTGACCACCCTCGATCGGTCATAATTCTAGTTTGGCAACCTTTTCTTGCGGTCGGAATCATCGCGAGAGTTTGGTCTCAATGAGTGTAGCATACTGCTACTGTTCTATGACCAAGTTGGTCAATTATAGGTTCTAAGTTCAGTTGGTGCTTAATGACCCCTTAGAAGACCCATATTCTCCTTGTTCGACCACAAGGGATATCGCTACAAACTAAAGTGCCACACCAACGTAGCTACTGCTTCAACCGTATCGGTCTATGCCGTACAGTTCCCTCACAGTCTATTGCTACTTACCTAAAAGGTATCCCCCAGATCCGGGTTAGGATCTATAGTAACTCTGATTCAAACCCACAAAGATAAAGCATACAAATCAAGCAATTGAAAACATTATGATAAACTATTCCTAAGGTACACCCCACTTATTAAGATTGTCCCCAGCAGAGTCGCCACTTCTGTGATACGGTGGGAAGAAATGACTGTTTTTTGGAATGTTGGTTTGCGTTTTGCGTTTGTATTCGCAAAATGTCGCGGTAAGCAAGAGTCGCCACCGACTTTTATTTTATACAACAAGGAAAGGAAAAAAGCACAGAAAAATTCCTTTTTCGAGATATTTCTGAGTACGGGGGGTAGATTATAGAAAGGGAAGGTATTAGCACCCTTTCTATCCGTAGTTATCTATGGGCTCTTAGGTACTTGCTCATCGTTTTCAAAATTGTGTTCTTTGTGTTTGTGGGTTTGAAAAGTTTTTGTTTTAACTTCTATTTAACTCTTGCTTCTGTCCTCAAGAGTATAATGAAGTATTTTTGAAAACTTGTTTGTAAAAGGAGTGTAAGTGTGAAAAATAGTTTTGTTTTGGATGAGCAAGTATCTAAGAACTTAATCTACCTACTCGAAAAAGGAATCGTTCTATGCTAATTTCCTTTAGACAATGCTATCCTACTATTAGTGAGTAGGTAGCACCGTTGTTGGAGTTTGAGGGTCAATTCGAAAGAGGGACATACGGTCACCAAAGCAATGTTAGGACGCCTTAGCGGTAACCCTAATGTCTTAGATCATTTGTTTGAGGCAACAATATCCGAGGCAACCATTTCGAGGCGACTATGATCTTTTAGACAAGAGGACGACCTCTAAAACGACCTATACTCAATGACCGTGTACGAAGGCAACCAAGTGGGGTGTATCCTAGGAGTGTGCATGTGCGAGTGTGTTGTTTTCAGTTATTTTTATCTTTGCACATGTTTAGGGTGATCTAATTTGATTTTAGATTAAGCTTTCATTCTTGTCATGCAACCCTATTATCAAACATCTAGCAGTTGTACGATTTGCAGAAATTAAAAGTGCGGAAATTAAACTAAATTATTACAAGGCGTCGGGTATTTACATCGCCAAAAGCAACCCTTTGAAAATAAAATAAAGCGGTAAAATAAATAAATGTCCTATTTAAAACTATTACAAGTCGGGAGCAGATACATCAATAATTAAATAAGGAAAAATAAATCGCGCGAGTGAATTGGATCGAATGTGAAATTAGGGTTTTGACCCTTTTGATTAAAGAAAATGTTTTTTTGTTGTTTTATTTTTTAAGAAAAAGAAATTAAATCCTAAAATTAAATACTAAATTGATTATTAAATAAATTAATTAATGAAAAATAATAAATGACATATTTTTGATTTTTTTTGTTAATTTAAGAAAGAAATAAAATAATTAAAATTAGTAGTTAAAACCTAATTAATTCTAATTGATTTTATTTATTTACAAAAATAAATTAAGGTTACCTGATTAACATCCTAATTAATTAATTAGTATTTATTAATAAAAAATAAAATTCTGAAATTAAAAATGTTTTTTGTGATTTTTTTGATGAAAAAGAAATTAGTTTTAGTTAGTAACTAAATTAAATAAATAAAATAAATAAATGAAATAAACAAAATAAAAGAAAAGTATAGAAAGTGGGCCTGATTTGGGTGTGTAGAAAGCAATTATGTTGGCCGATTAGCATGCAATCCATTGGACGTTTTGGGATCCCCTGCATATGCGTTGACTGGCCTAAGGTGTGCCTTCAAGGCTTGGCCACCAGATTTGGCCATCTGGCGCTTTGATGGTGAATGTCCATGGTGGAAATCTGGCCCATGCATGCACATGACCACCTGAAAGAAATTGGAAAAATAACAAATGCTGGAGGCAAGGATCTAACCCCTGACCTCTATCCTCTGAATGCCTTAACGTTAACGTGGTGACCGCTGGGCTATGTTGTTCTATTTGTTAACAAAATACAAAATAACAATAATAAAAGAAAACAAATGCGTTAGTGGAATTTTGGCGCGGAATTCAAACAGGCCAACAGAGGGGTGACAACGCATCATCCCCTTCCTCCATCCGTTGCTAAAACTCTGTAACACTTATAGCTACGGACGCTGGTCGTCACTACAAGTCGTGCTTATTCAAGAATCTCTTACAGACAATGAAAATGGTTTCTAAGACCATGGTTGAATCCGTCTCACCCTCCTGGATGCAACCATGGCCATTATTAGGGCTAATTGTACCTGAAACGAAAAACCCTAAACCCAAACATAAAACCCTAGCAACGGTGATCCATGATACAGAGCATATAAATGAAATTGGTTAATACAAAAAGCTTGCAAATGATGTGTAGATTAAGAATATGCAATTATTTCATGTTAACAATGCCTAATTTCCAAAATACGAAATCAAGAACAGAGCTACTTCGTGAACGACTTACAGCTCTCTAGGAAGCTTGAAAATGCATGGTCTGGGTTGCTTTCGCTTGTGGAGATGGCCAGGAAGAGATTGAGACAAGTCTCAAGTCATGAAATTGCCTCTAGACTTGATTTCGATCTCACACTTTTTTGGTGTTTTTGCAAACTTTGTTCTTGCTCTCCAATTGATCTCCAACCCTGATTTCTGTCTCCCTCGCCTCCTTATGTATTGTATAATACATTAGGTCTGAATTCCTTGTCCAAATCTTCCTCTATTAATGCTCTTGATGTGGATTTGATTTGCTTTGAACAACCTTCCAAAATTGGCTTGATTTGAATCTTTTTGTACCCTTATGCCTTGATACGAGTTTGATATGGTGCAAGCTGTCTATTGAAACCTGAAATCATCAAAAGATCTTTGGTTATCAATATTTTTGATTTTATTTGATTTTATTTGGTTTAAAATGAATTAATTCAAATAAAAATCAAATTAAATAATAAAAATATGATATGGACACATGGCCAAGGCTAGAGCACGTGGGCAATAATGAAAACTCAAAACAAGTGAAAAAGAATGGGTCCATTTGGCAAAATTTGATGTTTTGGGGATAGTTGACTTTAGGCAATTTTGCAAAAAAAGTCCAACTTCAAAAATGCATAACTTCCTCAATTTTTAACTTTTGTGGGTGTTCTTATACTTTTTAGAAATATTGAGATGTCCTCTAAGCAACCCATTTGGTATCATATCAATTTGATATTCCATGCTCAAGTTTGAAGCTTTGACAAAAAATGTGTTTTTGTTGACTTTTCAAAATGACCTATAATGTCCAAATTCATAACTTCTTATGAATGCATATTTTGATCTTGGGGTATGAATATGGATTGTATGGAATTGCATCCTCTTCAAAATGAAATTTGGATGGGTCATTTATCATAAAGTATGAGAAAGTTATGCTTGGTCAAATTTGGGTTGACTTTTCCTGTAAAACCCTAATTTAGCAACTTTTGAATCTTGATGAATTTTGAGCAATCCTTGATGAATCATGATCAACCCTTTATCAAGTGATGAAATATACTTCAAAATTAGAATGTTGACAAAAACATTTGAAGTTTGACTGTATGTGGGTCACAGTTGACTTTTGCCCTAGCATAGTCGACTTTTGGACTTTTGAGCAATTGACTGAGCAAACTTTCTCTGCAAGGCTTGAAACTTGACATGAATGAACTTGAGAACATATTAGGACAATGTTGAGAATTTGAGGTAATTTGGAATCAAGGATCTTGATGCAACACAAAACCCTAATTTGGGGTAGACTGCCTTAGGAGAGAGCTTGTTTGACCAACCCTTGGACTACCTTTGAGCAACTTGAGGATCTTTCTTGAAATATCTTGAGAAATATGGGAGGGCAAATTTTGGGGTACAACAGTAGGGTTGCTTAGAAATGAAACCCTGGATAGTAGGGCTTATGAGAAGGAACCTAGGTCGTAGGGTTACTTCGAAACGAAATCCTGGATAGTAGGGCTATGAGAAGGAACCTGGAGAGTAGGTTTACATCGAAATGAAAGCCTAGATAGTAGGGCTATGAGAAGGAACCTGGATAGTAGGGTTATGATAAGGAACATGGATAGTAGGGTTACTTTGAAATGAAATCTTGGATAGTAAGGCTATGAGAAGGAACATGGATAGTAGGGTTACTTTGAAATGAAATCCTGGATAGTAGGGCTTATGGGAAGGAACCTGGATAGTAGGGTTACTTCTAAATGAAAGCCTGGATAGTAGGGCTTATGGGAAGGAACCTGGATAGTAGGGTTGCTTCAAAATGAAAGCCTGGATAGTAGGGCTATGGGAAGGAACCTGGATAGTAGGGTTACTTCGAGATGGAAGCTTGGATAGTGGGGCTATGAGAAGGAACCTGGGTCGTAGGGTTACTTCGAGATGGAAGCCTAGATTGTAGGGCTTATGGGAAGGAACCTGGATAGTGGAGTTACTTCAAGATGAAAGCTTGGATAGTAGGTGTGATACAGTGGCAGAACCGACTGTTTAATACTGGTTTGTGTTTTTTGTTCACAAAATGTCGCGGTAAGCAAGAGTCGCCATCGACTTTTATTTTATCCAATCAAGAAAAGGAAAAAGAACAAAAAAAACCTTTTTCGAGAATGTTTTTGAGTACGGTGGGTAGATTATAGAAAGGGAAGGTGTTAGCACCCTTTATATCCATGGTTTTCCATGGGCTCTTAGGTACTTGCTCATTTTGAAATTGCTTAAGTGTGCTTGCTTTGAAAAGTTTTGTTTTACTTCGTTTTAACCCTTGTTTCTGTCCTCAAGAATGTTACGAAGTGTTTTGAAAACTTTAGTTTGAAAAGTTTGTTTGAAAGTGTATGGTGTAAAAGATTTGTTGTTTTGAGCAAGTACCTAACAGTTATCTACCTACTCAAAAAAAGGTGTTCTTTTCCTCCTATCCTTTAGACTGTGTTATCCTACTATTAGTGAGTAGGTAACCCTAGTCATTGGATATTTGAGGGACTATCGAAAGGGACGTAATGGTCATTGAAGGCAACATGTAAGGATATCTTAGCATTTCGAAGGGACTGTCATCATATATTCGTAGGCAACATCGAGGGACAAGATCATTTCTCGTAGGCAACTCGAGGGACGTTGAGGGACTATGATCTTTATGATGACTTTAACTGAGGGTCTTTGCTAAGGGTATCCCTACGTTCGAGGGACATGACCATTGTTTTCCGAGGCAACCAAGTGGGGAGTACCCTAGGGGTGCAAGTGTGCAGCAGTGTTTGTTTTTAGATATATTATCTTTGAATTAGGTTATGTTATGTTCAGTTAGTTTACCGGTCTTTCCATACAATCCTATTAGTCTAAGCATTGCATAAAATATAGTAGCAGAAGGTAAAGGCGAAAGTGTAAACATAGGCTATTACAGAGCTATGGGGAAGTTACATAATAATGAAGAGTGCGGAAAAGAAATCCTAAAACTATTACATCCCGGAAGCAATTACATAATTAGAAAAAAATACGAGAAAAGATAAATCTACGCTATTACATTGATAATGCGACCTATACAATTTTTTTTCTAGAAATTAAAATGTAAAAGAATAAATAAAAAGAAATTAAGGAAAAATTAAAACCTAAAATTCTAAGTTAATGTTTTTGGTGTTTTTTGTAGAAAATAATTTTAAGTTAATTAAAAAAAACCTAATTCTAACTAATTTTAATTAAAAAAAGTTAATTAACTTAATTTATTAATAAATGAAAAAAAAAAGCCAAAAATTCAGTTACTAACTAAAACAAAAACCTAATCCTAATTTATTAAAAAAATGGTTAATTAAAGGGTTAATTACAAAGAAAACCTAAAACCTAATTGTTTTTTTAATTTGTAGAAAACAAAGTTAATTAATTAAATTAAAGAGTTAATAAAAAAAGTTAATAATAATATAAAAAATTTAAAACCTAAATTAATTAGGGTTTGTAAAAAAGGTTAAGTTTGCCAATTAATAGGGTTTTTTATTTAAATAAAATTAGAGTTTATATGAATTTAGGATTTTTAAGGAAGATATTAAAGAGAAAGAAATGATGCACAAAGGGTTAAAAATAAGCAAAATTATACATATTGTCAGGGGTGGGTGTTGACCCAAAAATTAATTTAAAACCTAAAATTAATTATTCGAGTTTATTATGAAAAATCAAAGGTTTCTGAAAAATGTTAAGTTTTATGAAAAAGATTTTAAACAGAAAGAATAAAAATAGGTAAAAGGATAAATATAAAGGAAGAAAACCAAAACCAATAGGGGTGGTTGTTGAACCCATGCCCTTAGCCTCCTTATGATGCATGTCTTGCCATGAGTCATGCATTGGTGGTTGTTTTATTTTGGCCTCAGTGTTTTGTAATAACCCTGCATTAGACTCTGTCTAAATCTGCAGTGTTGAATCTCATGAACACATTAAATAAATTACTACATCATGAAATACAAATAAAGCAAATATATGAAAAAAATTTAATGTTAAAACCGATATGGCATGTATGAATGATTATACCCTTTTGATCATGGAGATCAAACCAACCTTACCCTTACTAGAGAAGTAGTGAGATGTGGATTTGTAACAAGGATGACTTGTTTGTAGTGAGATGAGGATTTGTAACAAGGATTTAAAGGTCTTAGGGTTCTTGAAAGAATTTGGTATTCTGACAGGGTTGTGGCAAAGATTTTTTTCGTGTTCCCTTCTTTGTTTGAAAAGAATGAGATTATATAATGGAAATTAGAGCAAAGATATGGGCTTTAAATGTGCAATTGGGCCTCCAATGTTCACTTGAGTTCGTTGCGTTCCAGGCTAAATCGCAGGGGCTTAAGTGCGATTTTTGAAGTTGAAATGTGAAAACAAAATATAGCCGACATCGAGAACTAACTCCTGTCCAAAAATGGGCTCAATCGGATAAAAGGTGAATTAGTTATGAATTTTTGAAGTTTTGACTCAGACAAACTTATTTTGGGCTCCAGTGTCAACTCTGACACGTTCTTCAATAAAAAACTGGTATTGATCGGAGTATAACCCGGTCTCGACTTTGGAAGCAAAGTTGTAGATCTCTGAGTCAGTGACCTTGTGTAAAAAGATGGGCCTGATCCGATAAAAATTGATCGAGTTATGAATTTTCGAAGTTTCGACCCAGATGAAATAATATTCAGCATTCAGGATTTTCGGCGCGTCACACGCACTCTAAGCAAAAAACGAAGGCCTTTTGGATACCGTTCGAACTCAATACCTCCTGTGAAAACTTATCCAACTCAATTTTTCAAATTTTTGCGCCGGAACCAGCTCGATACGATGAAAATCGACCAAGTTATGATTTTTTGAACATGACACAAATAAACTTGTCACAAATTTTTTGTACGAAAATACTTGATAAATCCGCATTTTTGAAGACCTTCTGATCGAAATTGGCTTCCATCTATGAGAGATGAAAACATAGATGACGTTAAGACGGAATTTTGGCCACCAAAACGGGTTCAAAACAAGCCACGATCTTCAAGTTATGAATTTTTTAGTGCGTAAAAACTGCACTTTCAGCATACTTTTTCACCACATTTCTTCGAGAAAACTCACACATTCGGAGACCTTCTCTAAAGAATTGACTATTGAGCCGAACCTGAATTTGAGAATATGTTATCAGAGATATCTTAGTGAAAGAACACCTGAATATGACGCGCCGGGTTGGACTTGTGAATCTTTGAACCCCGAATCGTTGCAAAACGGCGAACCGATCTTCAGCACAGAAAATACTCTGAGAACATCCATTGGCGAAATAAACGTCACTTGTAACCTGACGAAGCTTGATAAATATACCTTTATTCCATAACCATAAAACCAATAATATGCGTGTATGAAAAGAGGGTAAATTTTGGGGTACAACAGTAGGGCTTATGGGAAGGAACCTGGATAGTAGAGTTACTTCGAGATGAAATCATGGATAGTAGGACTTATGGGAAGGAACCTGGATAGTAGGGTTGCTTCAAAATGAAAGCCTGGATAGTAGGGCTATGGGTAGGAACCTGGATAGTAGGGTTACTTCGAGATGGAAGCCTGAATAGTAGGGCTATGAGAAGGAACCTGGGTCATAGGGTTACTTCAAGATGGAAGCCTGGATAGTAGGGCTTATGGGAAGGAACCTGGATAGTAGGGTTACTTCGAGATGAAAGCCTGGATAGTAGGGCTTATGGGAAGGAACCTGGATAGTAGGGTTACTTCGAGATGAAAGCCTGGATAGTAGGGCTTAGAGAAGGAACTTGAGTCGTAGGGTTACTTCGAGGTGAAAGCCTCGATATTAGGGCTATGAGAAGGAACCTGGGTCATAGGGTTACTTCGAGATGGAAGCCTGGATAGTATGGCTTATGGGAAGGAACCTGGATAGTAGGGTTACTTCGAGATGAAAGCCTGGATAGTTGGGCTTAGAGAAGGAACTTGGATTGTAGGGTTACTTCGAGGTGAAAGGCTGGATAGTAGGGCTATAAGAAGGAACCTAGATAGTAGGGTTACCTCAAAATGAAAGCCTGGGTAGTAGGGCTGTGAGAAGGAACCTAGAAATTAGGGTTACTTCGAAATAAAAGCCTGGATAGTAGGGCTATGAGAAGGAACCTGGATAGTAGGGTTACTTCGAGATGAAATCCTGGATAGTATGGCTTATGGGAAGGAACCTGGATAGTAGGGTTTATGGGAAGGAACCTGGATAGTAGGGTTACTTCGAGATGAGAGCCTGGATAGTAGGGCTATAAGAAGGGACCTGGATAGTTGGGTTACTTCAAAATGAAAGCCTGGGTAGTAGGGCTGCCTCATTTAATCACGTAGATTAGTTGACCCGTTTGGTTTTGGGAATTGATTCTCCATTAGTTGTCTGCAGATATGACATGTATAGCTTCATGGATTTAATCTTGAACTGTTGGAATTGTTGATGATAACCATCTTTCCTAAAAAGGTACAGGATGCATGAAATGCATTGTATGATGATGTTCTCAAAATAAATGAGATTATGCTGTATGCAATATGTATGCGCATGTCATGATGTATGAACATGAAATGCTATTGTGACATATCCGAGTATGGGAAAATAAATCCCTGGCTGCTGCTGGAGAGTACTGGAAATTGAATTCCTGGCCGTTGTAGAAAAAGTGGTTCTTCTACTTCCGCTGGGGATGTTGAATGAAGATGACTATGTCGTTGATTTACTCCTTTCTGTTTGTGAATATTCTTCCAGGGAGAGACTCTGCTTGAGAATAATTCTGCGGGGGAATTAACTCTGTTTGAGAGAGGAGATACTTTGTTGTAAGATTTTGGCCGGTTCGGAGAAATAAACTCCACTGGGGATGAACTTCCGTAGCTGGAGAAATAAACTCCGTTGGGGATTGAGCTTCTATATTCAGAGAAATAGACTATGCTTGGGAGACAACTTTATGAACCGCTTGTGATTATAAAATTCGGTTGGGGAATATAGATATCGACTCTTTGAAGGGACTTTGCTAGAGAAAGTAACTCATGTTTGGGGAAGCAGGGGTTAAAACTTTGGTTGCCTCTACTCTGTGAGGGACATAAACGTCATTGGGACGTATGCTAAGGCCGTAGCGGTGACTTTGCATCAAGACGTTTCTGCCCATGTACTTGTTGGAGAAAGTACCCGCGGAGGCTTGATGGATGCTGATCAGGATGATAAGTCTTCTACTGATAAACAAATGACAAGATGACGGGACATAGTCGTACGCTTCAAATCCCTAACTTTTTCCTGGACTTCCCTTTCGGGTTTTCAGTCCACCGAGATACCTTTTTTTGCTCAAGCCTTCTTTTCAGGTTTTCGACTTGGCGGGTGTACATATTTTGTTTTTATCCCTAATTTTTGCCTGAACCCTTTTGGTTCACCGGGATGCCCTTATTTCTTCCTAGGCCAGTCAACCTAGCGGGTCTTTATTCATGTGTAGTATTTTCCTACTATGTCCATGTTCACCGGGTACGGAGAATTGTCATTGTCCATAGTAGTAAGTGTTTCCACACTGCCAGAAGATGCTCGTTTGATCGTACATGATTCTTTATTGAAATTCATGTTCAATGCCCCAAGTGTTTCAGATGGAGATCTGCCCCTGGCAACTTGGCATCTTTGAGAGATTCCTTGAATCTTGACTTGTCTGCCCCAGATGATGGACAATGATCCTGCCGTGCTCCTTGATTGGAAGTGTTTTTCCACTTGAGGTGATCCTTTTCATTAAGAAGGTTTTTGTTCATCGAATATTCGTCGTGTGAATTTCTTTGTCGTTGAAAAAATAGTCATATGCAAACAATGGTATTTTAAGAATGCAAATCTTATGTCTGTCTTGAAATTTTATTTTGAAAATGAAATTTTTTTTGTAAAACAGATTTTGCAAGAGAGTGATATCAACTCGTGATTTATGGCAAACCTTACAGGAGTCAGGATACCTTTTGTAACAATATGCTTTCGAACTAACCCATGCTTCAACTAGGACTTTTAAGGGTTATAACATGGCCTGGTTCATGGTTCAAGAAAAAAAGGATAAAGGCTCAAAATTTATTTGTACCCACCCGCTCTTCGTAATGTTCTTTAGTCCTATGCTCAGTTAATTGCGTGTTTAGAATCCTAGTTGAGTTCTAGAATATTGTCTTTGATGTTCCAGTGATGGTTCGGATACTGAAAATTTATATGGAAGAGGCAATCATTTTTGTAATATTTTTTTCTGAGGATTTGTAGTAACCTCTTTTTTTTCGTTATCCCTTCTTTTGCCCCAACGGTTTCTTTTATGATTATAGTCAGCGGGATGCCCCCGTTTTTTCTTAAGTTTCCTTCATAGGTTTTGACTTAATGGGCTTTTATTTTGAGATATAATGATTGTCTGCTTTAATGATTATGCGGAACCATCACCATCTTCTGATTTGGAAGGACGTCTTCGAGGCCATTCATTGTGTGTGAAGTGGAAGATTACGACTGAATGCGCCTCTGAATTAACTGAAAAAACTACCCTGCCCCAGGTTATGATTAAGGGTTTTAATTTGTGTGAAAAGAAAAACTCATACTTCTTTGGCTCGAAGGGGTTGACTAGGGATTGTCTTCCTTATAACTCCACAGTTTAGGATTTGAAACAACGCATGTACATCGTCAGCAAGGTCTGTTCAAAAGCACATTGCATGGATTATGGTATCGTTTTCGTCATCCTCCCTCTAAAGGCTTAGAGATTTTGATCAAGAGTTGAATATCATAAAAAAGGAAGCAGTTTAAATATAGTGAATACGAATGAATTGATTCAAAACCGACATATGCAATGCGTTGATAAAGTAACAAAGTTTGACATGAATAAATGTTCGAACAATCAAAAGAAAATTACAAATTGAAAATTCTAATGAACAAAAGCCTCTTTGCCTGAACTTGTCACTTCAGATGGTGTGTCTTTGAGGGATTGCAGAAGAACTCAGCCTGACCATCTTGTGAAAGCTCCAGTACCCCTTCATCAATCAAGTTTTGAACTTCATATTTCAACCTCCAACAGTCGTCAGTATCTTGCCCCGGGCTGTTGGAGTGGTATGCACACCTTGCATCAGGATTGTAGCTAGGGGACAAAGTCTTGGGATTCGGATGAGGTCCTATCAACGTAATCAGATTCATCCTCAACAGGTGTTGCAAAGCTTGATACAACGACATGTTGAGTTTCGTAAACTGCCTTTTGGGTATATCCGGCTTACTCTGATTAACCCGTTGTTTTTGGCAAGGCTGTTGTTGGACCCGTGATGTGGTAGCAATTTGCAAAAATCCACACTTCACCAAACCAGCCTCTTGTCTTCTCGGAAGTTGATCAATGACTTGGTCCCCAACCTCGACTATTTGCTTCATACGGCTGTAGTCGTCTTGATGAAGTTTCTTTATAATGTATCTCAGCTCTTCTTGTCCCCGGGCTAGGCCTTGGATAAGATCCCTTTGCCCCAACATCTGGGTTCTCATTGTTTTAACTTCAGCTTGCAGTTGTTCCAAACGTTCGTCCTTATTGTCTTTAGGATTTTTCTTGGTCAGGTTCACAGCGAGGAGTGCTTTCAACTCTTCCTGCCCTTTGGATAGATTTAGGAACATTTCCATGAATTGCGCTTCTTGAGTTTGGAGATCTTTGTTGTCTTGTTTGAGAGCCATTGTTGAAATAAAAAGCGAAGAAGATAAGAGACCTGCTTTAAAACCTGCTTATGTAATGACATGTATGATATATGTATGCAATGTTTTCAAGGATCTCACGGGGTAAATAAGAAAAGGCCAGAAGTTGAATTTTATAGCTTTGATTGAAGTACTTTGTATCGTTGAGAGTCCTTCTACAAGAGTCAAGCTCACCATATCAAGTGGGTCATAGCCCTTGACTCAAGTTATCGTGTTTTGGTCTTTTGACGACATTGGCCAGAGGAAAATAAATCCACTTGCCCCTTGCTAGACGTATGATTCATCATAACCTGCATCACAGGCCCTCGAGATCCTTGAAATGGTTAGTATGATGTGTCATGTTATGATGCTATGATGTGTATGATATGCATCAAGCAAAAATGCAGGGTAAGAAACCAATTTATTGGATTTATACAAACAAGGTCTGCAAGGAATATAACCAAAGCCCTACAATGAAGTCAAATTTTTAGGCAAAGAAAGAAAATAAGCCACACAAGTAGCCTTAGGTTTAGGCTTGCATGGATTCCATAGGTAAGTACCCTCTTAAAGTATAGTTGGTTTCAAACCTGTCTTAGAAAAGTAATCGGGTTCTAAGGATTCTCAATATCATTGATCATCCTTTATCGGGAATTGTTTCAGCTCAGGAAATGTCGCGGTAAGCAAGAGTCACCACCGACTTTTATTTTATCCAACAAGGAAAGGAAAAAAGCACAGAAAAATTCCTTTTTCGAGATATTTCTCGGGTTCGGGGGGTAGATTATAGAAAGGGAAGGTATTAGCACCCTTTCTATCCATGGTTATCCACGGGCTCTTAGGTACTTGCTCAAATGTTTTAAAAATTGTTTTCTTTGTGCTTGTGGGTTTGAAAAAGTTTTTGTTTTAAAAACTTCAATTTAACTCTTGCTTCTGTCCTCAAGAGCGTATGAAGTGTTTTTTTTTTGAAAAAAAAACTTTGTTCGAAAAAGAGTGTAAGTCTAAAAGTTTGTTTTGTTTTGAAAGAGCAAGTATCTAAGAACCATCTACCTACTCGAAAAAGGAATCGTTCTATGCTAATGTCCTTTAGACAATGCTAGCCCACTATTAATGAGTAGGTAGCACCGTCGTTGGAGTTTGAGGGTCAATTCGAATGAGGGGCTTACGGTCACCAAGGCAATGTTAGGACGCCTTAGCGGTAACCCTAATGTCTTAGATCATTTGTTTGAGGCAACAATATCCGAGGCAACCATTTCGAGGCGACTATGATCTTTTAGACAAGAGGGCGACCTCTAAAATGACCTATACTCAATGACCGCGTACGAAGGCAACCAAGTGGGGTGTACCCTAGGAGTGCGCATGTGCGAGTGTGTTGTTTTCAGTTATTTTTATCTTTGTACATGTTAAAGGTGATCTAATTTTGATTTTAATATTAACATTCAGTCTTGTCATGCAAACCCTATTATCAAACATCAAACAATTATAATTTGCGGAATTGAAAGTACGGAAATTAAATTACAAGGCGTCGGGTATTTACATCGCCAAAGACAAACCCTTTGAAAAATAAAATAAAGCGATAAAAAAATTAAGTGTCCTATTTAACTATTACAATCTGGAAACAGGTACATTATTGGACGAAAAAAAGTAAATCGCGACACAAAAATTAAATCGGACGCATGATTAGGGTTTTGACCCTTTTGGTTAAAGATATCTTTTTGTTGTTTTTATTTTAAGAAAGAAATAAATCCTAAATCAATTACTAAATTAAATTAATAAATTAATTAAATGAAAAATAAATTATTTTTGGAGTTTTTGATTATTTAGGAAAGAAATTATAATAATTAAATTAATGGTTAAAAGCTAGTTAAGTCTAATTAATTTTATTTATTTTTTTCAAAAGGAATTAAAGTTCTCTAATTAAAACCTAATTAATTAATTAATTTATTAAGAAAAATAAAAGATTAAAATTTGATTTGAAATAATAAAAAAAATATTTTTTGTTATTTTATTTGATGAAAAAAAGGAATTTTGTTATTGGTTAGAAAATTAAATAAAAATAATAAAACAATTAAAATAAAATAAATAAAAGAGAGAGTTTGGGCCTGATTAGGTGGTGTTGATATCAATTCCATAAGCCCACTTATGCTGGCCTTTTTGACTTTCTCGGATCTGGTACATGTGCATTGACCAACGCTTCTATGGACCTTCAGACCCTGGCCACCAGATCTGACCAATAGCCATCTGGCTATTGAATGGACGAGGATGCATGGTAGGCTGCAAGCTAGCGCGCGCATGGGAATACCTGAAAGACAAAATTATTAAGAAAGTAGGGGACCTGGGATTCGAACTCAGGTCCTGAAGGAGTTTGCACGCTTGCTTTGCCACTACACCATGTTGATCTATTTGTTAATATAATGCAAAACAATAATAATATAATTAAACAAAAATTATTGGTCAGAACAAAATATAAAACGCGCCAAATTTGAAAGAACCAATGGACGGGGGACACATCATCGTCCCTGTCCTTAAACCTGTAACGAAAATACTTGCGGATTTGAATCCGCAGCTAAAAGTGCAGGCCTATGCTAAAATACTCTCTAGGCCATATAAATCAATTCCAAGAACATGGTTTGATTCGTCATGGCCTCCTGATCAAAGCCATGTTCTTCTTGAGTCTCAATTGCGCCTGAAACAAGAAACCCTAAAAACAAAACGAAGAACCCTAGTTATGGTGGTTCTCCATTTAGGCCAGATAAACACAATTGAATGATACCAATCGCTTGCAAATGTTTTGTATATTCAAAATATGGTATTAGTTCATGAAAAAGAGGCTTAATTTCATAATTGCCAAATCAAGAACATGGATGGCTATCGAGCGACTTACAGTGTGTTTGGACGTCTAAAAATGCTTGCTTTGGATCCAGGTAGCTTGTGTGAATGGTCAGGAAGCGATTGAGACCGCCCTCGTGTCTTGAAACAGCCTCTAGCTTGGACTTTGATCTCCCACTTTTTTGTGAATTTTTGCACTTTCTTTCTGCCTCTCTCCACAGCTTCCAACCCTGATTTCCGTCCCTTATCCTTGCTTATGTAATGCTCAGTGTATTAGGGTAACAAATTTGGTTCAAATCTTGCTCCAATAATGATTGCAAATTTGATTTGATTCTCCATGAAAAACCTTCCAAATTTGATTCATTTCAATATTTTTGCACATGATTTGTTTTGATTCGAATTTGATGATGATAATGATTGAATGTGGATCCTGAAATAGCCAAGAGATCATGAATTATCAATGCTTTGGATTTTCTATGATTTTATTTGATTTAAAATAAATAAATTCAATTAAAAATCAAATTAAATAATAAAAAATGAAATATGGGCTCATGGCTGAATCTAGGACACGTGGGAAACTATGCAAACTCAAATCAAGTGGAAATTAATGGGCCCATTTGACAAATTTTGATGTTTTGAGGATAGTTGACTTTTGGCAATTTTGCAAAAAAGTCCAACTTCAATAATGCATAACTTCCTCAATTTTGAACTTTTGGGGTGTTCTTGGACTTTTTAGAAAGATTGAGATGTCCTATAACCAAACCTTTTGGTATCATCTCATTTTGATATTCCATTCTCAAGTTATAAGCTTTGGAAAAAAAGGTGTTTTGTTGACTTTCAAAAATGACCTATAATGTCCAAATTTATAACTTCTTGTGAGTGCATTTTTTGATCTTGGGGTATGAAGATGGATTGTAGGAAATTGCATCCTCTTCAAAATTATCTTTGGATGGGTCATTTCTCATAAAGTATGAGAAAGTTATGTTTGGTCAAAGTTGAGTTGACTTTTCCTACAAAACCCTAATTTAGCAACTTTTGAATCTTAATGAATTTTGAGCTATCCTTGATGAATCATGATCAACCCTTGATCAAATGATGAAATATACTTCAAAATGAGAATGTTGAAAAAAAATCTTGAAGTTTGACTGTATGTAGGTCACAGTTGACTTTTGCCCTAGAACAGTCGATTTTTGGACCCTTTGAGCAATTGACTGAGCAAACTTCCTCTGCAAGGCTTGAAATTTGACATGGATGATCTTGAGAACATGTTAATACATTCGGGAGCACTTGATATCATTTGGACTCAAGGATCTTGATGCAACATAAAACCCTAATTTGGGGTAGACTGCCTTAGGAGATAACTTGTCTGGTCAATCCTTAAGCAAACTTTGAGCAACTTGGAGATTTTTCTTGCAATGTCTTGAGAAATATGGGAGGGAAAATTTTGGGGTACAACAGCTGCCCCCGTTCAATCTTCTTAAACCTGAGAATGTAGATTGGCTTTCATGCCTTTCGTGATCCAAAGGTGGAAGGTGATTGAACACTAGAGTGCCCAGAAATTTGCACTCACATGAAGTGGTATCAGCCTTGTGATGTCGGGAATGGGCTTACATATGCCATTTGGAGATTGCTGGTGGGAGGATGGGCTTAAAGATGCCATCTTCAGGAGTGTCGACCGCATAAGAGATTCCTTAGCGAGAGGTTGCATACCTGTTGCTGTAGAAGATTCCACTGGGGAAGTCAAATTTTTGTTGAGATTTAGGAACTTGCTTGTACTTCAACTGAGGGGGAAACATCTTCGTCAAGATTTAAGAACTTTCCCGTAATTCAACTGAGAAAACTCTGCTGAGATTTAGGAACTCGTCTGTAATTCGACGGAGGAAATTTGTCGAGATTAAGAACCTTATATGTAATTCAACTAAGGATAATTATGTTGAGATTTAAGAACTGGTCAGTAATTCGACTGAGGGAAACATCTTCATCGAGATTTAGGACTTGTCTGTAATTCAACGAAGGATAATTCTATTGAGATTTAAGAATTGTCAGTAATTCGACGGAGGAACTTTGCCGAGATTTAGAACCTTATCTGTAATTCAACTGAGGATAATTCGGTTGAGATTTAAGAACCGGACAGTACTTCGACTGAGGGAAACATCTTCATCGAGATTTAGGACTTGTCTGTAATTCAACCGAGGATAATTCAGTTGAGATTTAAGAACCGGTCCATACTTCGACGGAGGAACTTTGTCGAGATTTAGAACCTTATCTGTAATTCAACTGAGGATAATTCGGTTGAGATTTAAGAACCGGTCAGTACTTCGACTGAGGGAAACATCTTCATCGAGATTTAGGACTTGTCTGTAATTCAACCGAGGATAATTCAGTTGAGATTTAAGAACCGGTCCATACTTCGACGGAGGAACTTTGTCAAGATTTAGAACCTTATCTGTAATTCAACCGAGGATAATTCAGTTGAGATTTAAGAATCGGTCAGTACTTCGACTTGGGTAAAAGCTTCATAGCTGAGAACTTAATTGCATCCTTCCTGAAAGGTAAAGGTCAGTCGTATGCAATGCATGATATATATCAAGCAATGATGTTCTCAAAATAAATGAGATTGTGTTAAATGATGCGTATATGCATGTGTCATGATGTATGGAAATGTAATGTTTTTAGCTGGGAAAATAAATCTCGGATAGCTGCTGGAGAATAGAGTTGGATTCTTCGTTTCCGCTGGGGATGGCGAACGAAGATGATAGTGAGAATAAACCTGCGGGAGAGGATAACTCTGTTGGGGAATAAACTGATGAGGAGATTACTCTGTGGGGAAGAGATGTTCTACTGAGGATTCCACCGATAAATTCCGCTAGGGATGAATTATCGTTGCTGGAGATACTGAATCCTGTTGGGGATTGACTTCTTGTTTGTGAATTGAAAGAACTCCTCTAGGGATGATCTTTCAGTTGCAACTTCACTGGGGATAACCTTTTAGACTCTAATGGGGATAATCCTTTGAGCTTTGCTGGGGACAATCTTCCAAAGTCTATTGGGGATGAATCTCCAAACTCCATTGGGGAAGCTTTTTCAGACTGCGCTGGGAAAAATTTCGAACTCTACTGGGGATATTTTGTATTCTGCCGGGGAATATTCTTATACTCCACTGGGGAATATTAAGACTTTTCAATGCTGATGGTAGATAAACTCTGCTTGGAGAGAATATTACCGATTCATTTACAGTTGCAAGTCTCGGCTCGAGAGAGCTATCATTACTGTCTTACTCTGCGGGGAGTGAAAGTATTTTAGCCACATTCTTTAGCGGAATATACCTTTGTACCTGGTGGATAGAGCAACTGTAAAGCTTGGACAATTCTTATTTTCCCCTGTTTCTGATATTACCAGTAATCATTTTTTGTTTTGCATGAGCAGCAATTAATGTCAAATGCATATATCAAAAATGAACATTGGACGTTCTTTGCAAAACAAAACAGAAAAGGGAAAAACAGTTTGAATTTTCTCTGAAAATGAATTGTATTGATTTTGAAGTTTGGCCTGTAAATAGGCGTTTTTGTACAAGAGGCTGACGTCCTAGTAAGAGAACACCGCCGAGCAAATAGAATTTACACAATTTGTGAAAAACAAAACAGCTATGTGAATAATCCCACTGGGTTCCCACTCTGCTATTGTCGTTATGTCCTCAAACATCTCATTACTTTGCTACTTGGTTGAAGGTAGATCAGATTGATTAGTGTCGTCCGAGCTTGATAGTCGATACCGAAGTCTGGTTGCAAGGTGATCTAATGAGACATAGTGTTACGCTTTGATCCCTAATTTTTGCCTGGACCGCCCTTTCGGGTTTTCAGTCCACCGGGATACCCTTTTTTGCCCAAGCCGCCTTTTTAGGTTTTCGACTTGCCGGGTGTACAGATTTTTTTCATTTTCATCCCTTATTTTTACCCGAACCCTTTTGGTTCGCTGGGAAGCCCTTATTTTTTCCTAGGCCAGTCGACCTAACGGGTCTTTGATTATACGTAGTATTTTTTCACTATGTCTGCATTGACGGGGTGAGGAAGGTCGTCACCATCCATGGTGGTTAGAATCATAGCTCCTCCTGAGAAAATGTTCTTAACCACAAATGGCCCTTCGTAAGTAGGGGTCCATTTGCCCCTGGGATCACCTTGAGGTAAGATAATGTGCTTGATTACCAGATCCCCAACTTGATACTCTTGTCGTCTAACTTTCTTGTTAAATGCCTTGATCATTCGTTTTTGGTACGTTTGACCATGACAAATAGCAGTAAGTCTCTTTTCGTCGATTAAGTTCAGCTGATCAAGCCGGGTCTGAATCCAGTCATCTTCGCTTAAACCTGCATCCTTCATAATCTGAAGAGAGGGTATCTGAACATCAATGGGCAAGACGGCCTCCATGCCATATACCAAGGAATAGGGGGTTGCCCCTGTTGACGTCCGCGTTGAGGTACAGTACCCGTGAAAAGCAAATGGTAACATCTCGTGCCAGTCTTTGTATGTCACCATCATCTTCTGCACGATCTTCTTAATGTTCTTATTAGCCGCTTCAACAGCCCCATTCATCTTCGGCCGGTAGGGAGAAGAGTTGTGATGTTGTATCTTGAACTGTTTGCAGAGCTCGGTGATCATCTTATTGTTGATATTTGTACCATTGTCCATAATGATCCTCTCTGGTACACCGTATCGACAAATCATATTATGCCGAATGAACCGTGCCACGACGTTCTTGGTTACAGTAGCAAAGGAAGCCGCTTCAACCCACTTCGTAAAGTAATCAATTGCTACCAGGATAAAACGATGCCCATTGGATGCTATAGGTCTGATCTCGCTGATCATGTCAATGCCCCACATTGCAAAAGGCCACGGAGCTGTCAAGACGTTTAGAGGAACTGGAGGTATGTGCACCTTATCAGCATAGACTTGGCACTTGTGACAGGGCCGAGAATGCTGATAACAGTCGGCTTCCATAATGGACCAATAATATCCTGCCCGAAGGATTTTCTTTGCCATGGTGTGTCCACTGGAATGAGTTCCGAAAGTACCTTTATATAAATCAGTCATGATCCTTTCTACTTAGTTTTTATCCACACAGCGCAGTAAGGTTGAATCATGGTTGCGCTTGTAAAGGATGTCATTGTTGATGAAGAACTTCATCGTGAACCTCCTCAAAAACTTCTTATCATTAACAGATGCACCCTCAGGGTACTCCTGAGCCTCAAGATACCTCTTCACCTCATGAAACCAGGGCTTTTCTGCTACCTCTTCAGTTTTAATGTCACGACAATGTGCAGGTTTGTCCAACCTTTCGATGATAATCCGGGGAGCTTCGTTGTCTCAATTTAATTTGAACATGGAAGACATTGTAGCCAGCGCGTCCGCCAACTGATTCTCTTCTCTAGGGAAGTGTTCAAAGGTTATCTCCTCGAAGTGGGGAAGCAACGTCAATACATACTCCTTGTAAGGAATAAGATTTGGGTGTTTCGTATCCCACTCGCCTTTGATCTGACTGATCACGAGAGCGGAATCTCCGAAAACACTCAAGAACTTAATCCTTAGGTCAATTGATGCTCGAAGACCCATGATGCACGTTTCATACTCCGCCATATTGTTAGTGCAGTTGAAACATAGTCGGGCGGTGAACGGAGTATGAGAGCCTTTAGGAGATATGATCACGGCGCCAATGCCATTTCCCAAAGCGTTTGAAGCTCCATCAAAGTACATATACCATCGGGATCCTTCCTCAGGTCCTTCATCCGGTCCAGGTTCTTCGCAGTCAGTAACTATCATGATATTCTCATCCGGAAATTCAAAGTTCATAGACTGGTAATCATCCACTGCCTGATGTGCCAAATGGTCTGCCAACACACTTCCCTTGATTGCCTTTTGGGTCGCATACTGGATGTCATACTCAGTCAAGATCATCTGTCATCTTGCTATTCTTCCGGATAAGGCAGGTTTCTCGAAGATATACTTGATTGGATCCATCTTTGATATCAATAGAGTAGTGTGAGTCAGCATATACTGTCTCAGCCGGCGAGCAGCCCATGCCAAAGCGCAACAAGTTTTCTCGAGCGACGAGTATCGGGTCTCGCAGTCGGTAAACTTTTTGCTAAGGTAATAAATAGCATGCTCTTTTCTGCCAGACTCGTCATGCTGACCCAGCACACACCCCATTGAGTTGTCGAGTACTGTCAAGTATAAGATCAAAGGTCTCCCTTCAACTGGAGGCATCAGAATAGGTGGCTCTTGGAGATACTCTTTGATCCTTTCGAAAGCACCCTGACATTCATCGTTCCATCTTACCACTTGATCTTTCTTCAGTAGCTTGAAGATTGGCTCACAAGTAGCAGTCAGGTGTGAGATGAATCAGGCAATATAGTTCAGACGTCCCAGAAAGCCTCTGACTTCTTTCTCTGTTCGGGGCGCTGGCATTTCTTGTATAGCCTTCACCTTTGCAGGATCCACTTGAATACCTTTATCACTCACAAAGAAACCTAGCACCTTACCAGATCTCACCCCGAAGGTGCATTTGTTCGGGTTTAGCCTCAGCTTATACAACTTCAACCTGTCAAATAGCTTCTGAAGAGGGTCAAGATGCTCTTCTTCAGTCTGGGATCTTGCAACCATGTCGTCGACGTATACCTCAATCTCATGATGGATCATGTCATGGAACAAAGCGACCATGGCGCGCTGATACGTTGCCCAAGCATTCTTCAATCCAAAAGGCATGACCTTGTAGCAAAAGGTGCCCCATTGAGTAACAAAGGTTATATTCTCCATGTATTCAGGAGCCATTTTAATCTGATTATAACCGGAGAAACCATCCATAAAGGAGAAGACCTTATGTTAAGTGGTGTTGTCAACCAAAACGTCGATATGAGGTAGAGGGAAATCATCCTTGGGGCTCACCCTGTTCAGATCCCTATAGTCAACACACATTCGAACTTTACCATCCTTCTTTGGCACAGGAACTACGTTGGCAACCCACTGCGGGTAAGAAGTAACTGCTAGAAAACCGGCATCAAACTACTTCATAACCTCAGCCTTGATTTTCTCAGACATCTCTGGGCGCATTCGACGAACCTTCTGTTTCACTAGAGGACAGTCTTCCTTGGTAGGTAGGCGGTGAACCACAATATCGCTATCCAACCCGAGCATATCTTCATAAGACCAGGCAAAGATCTCAATGTAGTCACGCAGCATCTGAATCAGCCATTGTTTAACACTAGAAGCCAGATTTGCACCGATTTTAACTTCTTTCTTGTCTACCTTTGTACCCAGATTTACTGTTTCAACAGGCTCCTCATGCGGCTGTATAACCCTCTCTTCTTGAAGTAACAGTCTAGCAAGTTCACCAGGCACTTCACAATCATCTTCACCTTCGTCTTCGGCTAAGTTGATCGGACTTTCAAAGTCATAAATGGCAGTAGCAGAGTCGTTATCAGTGGGATCCAGAGTGGATGTAGACCTGTATATGTGAGTGTGTGTAAAATAGCTTTTTTACAATATATAATAAAATAAAAACAAGGAGCGCAAAATTCGAAATGCAAGAAACTTCCAATGCTTTTATTAATGATATATGTAGATGACACACGTAAAGCCCTCACAAATGAAGCCACGGTGCCCCGGGTAAGACACCGGGCCGTAAAGTTTAAAACAGTGTCTGTTACAAATTCAAAACAAAAGTCGCATTACTGAGTAATAAAAGAAATTGGGACGAAGTCCTTTGCATTCCAATTGCTTAGTCCATCGTCGGTCGTTGGGTAAATCCAGTTGTCAAACTCAGATTCTTCAACATCATCTTCAATGGCATTCACTCCTGAATTGCTGATAAACAGGGGAGGTCTTCCGATCCGTGCACTCCGAACAGCCCTTTGAGCTTCTGCAGTGAAACCCAAACCAAACTTGTTAGTCTTATGTGCAAAATCAGGGAGTTGGCCCCAATTTTCACACCCACCTTTCTCAAAAATAGCCCAGGCATCCTTGAAGGAAGCCATCTTCATTGGAGGATCTTCAACAACGGTTTCAATTGATGCCAGCGTCTGGGGAACTTCTTCAAAATGTTGGAACAGAGTCTCAATGAACTCCCCGTCCATTTCCACATACCGAAAAGAGTTGAGGTGGCTCACCATGTACTCCTCTTCCCCTCGTACTGTAACAATTTTCCCTTTGACTAGGTATTTCAGCATTTGGTGTGTAATTGCAAGCTTCTCAAGTCATATTTAAAGCATTTGTTTTGATGAAGACAACATGGATATCAACATTCAAAGGATGTGCAAAAAGCTTATCAACATCATATAGAAGTCTTGAAGATTAGAAGAAGAATTATTAAAGAATCAACAAATGTCAAATGGTATAAATAATTCTTAAACTTGAATATAGATGTTCACAAATATGCATTCATAATCATATACATATCCCACATTTTTAATGTTAAGAAAAACCTTGTTTGAAATCTTTTTCAAAAAGAATTTTTGAAAATAAACTTTCAGGAACCGGTTCCTCCCTAACAGGGAACCGGGTTCCAAACTTGTTCAAAAAACACCTCCCTGGAATTTGTACCAGGAACCGGGTTGTACCAATAGGGGAACCGGTTCCTGCGTAATATTTTTGAATTCTGAGTTATAACATTCACTAAGAACCGGGTTCTGCCTGTGTCGGAACCGGTTCCCAGCGAACCAGTGCAGCTTTTCTTTTGGTTTTTGAACATATTTCAATTGGTATCCTTTCATGAATGCATTGCATCTTTTCATATGAAATGCCATGAATGAAGAGGTTTTTGTGACATTATAAAATGTGCAGATTTTTCAGATTTTAAAAAGAACAACAAAAACAATAAAAAACCTTCTTCAATTAACAATTTTCTCATCATTCAAATTTGCATACAAACTTTCAAGTGTTCATAAATTTTGTGAAACTTGCCATATACATTTTCATTAAGAAATCATTACAAGTTTAATACATACATTGTGAACATTTATAATCATTGCTTGAGAATTGTTTCTATCTTGAAGAAGAAGATCAATTGAAGATTGATAAGTGCTCTCCATCTATTTCAAATAAATCATTGTATTACAAAAGAAATTATTCCCTTACTATCCAGGATTGTTGGAAGTAAGTGTTGTGATTTGAAGAGGATTGTTCTTCATTCACATTAGTGTTTGTTTGATCTTAAAGGTGTTAAGAACCTTTGGTCACCCTATAGGTTAGATAGTAAGCATAGGATGTACAATCATTCTAACTATAGTGAAATCTCTTTCGTGTTGGAAAGGGGACTGGAGTACTCTCGGATTGTGAGGGGAACCAGGATATATCACCGTGTTCTTTACTTTTCCGCTTTTATCGCTTTCATCACCATAATCAAGAAAAGATAAGATATAACCAAAACCTTCAAACTCTTAACCAAAAATTACTTCAAGTATTCTCATAAAACCGAATAAATTTTTATATACCTAATTCACCCCCCCCCCTCTTAGGCACTCTTAGACTTACAATTGGCATCAGAGCAAGTTATAGGTAACTTGTTCCTAAAGATCCAGAATGGCTTCCGCAAATCAAAATCCGGTTTTCAAAGATGGTGGTAGTAACAACAAGCCTCCATTGTTTTGTGGTGAATACTTTGACTTTTGGAAAATTCGCATGAAGGCTCATCTTGAAGCGCAAGGAGAAGAAATATGGAATGATGTTGAGAATGGTCCATTTACTCCGGTGTGTGTTGTCAATGGTGTTGGGTCATCAAAGCCTAAAGCATCATGGGATGACGATGACAAGAAAAAAGTTCTCTTTGACAAAAGGGCAATCAATATTCTCCAAAGTGCTCTTAGTATGGATGAATTTTTCCGAGTATCGGCATGTACAACGGCAAAGGAAATTTGGGATACTCTTGTAGAAACTCATGAAGGAACCGCCGAAGTCAAAAGGTCTAGATTGAACACTTTGAGTCAAGAATATGAATTATTCAGAATGCTGCCCAGAGAATCCATCCTTGACTTGCAAAAGAGATTCGTTCACTTGACAAACCATTTGAAGGCACTTGGTAAGACTTTAACTAACGATGAATTAAATCTTAAAGTGCTTAGATCTTTAACTAGGGAATGGCAACCAAAAGTGACGGCAATATCCGAAAAGAAAAGCCTAGCAACTATGACTTCCGCAACACTTTTCGGAAAGCTTCAAGAATATGAGACGAAACTTGGAAGGCTTGAAAAACATGAGAATCATGAGAAGAAATCCAAAGGCATGACTTTGAAAGTTGATTCAAAAGAAAGTCAAGATAAAGATGCATCGGACGAAGATGAAAATCTCTTGCTTCTTGTAAAAAGGTTAGGAAAATATTTTGGTCATAAAAATAATCTTCATAATGCTAACTTTGTCAAAAGAAAGAAATTCTATAAGCATAAAGATAAAGAAGCCTCCACATCAACACAAGATGTCACATGTTATGAATGTGGAAAGCAAGGTCACATAAAGCCGGATTGTCCAAAACTCTCCAAGAAAAATGGATTCAAAGGCAAAAAGGAGTTCAAGAACAAAATGAAGGGGTGAAAAACACAAGAAGGGGGGGTTGAATTGTAAAACTGGAATCTTAAAGCAAATGACAAGATATTTTTATCCTGGTTCGTTTGATCTCAAACTACTCCAGTCCACCCGTCAAGGTGATTTCGCCTCTCTCCAACGAGGTCTTAATTCACTATATTCAACTGAATACAAGTCTGCTTTAACAACTGCTAAAGCCTTCTTGATTCAAACCACAATCCGGTTTGTCAAGGCAACACTTTCTTACAAAGGTATAAAACAAATGTGTGTGAATGTTTTCTACAAAACTATATCACAACTGTGATGTATACACAAATTAAGCTTAGAAACTTAGAATGCTAAACACTAATGGAGTATCAGAGTTTGTTGGTTTAGCAAAACTGGTAGATGAAGATTATTGATCAGCTTTGTGCGTGTAGAGAGTTTGGAAGCATTAGCCATGATAATCTTCGAAGCCTTGTTTATATAGCACTTGAGAAGATGAACGTTGAATGCAATATTCTTGATTCAATGCTAATAACAAGCTTTCCTTTTTGAGCAGATCTTGTCTAGAATGATGCCGTTGGAATTAATTAGCGTTCAATGCACAGTACCGTTGCTTCTTCAATGCACGTTCTGGCTTGGCTCATTCTGATTCTGCTTCACTGCTGATGAACTATTGTTTCTGTATCAGAGTGTTTACGCGCAGTTCTGTTCATCAAGCTTCAGCATGTGCGTGAGTTGATCATCTGATCTTCACGTTCTGATTCAGCAACTTCTGATGCTGGTGTATCAAATCAAGTTCTGATGCTGAATAAGTGATCTTGCTTATTTTAATCAGCATATCTGCAAGTCAGAGCATAGTATTTTTAGGCAGCATATAATTCAATCATGAAACATTTAAATACTATATCTTTTCACTTTGTTATCATCAAAACTTAAATATAGGGTACTAGATTCAAACATTGTTCTAACAATCTCCCCCTTTTTGATGATGACAAAAACTAGATATTTTAAATAAATAATAACGTGAAAAGGTATCTAGGAAATGTTTCAGAGTTAAGAAGTAAAGAGAAATCAGAGTTTAAGAGATACTCCCCCTGAGTTTGTTACTTCCCTTTGATATGCGTGTTCTTCAGGATCAGATCTTTTTCTATCTTTGAGCATCAGATTATAGGTCTTTGACATATCAGAGAGCAGAGCTTCAGAGCTTTTCCTGTCAGAGCTTTGCTTCGGATCAGAGTGTTAGGTCGATCAGAACTTCATATTTGATCAGAGCAACATGAGCTTCTACATTTTGATCAGAGCTTCTAGCTTCTAGTCTTCATAGTGTTCAAGAGCTTCCTTGTGCCTGTAGACTTAAAAACAAAACAGAAAAACATTTCAAGTAATAGAGTTAGAATGTTTGAGAATTTCTGTCTAGTTAGCCGTTATTGATTTTAAATATCATTCTTGTTCTCCCCCTTTTTGTCAGCAATCAAAAAGTGCTGGTGATGTGCTAAAACAATTTAGATCAGAAAAACAAATTATATTAAAATAGTTCAGAGCAAAAGAACGTTACACAAACACATTCAAAACAGTACATCAGAAAATGAAGAAAACATAGAGAATGTCATGCATAAAAAAAATTTTAAGGTTGTGGGGGCATGCGTGAGAACAGGCTTTCCAGCATTGCTTGAATCTTTTCAGAAGTTTCATTCTGCTTCTGAACCATGGTGACAACAGTGTCAATCTTGCTGTCCTGTACATTCATTCTTGCTTCCATCTTCTGATCATTCTCTTCCATCCGCTGCTGTAGACGCAAGTCATTCAGCCTTAGTTCTTCCAGAGCCTGCCTGTCCAAGGCAGCTTGAGAACTTTCAGCAGGAGGAAGCTTCTCAGAACTTTCAGCTACATCTTCTGCTGGATTTTCTTCAGCCTGAATGGTCTTGTCCTCTGATGGTTGCACCTGTGCAGCTTGCTCTTTCTCAGACCAGGATTCACTGTCCAGAGGGAGCACAACTTCTTGAGGCAGCTGACTCTCAACTTCCTTCAGCAGCTTGCTAAAGTTCTGTTGAGCCTGCTAATAGTTGATGTCCTGCAGCTTGAGGGCTTCAGCACGTACCCATACTCTGAACTGTGACCAGAGCTGATCAGAAGCAGCTGGGTCGATCATCCCCGGACAGACTTGCTTCAAAGAAGCAATCCATTGCAGCATACCTGTTTCAAAATTCAAGATACCAGAGCCAACATCTGGTTGCTTTGGTATGGGTATGGCAATTTTGTGTCTTAGATCAGCAAGACGTTCAAGACTTGTTAAGTCAATGAAAGTTCTGCTGGGGTTTTCAGCGGATTGGTTTTCAGAGGTTGTTTGTTTTGGAGGAGGGTTATCAGAGTCAGAGGATATTTCTATTGGAGTGGTTGGAGTTTTTGGAGGTGTTGATTCCTCTGATGATGGCAACTGGGGCCTGACAATGGTGGTTCCACATGGCAACTGGATTGCCAGCGGTGAAGGTTGAGGTGAGTGGGGATCAGAATGATGAGGAGATGGGGTTTCATAGCGGTGAAACTCTGTTTGTGGTGAGGGTGGATTATTTTCTGGTTGAGGAGGTGGAATCTCTGATTGCTCAGGGATCAGAGGTTCTTCTGTGAGTGGTTGTTGTTGTTGTGGTTCTGATTCTGGTTGAATTTCTGGTTCAGGTTGTTGTTGTATTTCTGGTTCAGGTTGTGGAGGAGGAATATTTGGTGGTTCAGAATTTGGTTGAGCAGAAGCATGTTCACGCTCAATATCAGCTAGCACTCTATCAAGTGCTGGTGTTGTTGAAACAGTTGGTTGTTTGGTAATTTTAATTCTGGTTCTTCTGAGTTGTAAGGTCTCAGAAGGGTCTTCTGGTATGGTTTCATCAATGGTAGGGATTGGGATTGATATTCTATGAGAGGTTTTAGGAGGGGCAGCAGATGTTGGAATAGTAGATGAAATTGAAATAGGGGCAGCAGATGAATTACCTCGTTTCTTTGGAGTCTGATGAGATGATCCTTCTGCTTTCCTCTTCTTTGTCTTCTTCTGAGTCACTTTAGGTTGGACTTGACTCAGATCTTTGATCTTCATCTTTGAACCTGCATCTTCTTCCTTGTATGAATCTGGATACTTGAGAAACATATCAGGTTGGGATTCCATTTCAGAAAATCTTGGGAAATTACTCAGAGGCACTCTTCTTCTGGAGATGTCAGCAGTTGAAGAAGCTCTGGGTTCCTTCCTGATATTTTCTATCAGCTTCATCTTTTTTAGGTTCTTAGCGTTCAGCGGTTTTCCAACAGTTGGTTCCATAGTGCCCAGCACTTGAGCTTCACTCAGATAATCTATCAGCTTATTCTCTGTCAGAATATCTGATATGAGCCTTCCAAACGGTATCCAGTCCCTTTTGGTCCTTTCTTCTTCTCTAGTCTCTTTCACACTAGTCTTGAGATGGTTGAACAGGAAGTGTGCCAGATTGATCTTCACCCTCTGATCAATAAAGTAGATCAGAAATTGCTGATCCACGTTTATATAATCAGGAGAGCTTGTTGGCTTCCTGTGATTGAAACAGCCCAGAACAATCTTGGCCCATACTCTGCAGTGATCCTTCAGATCCTTAATTTTGCTGCTGGGAAATCCAAGAGTGAAAATGCAGTTGGCTACCACACCTATATCAGGGCACCTATCAGCCATGTCCACACAACGGACTCCACCACCACTTTGACCGATTAACCTAGCAATGAGGTCTTCAGAAATTATTATCTTCTTTCCCATGACAGAAGAGATGACTAGATGTTTATGAATCTTGGCGTGAATCCAAAATTCCTTGACAAGCTCTGGGAAAGTTGGTCCAACCAACCTATCGAAATACCTCTCCCACTTTTGAGCCCTAATCTCTTCAGTTAGGTCAAATCCATTTTCCTTCAAACTTTCGAAGTCGATGATTAACTCAGAGAGAACTTCAAGATTCTTTACCGGTGTGAGAAGAGTTCTGGTAGGCACCTGATATTGCTCAGAAGTTTCTTTCTTCTGAATCCCTGCAGAAATGCTGGAGGATGCCATTGTTCTCACACAACAAAGATTTTAGAAAAAGGTTTTGAAGGAGATAAACTCAGAAATATGCAGAAAGTTCTTGAGAGATTATGAGAAAGCGTAAAGAGTAAGAATGAAGAATAATGTGCTTAAATAGAGTTTTCAAAAATTATTTTGAAAAATTAAACGTTTTTAAGAGAGAGAAAAAAATAATGATTGCCATTAACAAGCGTGATTACTTTGCATTAAATGCTTGCTGATTTTGGGGGATTTGAGAAAGATACTTAAAAACGGTTACCATACATGTGTCTCAATGCACCCAATCAGCGCTTTCCTTTCTCAGAAGCGTGCACGCGTTCTGCTTCAGGGATTTGCTGATGATTGGATGACACTTGTTTGATGTAGTGATCAGCACGTCTGTCTTTGAGATTAGACTCTCAGATCTTTAGACTTGCATCTGATACAATCTGCATGTTCTATCTTTCTGAAAGAAGATTGATCAGAAGTTCACAGTAATATAATTACATTCTGAAGGTAAACATATGGAATTAAAACATTTTCATTCTGGGCATACTTTCATGCTGAGATGTTTCAGAATGAAATTGAACCTATCTTCTGAAAGGGGTTTAGTGAAGATATCAGCCCATTGATGGTCTGTATCTATAAATTTCAAGTTTAAAATACCTTTCTGAATATAGTCCCTAATGAAATGATGTTTTATTTCTATATGCTTAGCTCTAGAATGTAAAATAGGATTCTTACTTAAGCAAATAGCAGAAGTATTATCACAAAGAATAGGAATGTTACTCTCAAAAATCTGGAAGTCTTCAAGCTGACTTTTCATCCAGAGCATCTGTGTGCTACATCCAGCTGCTGCTATGTACTCAGCTTCTGCTGTTGACAGAGCAATTGTTGATTGCCTTTTGCTGGACCACGAGATCAGATTTTCTCCCAGAAACTGGCAGCTTCCAGAAGTACTTTTACGTTCCACTCTGTCTCCAGCAAAATCAGCATCACAGTAGCCTACTAAGCTGTAATCACTAGATTTTCTATAAAACAAACCCAGATTAGTAGTACTTTCAGATACTTGAAAATTCGCTTAACAGCTGTTAAGTGAGATTCTCTAGGATCTGATTGGAATCTAGCACAAATGCATACGCTGAATAAGATATCAGGTCTTGAAGCAGTCAGATAAAGGAGAGAACCAATCATACCTCTGTAGACCTTCTGTTCTACACTTTTGCTTACCTCTTCTCATTCCAGAATGCACGTGGGATGCATTGGAATCTTTGATGGCTTACATTCTGAGAGGTCAAATTTCTTCAGAAGATCTCTGATGTATTTGCTCTGATGAATGTAAGTTCCCTCTGGAGTTTGATTGATATGAATTCCTAGAAAGAATTTCAGTTCCCCCATGAGGCTCATCTCAAATTCTGCCTGCATACACTTAGCAAATTTTCTTCCAAGAGAAGGATTAGTAGAACCAAAAATAATATCATCAACATAAATTTGACAGACTAAAATGTCACTCTTAACTGTTTTACAGAATAGAGTAGTGTCCACTTTCCCTCTGGTGAATTCATTTTCAAGCAGAAAGTTACTTAGCCTTTCATACCAAGCTCTGGGAGCTTGTTTCAGACCATACAGTGACTTTTTCAGTTTGAAAACATGTTCTGGATGTTTTGTATTTTCAAAACCTGGGGGTTGGTGAACATAAACTTCTTCTTCTATATAACCATTTAAGAATGCACTTTTGACATCCATCTGATACAGAGTGATGCCTCTATTAACAGCAAATGAAATTAAAAGTCTGATAGATTCTAACCTGGCGACTGGGGCAAAGGTTTCTGTATATTCTATCCCCTCTTGCTGACTATAACCTTGTGCAACCAGTCGTGCCTTGTTTCTGACGACTTCACCTTGTTCATTAAGCTTGTTTCTGAACACCCATCTTGTTCCAATGACGTTGAATCCTTTTGGTCTGGGAACGAGATCCCACACGTCGTTTCTGGTGAATTGATTCAGCTCTTCTTGCATTGCCAGAATCCAGTCATTGTCCAGAAGTGCTTCGTCAATAGAAGAAGGTTCAATCAGAGACACAAGTCCCATAAGAGTTTCTTCAGAGTTTCTGAAGCTTGCTCTTGTTCTGATTGGATCTTCCTTTCTTCCTAGGATAGTCTCTTCTGGGTGATCCAAACTGCTTCTGGGTAATCTCTTCTGAGGTTGATCAGCAGCAGTTGTAGGATTTCTAGCATTGCTTCTTTCAGACGTTGAAGGAATGTCTGTGTTGAGAGCTTCTGATGACTTGTCTTCAGAACCTGCAAATTCAATTTCTATACCTGCAAGATTTTCATTCTGCTTTGACTTTTCAGAGTCAAGCTTGTCATCAAAACGAACACTGATTGATTCTTCCACAATCTGTGTTTCTGTATTGTATACTATGTACCCTCTTGAGCGTTCAGAGTATCCTAACATAATACACTTCTGTGCCTTAGAATCAAACTTGTTCAAATAATTCTTTGTATTTAACATATAGCAAGTACATCCAAATGGATGAAAATACGAAATGTTGGGCTTTCTGTTCTTCCACAATTCATATGGAGTCTTTTCCAGAATAGGTCTTATTGAGATTCTATTCTGAATGTAGCACGCTGTGTTTATTGCCTCTGCCCAGAAAGTCTTAGCAACGTTTGTCTCATTGATCATGGTTCTGGCCATTTCTTGCAATGTTCTGTTCTTTCGTTCTACAACTCCATTTTGTTGGGGAGTTCTAGGACAAGAGAAATCATGCAGAATGCCTTTGTCATTAAAGAATGACTCAAAATCTTTATTTTCAAATTCTCCACCATGATCACTTCTGACTTTAACGATTCTAAGATCTTTTTCATTCTGAACTTGGTTACAGAAGGTAACAAACACAGAGTGTGACTCGTCCTTGTGTCTTAAGAACTTTACCCATGTCCATCTGCTATAGTCATCTACGATTACTAACCCATACTTCTTGCCACTGACAGAAGCAGTCTTAACTGGTCCAAATAAGTCAATGTGCAGAAGTTCTAATGGCTTAGAGGTAGAAACAACATTTTTGGATTTAAAAGAAGGTTTTGCAAATTTGCCTTTCTGACATGCTTCACATAGAGCATCTGAATTGAACTTCAAATTTGGAAGTCCTCTGACCAGATTGAGTTTGTTAATCTGAGATATTCTTCTCATACTAACATGCCCCAATCTTCTGTGCCAGATCCACTGCTCGTTGTTAACAGACAGAAGACATTTTACGTTCTGACTCTTTAGTTCAGAAAGTTTGATTTTGTAAATGTTGTTTTTCCTCTTACCATTAAATAGGATAGTCCCATCTTTCTGACTAACAGCTTTACATGATTTTTGATTAAAGATTATATCATAACCGTTATCACTTAATTGACTTATGGATAACAGGTTATGCATCAATCCATCAACAAGCAGAACATTATTAATAGAGGGAAGATTTATGTTACCTACAGTTCCAGAGCCAATTATCTTTCCCCTCTGATTGCCTCCAAGGCCAACGTGGCCTCCAGGCTTAAGTTCCAGGCTTTGGAACATATGCCTTCTTCCCGTCATGTGTCGTGAGCAGCCAGAGTCCAGGTACCATGACTGGTGTTTCTGACTTGCTGCTAAAGATATCTGCAACATGTATTATTTTATCCTTAGGTACCCAGATTTTCTTGGGTCCTGACTTGTTAGTTTTACCAAAACTCTGGTTGAATTTTGGTTTCACAGAAAGCTTACTACTAGTATACTTGATGTCATGTGTGTGACCATACACAAAGTGTGAATTTAAAGGAGTGTGTTTAATGGTTAAATCCATGACATTCTTAGGTGTAGGAACCTTACCTAGGTATCCTATTCCTTTCCTGCCATTTCTGCTAACTCCATAGATCATTGAAGCCATTCTGCTTCTATCTATGCTTTTAGCAAGGAACTTCTGGAAACTATGATCATACTCCTTTATGATCTCATCAGCGTTGCTGGGAGCTTCAGAAATTGGTTCATTCTGAGAGTTTTGTAAAGAGTTTTCTAATTTTGAAATTTTATCTTTCAGCTCAGAGTTTTCCAATTTGAGACTCTCAGACTTATTAGAGTCAGATTCAAGAGTCCTTTTCAAGTCTCTGAATTTAGCTCTAATCTGCTGATAACGTTCCAGAATTTCATTGAGGCTTTCAGCAAGTTCAGCCTTTGTAAAATTAACAGCGAAGTTAGGGAATACCTCTTCTGTGTCTGATTCTGAGTCTGATTCAGAAGCTTCACTGTCATCTGGAATGTTAGCCATGAGCGCTATGTTTGCCCTTTCATCATCTGATTCTGAGTCAGCTTCAGACGAGTCAGAGTCATCCCATGTGGCCATGAGACTTTTCTTCTTCTCTCTTCCAAACTTCTTTTTGGGCTTTTCCCTCTGAAGCTTTGGGCAGTCACTCTTGTAGTGTCCTTGCTCATTGCACTCGTAGCAGATGATGTCTTTTGTATTTGGCTTCTTGCTACCGGAGGAGCCTTCAGATCTTCTGTATCCAGAGGAAGAATCTGTCCTTCTGTATCTGGAAGAGGACTCGTTCTGATCAGATCTTCTGGGATTTCTGAACTTCCTTTGTCTTTGCTTCCACAGTTGATTTACTCTTCTGGAGAGAAGGGAAAGTTCGTCTTCTTCTGATGAGGATCCATCAGATGTTTCTTCAACTGCCTGCAAAACTTTAGATTCAGATTTTCTGTTAGATTTTAAAGCTATAGGCTTACCTTGCTTCTGAGGCTCGTCAGCTTCTAGCTCTATCTCATGACTTCTGAGGGAGCTTATAAGTTCCTCCAGAGTGATTTTGTTGAGATCTTTCGCCAGCTTCAGAGCAGTAACCATAGGCCTCCACTGCTTGGGTAAACTTTTGATTATCTTCTTGACATGGTCAGCAGTAGAGTATCCTTTGTCCAGAACTTTGAGACCAGCTACCAGAATCTGGAATCTAGAGAACATAGTTTCAATGGATTCAGATTCTTCCATTTTAAACGCCTCATACTTCTGAATGAGCGCCAGAGCTTTTGTTTCTTTGACTTGAACGTTGCCCTCATGCGTCATTCTGAGAGAATCAAAGATGTTCTTAGCTGTGTCTTTGTTGGAGATCTTCTCATACTCAGTATAGGAGATGGCACTGAGGAGGATGGTTCTGGCCTTATGGTGATTCTTGAAATCACGCTTTTGTTGATCAGTCATTGATTTTCTTTCAATCTTCTGACCAGTTGCATTCACAGGGTGCGTGTATCCATCTGTCACCATATCCCACAGATCAGCATCATGTGCTAGAAAGAAGCTTTCAATTCTGTCTTTCCAGTAGTCAAAGTTTTCTCCATCAAAAACTGGAGGTTTGCCGCTGAATCTGTCTCTATCCTCATTGTTGTCATTGCTGAAATGAGAGTTGTTTCCTGCCATTGTGTTTTTCTGACGCTGGATCTTGTACTGACACGGTTAAGTGTTTTAGCTCAGAACCAGGCGCTCTGATGCCAATTGAAGGGGTGAAAAACACAAGAAGGGGGGGTTGAATTGTAAAACTGGAATCTTAAAGCAAATGACAAGATATTTTTATCCTGGTTCGTTTGATCTCAAACTACTCCAGTCCACCCGTCAAGGTGATTTCGCCTCTCTCCAACGAGGTCTTAATTCACTATATTCAACTGAATACAAGTCTGCTTTAACAACTGCTAAAGCCTTCTTGATTCAAACCACAATCCGGTTTGTCAAGGCAACACTTTCTTACAAAGGTATAAAACAAATGTGTGTGAATGTTTTCTACAAAACTATATCACAACTGTGATGTATACACAAATTAAGCTTAGAAACTTAGAATGCTAAACACTAATGGAGTATCAGAGTTTGTTGGTTTAGCAAAACTGGTAGATGAAGATTATTGATCATCTTTGTGCGTGTAGAGAGTTTGGAAGCATTAGCCATGATAATCTTCGAAGCCTTGTTTATATAGCACTTGAGAAGATGAACGTTGAATGCAATATTCTTGATTCAATGCTAATAACAAGCTTTCCTTTTTGAGCAGATCTTGTCTAGAATGATGCCGTTGGAATTAATTAGCGTTCAATGCACAGTACCGTTGCTTCTTCAATGCACGTTCTGGCTTGGCTCATTCTGATTCTGCTTCGCTGCTGATGAACTATTGTTTCTGTATCAGAGTGTTTACGCGCAGTTCTGTTCATCAAGCTTCAGCATGTGCGTGAGTTGATCATCTGATCTTCACGTTCTGATTCAGCAACTTCTGATGCTGGTGTATCAAATCAAGTTCTGATGCTGAATAAGTGATCTTGCTTATTTTAATCAGCATATCTGCAAGTCAGAGCATAGTATTTTTAGGCAGCATATAATTCAATCATGAAACATTTAAATACTATATCTTTTCACTTTGTTATCATCAAAACTTAAATATAGGGTACTAGATTCAAACATTGTTCTAACACAAAAGGGCTTATGTTGCTTGGGAAGATAATGAGATAAGTTCTTCATCCGATTCGGAAAGCGACGAATGTGCAAATCTAGCATTGATGGCTTCACATCACTCCGACGATGAAGAAGAGGTTAGTAATGAATTTAATCTTTTTGATGATGATGTTCAAGGAGCTATTGATGAACTCTTGAAAGAATGCAAAATTTTATACAAAAAGGTGTCAAATCAAGAAAAAGTACTTCTAATTTGTCTAGAAAAAATTGACACCATGACTAAAGATTTTGATCTTCAAAAACAAAATTTTATTAAAGATAAGGAAAACTTTGCATGCTCCAAGTGTGAATCAAATATCTTTCAAATTGTTCAATTGAAAAGAGTCATTGAACAATATGAAAAAGGAAAAATAGGATTGGAAGGATTACTAAGCCAACAACGTTATCCAAATGATAAAAGAGGTCTTGGTTATGTGAATTCTAAGAAACCAAGTAACAATCCCACTGTTTTTATAAAGGCTAGTAAAGGTTCCAATCCCAAGAAAGTAGAAAAGAAGCAAGTTGTTCATAATCATCAAAAGAAAAAGGCTAATATATCCAAAAAGAAAACATTTCCTAAGAAGAAATCTTATCCTTCTAGATATAGAAGTAACTTTGAACCTACTTGTTTTTATTATGGTATTAAAGGCCATACACCTAATGCTTTCTATGTTAGAAACTTTAATATGGTAAGTGGGCATTATGTGTGGGTGAAAAAGGGAACTAACTATGAAGGACCCAAGGCAACTTGGGTACCTAACGAGAAATAATTTGTTTTTGTAGGCATGCTTGAAATCCATATCAAATGTTTGGTATCTTGATAGTGGATGTTCAAAGCATATGACAGGAGATGTACACCAATTTTCATATCTAGTACATAAAGCCAAAGGGTATGTCACCTATGGAGACAACACCAAAGGAAAGATTCTTGGCGTTGGAATAGTTGGCACACCTCCATCCATTCAAATTGAGGATGTTTTCTATGTTGAAGGATTAAAGCATAACCTTCTTAGCATAAGTCAACTTTGTGATAGAGGGTTCAAGATCAAATTCAACAAAGAAGAATGCCTTATTATGGATGAGGCAACTAATGAGGTAAAACTCAAAGGTATAAGAACTAACAATATTTTTATGATTACTTTAGATGATTTGTCTATGAAGGTACAATGTCTTATGGTAAACAACAATGACGCTTGGTTATGGCACAAGAGGATTGCTCACATTCACATGGAGCACTTGAACAAATTGGTTAAGCATGAATTAGTTATTGGTCTACCAAAGATGAAGTTCATCAAAGACAAATTATGCAGTTCATGCCAAAAGGGCAAACAGACCAAATCAACTTTCAAATCTAAGAATGTGGTGTCTACTACAAGGCCACTACAATTGTTACACATGGATCTCTTTGGTCCATCAAGAACAAAAAGCTTCTAAGAGAACTTGGTATTTTGGTTGAAGGTGATCTCTAAATGTTTCTCATAAGGTGCTCGTCTTAATTTTTCTTCAAATATTTTTATGTTTCAGTACACTCTGCTTCTACCCCTTCTTTTATATGTTTTTACGTCTTAGTTTTTAAATGTATTTGTTTCACTCTTTTTCTCCATCCTTTTTGATGTTAACAAAGGGGGGGAAGAATATGCATATGTGTTGTTTTGTTTCAAAGAAATTGCAGGCCCAAATAACTATCAAACTCACTCCAAAATTCAAAGAATCATGGACTTAGGAGGAGCATACAATTTAGGGGGAGCCTTGCATTTGCTTAACATGTTTGCTACACAAAACAACATAAACATTTCAAGAATTGTTTTCAAGACTTGGTTGTCATCATCAAAAAGGGGGAGAATGTAATTGCAAGCTTCTCAAGTCATATTTAAAGCATTTGTTTTGATGAAGACAACATGGATATCAACATTCAAAGGATGTGCAAAAAGCTTATCAACATCATATAGAAGTCTTGAAGATTAGAAGAAGAATTATTAAAGAATCAACAAATGTCAAATGGTATAAATAATTCTTAAACTTGAATATAGATGTTCACAAATATGCATTCATAATCATATACATATCCCACATTTTTAATGTTAAGAAAAACCTTATTTGAAATCTTTTTCAAAAAGAATTTTTGAAAATAAACTTTCAGGAACCGGTTCCTCCCTAACAGGGAACCGGGTTCCAAACTTGTTCAAAAAACACCTCCCTGGAATTTGTACCAGGAACCGGGTTGTACCAATAGGGGAACCGGTTCCTGCGTAATATTTTTGAATTCTGAGTTATAACGTTCACTAAGAACTGGGTTCTGCCTGTGTCGGAACCGGTTCCCAGCGAACCAGTGCAACTTTTCTTTTGGTTTTTGAACATATTTCAATTGGTATCCTTTCATGAATGCATTGCATCTTTTCATATGAAATGACATGAATGAAGAGGTTTTTGTGACATTATAAAATGTGCAGATTTTTCAGATTTTAAAAAGAACAACAAAAACAATAAAAAACCTTCTTCAATTAACAATTTTCTCATCATTCAAATTTGCATACAAACTTTCAAGTGTTCATAAATTTTGTGAAACTTGCCATATACATTTTCATTAAGAAATCATTACAAGTTTCATACATACATTGTGAACATTTATAATCATTGCTTGAGAATTGTTTCTATCTTGAAGAAGAAGATCAATTGAAGATTGATAAGTGCTCTCCATCTATTTCAAATAAATCATTGTATTACAAAAGAAATTATTCCCTTACTATCCAGTATTGTTGGAGGTAAGTGTTGTGATTTGAAGAGGATTGTTCTTCATTCACATTAGTGTTTATTTGATCTTAAAGGTGTTAAGAACCTTTGGTCACCCTATAGGTTAGATAGTAAGCATAGGCTGTACAATCATTCTAACTATAGTGAAATCTCTTTCGTGTTGGAAAGGGGACTGGAGTACTCTCGGATTGTGACGGGAACCAGGATATATCACCGTGTTCTTTACTTTTCCGCTTTTATCGCTTTCATCACCATAATCAAGAAAAGATAAGATATAACCAAAACCTTCAAACTCTTAACCAAAAATTACTTCAAGTATTCTCATAAAACCGAATAAATTTTTATATACCTAATTCACCCCCCCCCCCTCCCCCCCTCTTAGGCACTCTTAGACTTACATGGTGGAGCGTAGACGTTACTGCCCCAGCTTTGTGGATCCACGGGCGACCCAGCAAACAAGAATAAGATGGCCGAATGTCCATCACATAGAATGTAGATGCAAAAACCTGAGAACCAACCTTAATCGGAATATCCACTTCTTTGTGTACCATTCTCTTAGACCCATCAAAGGATCTGACTACAATGTTGCTTGGTTTCAGCTCCAACCCTTCACAGTCTAACCGGTCCAGCGCTTTCTTAGGTAGAACATTCATCGAAGATCCAATATCTACCAATACGTGAGCAAGAGTAGTGCCCCTACATTCAATGGAGACATGCAGGGCGTCATTGTGATTCTTCCCCTTAGCAGTCAAGTCGGCGTTAGAGAAACCCAACCCATTATCAGCAGTCAGACAAGCCACGCAATCTTTAAACTGATCAGCTAATGTTTCTTGCGGTACGTGTGCAGTCTTCAGGAAAGCGATCAGAGCCTTGGCATGGGCTTCTGAGCATAGCAACAGAGACAACATAGAGATTTTGAACGGGGTTTTCCCCAGCTGCTCGACTACATTGTAGTCGCTCTTTTTGATGATCTTCAAAATTTCCTCCATCTCTCATCTAGAGGCTTCAACAGTATTCTTCTTCGGTGCCTCCGTCTGGGCAGGCTCACCGGTGATCTCTTTGCTCTGAGTGTCAGACGACTCGGCAATAGGGGTAAGAATTGGAACTTGAACAGTGACAGTAGCAGGTGTATTGACAGGCGTAATAACAACAGGCTTCCGGACAGTTGGTGGAGAGATCTCAGGGGAGAAAAGCCTTCCGATGTGGGTGACTTTACTAGATCTAACAATGTTGTTGATGTCAGTATCAGCACCCAAATCTTGTTTAACTCTGTGATAATACACGTCAGCCCCGTAGTGCCATGGGACAGCTTTATTTGATGTATAGGGGATAGGCCCAGGAATGGTGATGATCAATGGTGCAATTCTTGGAACGAATGTAATTCTAACAGGCTTTCTCGAGGAAGCCTTGGAAGAATTGTCGAAAATGGTGATTATAGCAACTTCTTCAATAGGAACCAAAGGAACAGAAGTCTTCTCAAACAGAATTTCTTTATTATCCATCAGGCGTTGGACACCTGACTTCAAAATATGGCAACCGGTAAGTAGGATGGAACACATACGGCAACCTTCATCACAGCCCAGAAATAAACTGGCTAACAGAAGGTTCTTCTTCACAGTCATCAATGGAGTAACAATGTCTTTCACAGAAACCACAAACGAGTCTTCATCTACAGCATTTACTCCATGCTTGGGCATAGGAGAAGTCACAACATTAGGTCTTTCAGGTGCTTCGAATTCAATCTCCTTCGCATCAATCAAGTCCTGTACTTTGTTCTTTAAGATCCAGCAGTTATCTGTATCATGCCCCGGGCTATCAGAGTGAAAAGCACAGCGGGCATTCGGATCGTGCATGGGTGATGTAGTGTTGTGAGTCTTCGGGGCCTCCTTCGAAATCACCAAGTTGGTTTTCAATAACTGCGGAAGAATTTAGGATAAAGTCATGTTGAGCTGAGTGAATTGTCTTTGCAGCCTCTCGGCCCTTGGCTGATTGTTGCGCTGAGGAGCAACAACAGGTCTTGATATAACCACCGCATTAACTGCTTGGCAGAGCTCAGGTCTATTATGGATTTTAAACTGTAAACATCGCTTGACTCCTTCTTAAAAGGCTTCTTCTCGCTGGCCTCAATTCTTTCCCCGGTCATAATCAGCTCTGTAAATCTGGACGATGAACTTCCAATCGGGTGGTTGAAATACATACCAGACAAGGTCCCCAGAAACATGTCCACTAGATCCCTATCAGCCAAGGGAGGTTGCACACTTCCAGCAAGGTCCCTCCACTTCTGAGCATAATCTTTGAAACCTTCGCCCGCACCTATAGACATACCCTGGAGTTGGGTACGCGTGGGAGCGAGGTAGGCATTGTATTGGTACTGCTTGTAGAAAGCAGTGGCCAAATCTTCCCAATTACTGATATTGGCTCCTTCCAGCTGGTAAAACCATTCAAGTTGAGTCCCTGAGAGATTGTCTTGAAAGAAGTGGATCCAGAGGTTCTTGTCAGCGGTGTATGGCTGAATCTTCCTAACATACAAACAGAGGTGCAGCTTTGGGCAAGAAACCCCGTTGTACTTAGCAAAGATTGGTGCTTTAAACTTGTGGGGAATTACCACCCCAGATGACAGACCCAAATCACCAAAGTCCAGACCAGACACTTTCTGAACTTCCATCGCGCTCAACCGGTCTTCCAGCTGCTTATATCTATCCTCAGCCGGAGGATACTGGTCTTCGTCAAAGTCAGTCTCGTTATCTGAAACCACAGGGCTAGGAGCCCTTCTTTCTTCCTGATTATCTCCCCCTCCAGATGAGTGGGTCAAATCAACCTCTTCTCGCAAATTATTTCCGAATCTGCGACCCATGTTCAGTAGGACCGTCTTCTTCTTCTTCTTCTCTTTCAAGATAAGGGTCTTCAGATCTTGTTGACCCTTAGCCAAACTCATGAACAATTCCTGGAACTATGCGTTTTGATCCTGCAGAGCCTTGATTGCTTGTTCAGTTGATGTTTCAGAAGACATGATGCTGAAATAAACAGTGAAGAAGATGAGAAACCTGTAAAGGTACCTGTTATGAGGTGCATGGGAATGATATATGCATGATATGATTTCAAAGACTTTAGAGATTCAAATTCGTAAACCAAAATGCAACACACTTTTATTAGATAAACTTGAAATTCAATTGTTCAACAGATACCTTTAAGGCGTTACAAGAAAGAAAAACTGAAAAGTAAATCAAAACTAGAAATAATCAAAAAGACAATCAGTGCTCCCATGGTCGTTTCCTGTCGGTGTGGACATAGTCGTTGAGGATCCGCTTGTTCTCCAGCTGCCTTGTCAACTTCTGAATCTTCTGCTCTTGCTCGTGATACTTTTCTTTGTAAGTATCCCGCTCTTCTCTCAGCTGCATCCACGATCTCTTTAATGCCCCAATGTCAGTAGGCATGTATGGATGGAGGATGGTAGGAGGAACCCCTTCTTCATCATCAACCTCAACAATTATAGGCAAGACGGCTTCGTACGACATTCCCATCTTTTGGGCACGGATTCGAACCCATCGGAGATATGGCTCCATCAGAAGAGAAGTTTTCGCACCTAGCTCGTGCGGGTCAGACCTGTGTGCTCTATCCCAAGCTCGTATGAACCTGCTGCGTTGCTCGTCACTATCCCCTTGGAAGTCAAAGACAATGCTCGGCATCAGCAACTCATGAGATCCTTCCCTCCTAGCTCGCCTAAACTGACGTAAGGCCAAACATGGATTATAAGTGATCCCTCCATTGGTTCCTAGCAGTGGAACATTGAGGTATTCCCCAAAGCAATCAATATTATCCACATCTTCCATGCCCTTGATAGTCCAAATGATGTCATTATGAGAGAGGGACATAATCCTGTAGGCCCAGCCCATGCCTTCCTTGTTCTTCAAAACTGATTTGGGGAGGTGAGAAATAAACCACCTCGCCAGCAATGGCGCACAGCACATAAGGGTTCCACATTTCCGAGCAGTACGGGCATAAAGAGAGTGCAAAATTTCACACAAGAGAGTGGGCACAGGATTACTGGACATAAAAATCTTCATTGCGTTCACGTCGACGAAGGAATCTGAGTTAGGAAACAATACCAAACCATATATGAGAACATCCAGAATGTCTTTAAATGCCTGGAAGTCTAGACTGTCCCAGAACTGATTAGCCTTACCAACCAAGAATTTAGTCAAGAAGCCCTTTGCTCCACTACGAGTTTCCCAATTAGACATTACTTCAGCCTTTGTCAGATGGAGGGATGAAGCAATCTCTTCTGTCCTAATGATTTTCTCCCAACCTATGAACGGGGTCTGCTCCAGAATAGAGATACCAAGTAGATCAGAGAACTCTTCCAAGGTAGGGACCAACTGGTAGTCCAGAAAAGTAAAGCAATGGTACAGTGGATCAAAGAACTGGACTAAGACACTCATCATTTGTTCGTCCAATTTGGAAGTGACCAAACCCAGAAGGTGGCCATGTATTCTGATAAAGGAGGAAGTATCTGAAATCTTTGCAACCAATTCCTTAAGCTGAGTAGGAATCTGGACAAAGTTGATCCGAATGGTGTTTCTACGCATGGGTGTCATGACCTATAAAACAGAACAAAGATGAATTCCTCCTGTCTTTGAAATAGGTTAGTCCAATACAAGATGCATGCAATGTCATGATGTCATGATAGAAAATACACCACAAGTATCCACAAATAGCAAACATGGTAAGGGCAAACAAGTCACACAGATAGCCCTTAGATTTCAGGCTAGCAAGGAGTTTAGGTATTACCCTCTTTCAGTTCAGTTGGTTCAAACCTGTCCTAGAAATAGTAACCGGGTTCTAGAGGATCTCAATATCACTGACCATCCTCGATCGGTCATAATTCCAGTTTAGCAACCTTTTCTTGCAGCCGGAATCATTGCGAGAGTTTGGTCTCAATGGGTGTAGCATACTGCTACTGTTCTATGGCCAAGTTGGTCAATTATAGGTGCTAAGGCCAGTTGGTGCTTAATGACCCCTTAGCAGACCCATATTCTCCTCGTTGCGCCACAAGGGATATCGGTACATACTAAAGTGCCACACCAACATAGCTACTGCTTCAACCGTATCGGTCTACGTCGTACAGTTCCCTCATAGTTTATTGCTACTTACCTAAAGGGTGTTCCCCATATCCGGTTAGGATCTATATTAACTCCGATTCGAGCCCACAAAGATAAAGCATACAAATCAAGTAATTGAAAACATTATGAACTATTCCTAAGGTACACCCCACTTATAAGAAGCTTCCCCAGCAGAGTCGCCAGTTCTGTGATACGGTGGGAAAGAACTGACTGTTTTTTTGGAATGCTGGTTTGTGTTTTGCGTTTGTTTTTGCAAAATGTCGCGGTAAGCAAGAGTCGCCACCGACTTTTATTTTATCCAACAAGGAAAGGAAAAAAGCACAGAAAAATTCCTTTTTCGAGATATTTCTCGGGTTCGGGGGGGTAGATTATAGAAAGGGAAGGTATTAGAACCCTTTCTATCCGTGGTTATCCACGGGCTCTTAGGTACTTGCTCAAATGTTTTCAAAATTGTTTTCTTTGTGCTTATGGGTTTGAAAAAGTTTTTGTTTTGAAAACTTCGATTTAACTCTTGCTTCTGTCCTCAAGAGCATATGAAGTGTTTTTTTTTTGAAAAAAAAACTTTGTTCGAAAAAGAGTGTAAGTCTAAAAGTTTGTTTTGTTTTGAAATAGCAAGTATCTAAGAACCATCTACCTACTCAAAAAAGGAATCGTTCTATGCTAATGTCCTTTACACAATGTTATCCCACTATTAATGAGTAGGTAGCACCGTTGTTGGAGTTTGAGGGTCAATTCGAATGAGGGGCTTACGGTCACCAAAGCAATGTTAGGACGCCTTAGCGCTAACCCTAATGTCTTAGATCATTTGTTTGAGGCAACAATATCCGAGGCAACCACTTCGAGGCGACTATGATCTTTTAGACAATAGGGCGACCTCTAAAATGACCTATACTCAATGATCGCGTACGAAGGCAACCAAGTGGGGTGTACCCTAGGAGTGCGCATGTGCGAGTGTGTTGTTTTCAGTTATTTTTATCTTTGTACATGTTAAAGGTGATCTAATTTTGATTTTAAGATTAACATTCAGTCTTGTCATGCAAACCCTATTATCAAACATCTAACGATTATAATTTGCGAAATTGAAAGTACGGAAATTAAATTACAAGGCGTCGGGTATTTACATCGCCAAAGACAAACCCTTTGAAAAATAAAATAAAGCGATAAAAACAATTAAGTGTCCTATTTAACTGTTACAATCTGGAAACAGGTACATTATTGGATGAAAAAAAGTAAATCGCGACGCAAAAACTAAATCGGACGCATGATTAGGGTTTTGACCCTTTTGGTTAAAGAATATATCTTTTTGTTGTTTTTATTTTAAGAAAGAAATAAATCCTAAATCAATTACTAAATTAAATTAATAAATTAATTAAACGAAAAACAAATTATTTTTGGAGTTTTTGATTATTTAGGAAAGAAATTATAATAATTAAATTAATGGTTAAAAGCTAGTTAAGTCTAATTAATTTTATTTATTTTTTTCAAAAGGAATTAAAGTTCTCTAATTAAAACCTAATTAATTAATTAATTTATTAAGAAAAATAAAAGATTAAAATTTGATTTGAAATAATAAAAAAAATATTTTTTGTGATTTTATTTGATGAAAAAAAGGAATTTTGTTATTGGTTAGAAAATTAAATAAAAATAATAAAACAATTAAAATAAAATAAAATAAATAAAAGAGAGAGTTTGGGCCTGATTAGGTGGTGTTGATAGCAATTCCATAAGCCCACTTATGCTGGCCTTTTAGACTTTCTCTAATCTGGTACATATGCATTGACCAACGCTTCTATGGACCTTCAGACCCTGGCCACCAGATCTGGCCAATGGCCATCTGACTATTGAATGGACGAGGATGCATGGTAGGCTGTAAGCTAGCGCACGCATGGGAATACCTGAAAGACAAAATTATTAAGTGGAGGACCTGGGATTCGAACCCAGGTCCTGAAGGAGTTTGCACGCTTGCTTTGCCACTACACCATGTTGATCTATTTGTTAATATAATGCAAAACAATAATAATATAATAAAACAAAAATTATTGGTCAGAACAAAATATAAAACGCGCCAAATTTGAAAGAACCAATGGACGGGGGACACATCATCGTCCCTGTCCTTAAACCTATAACGAAAATACCTGCGGATTTGAATATGCAGCTAAAAACGCATGCCTATGCTAAAATACTCTCCAGGCCATATAAATCCATTCCAAGAACATGGTTTGATTCGTCATGGCCTCCTGATCAAAGCCATGTTCTTCTTGAGTCTCAATTGCGCCTGAAACAAGAAACCCTAAAAACAAAATGAAGAACCCTAGCTATGGTGGTTCTCCATTCAGGCCAGATAAACACAATTTAATGATACCAATCGCTTGCAAATGTTTTGTAGATTCAAAATATGGTATTAGTTCATGAAAAAGATGCTTAATTTCAGAATTGCGAAATCAAGAACAGGGATGGCTATCGAGCGACTTACAGTGCGTTTGGACGTCTAAAAATGCTTGCTTTGGATTCAGGTAGCTTGTGTGAATGGTCAGGAAGCGATTGAGACCACCCTCGTGTCCTGAAACAGCCTCTAGCTTGGACTTTGATCTTCCACTTTTTTGTGAATTTTTGCACTTTTGTTCTGCCTCTCTCCATAGCTTCCAACCCTGATTTTCGTCCCTTATCCTTGCTTATGTAATGCTCAGTGTATTAGGGTAACAAATTTGGTTCAAATCTTGCTCCAATAATGATTGCAAATTTGATTTGATTCTCCATGAAAAACCTTCCAAATTTGATTCATTTCAATCTTTTTGCACATGATTTGGTTTGATTCGAATTTGATGATGATAATGATTGAATGTGGAGCCTGAAATAGCCAAGAGATCATGAATTATCAATGCTTTGGATTTTCTATGATTTTATTTGATTTAAAATAAATAAATTCAATTAAAAATCAAATTAAATAATAAAAAATTAAATATGGGCTTATGGCTGAAGCTAGGACACTTGGGAAACTATGCAAACTCAAATCAAGTGGAAAAGAATGGGCCCATTTGACAAAAGTTAAAGTTTTGAGGATAGTTGACTTTTGGCAATTTTGCAAAAAAGTCCAACTTCAATAATTCATAACTTCCTCAATTTTGAACTTTTGGAGGTGTTCTTGGACTTTTTATAAATCTTGAGATGTCCTCTAACCAACCCTTTTGGTATCATCTCATTTTGATATTCCATGCTCAAGTTAGAAGCTTTGGCAAAAAAGGTGTTTTTGTTTACTTTCAAAAATGACCTATAATGTCCAAATTTATAACTTCTTGTGAGTGCATTTTTTGATCTTTGGGTATGAATATGGATTGTAGGAAATTGCATCCTCTTCAAAATGAGCTTTGGATGGGTCATTACTCATAAAGTATGAGAAAGTTATGATTGGTCAAAGTTGAGTTGACTTTTCCTGCAAAACCGTAATTTAGCAACTTTTGAATCTTGATGAATTTTGAGCAATCCTTGATGAATCGTGATAAACCCTTGATCAAATGATTAAATATACTTCAAAATGAGAATGTTGACAAAAATCTTGAAGTTTGACTGTATGTAGGTCACAGTTGACTTTTGCTCTAGCACAGTCGATTTTTGGACCCTTTGAGCAATTTACTGAGCAAACTTCCTCTGTAAGGATTGAAATTTGACATGGATGATCTTCAGAACATGTTCGGACATTGGGGAGAACTTGAGATCATTTGTAATCACGGATCTTGATGCAACACAAAACCCTAATTTGGGGTAGACTGCCTTAGGAGATAACTTGTTTAGTCAATCCTTGAGCAAACTTTGAGCAACTTGGAGATTTTTCTTGCAATGACTTGAGAAATATGGGAGGGAAAATTTTGGGGTACAACAGGGAACATTGACTTTGCTTGAGAAAACTCTGCGGGGAGTGTTGGTTTCTGCTTGGGGAATAAAAGTTCGGGAGTTTTTGTTGTCCATTGCTCTACTGGGGAATTATCTCTTGACTGGGAGAATGAAAGTTAGTTGTTATTTGGTCGAAATCCTGGCTTCATAGCAACTTGCTGGGGATAATAAAGTTAACTGTTAACTGGTCGGATTCCAGGCTTCGCAGCAACTTACTGGGGAAGATGAAATTAAATTGTTATCTAGTGAGATTCCAGGCTTCCCAGAAAATTAAAGTTAACTGTCATCTGGTCGGTGTCCAGGCTTCGCAGTAACTTAGATGAAATTAATTGTTATCTGGTTGGATTCCAGGCTTCGCAGAAAATTGAAGTTAAAGTGTTATCTGGTCGGATTCCAGGCTTCGCAGAAAATTGAAGTTAATTGTCATCTGGTCGGTTTCCAGGCTTCGCAGCCACTTAGATGAAATTAATTGTTATCTAGTTGGATTCCAGGCTTCACGGTAACTTATAGTAATGACTTCGCTGGGGATTGCAATGACTCTTCCGAGGATTAAGGGGTTTCGTCCATTGATTTGTAATAGTCTGAGAGGCAAACTCAAACTGGGGAATTTGTAGTTTTGTTGGGGAAATAAACCATGTCGAAGAGACTATTTGATGACCTGCTAGGGATGTGTTTTCTTTAGGCAGAACTCCTCAAGGCTATTTCTTAAGATCAAATCCGCTAGGGAGAGGGTTTCAGAGAGATTGGAACTCTGGTTGGGGATTGCATGGACCCATCTCTACGGGGTTGATTTTATTGAAGTAACTCTATGGGGATAATTTTATTTAAGTAGCTCTGTGGGGATATCCCAAATCCTTAAGGAGATACTTGTTATTATTTTTATGTATACATTTGTTAACAGTTTAATCTTGTTCATATGCATATGTTCATTCAATTTTAGTCCTTGGACGCTTTTGCGCTCAAAACAGAAAAACAAAATGTTTGCACTTCAAAGTATATTTGTATTAATGTTTTGCCCATGAATAGGCGCTCTTTGTACAAGGAGACAAAAGATCCTAGTAAGAGGAAATCGTGAAAGTATGAAAAGAATACAAAGTGAAAATAAAAATAAATATCCATGTGGAAGTGATCTCATTGTATTCCAACTCCATTATTGCCCTTATGTCTTCGAACATCATCCCTTGTTATTGAAAGAAGTTGATTGGATTGATCTTGGACCATTGAACTTGGACCTTGGTAATGAAGCTGGTTATAGACATCCCACAAGACATAGTCATACTCTTTAATCCTTAACCTTTGCCTGGACCGCCCTTTCGGGTTTTCAGCCCACCAGGATACCCATTTTTGCCCAAGTCGACCTTTCGGGTTTTCGAATTGTCGGGTGTATAATATTTTGCATATATCCTTAATTTTTGCCCGAACCTCTTTGGTTCGCCGGGATGCCCTTATTTTTGCCTAAGTATGTCAACCTAGCGGGTCATTTTATGCGTAGTATTTTTTAACTATGTTCGTGTTCACATGATGTGGGAAGTCTTCGTCATCCATAGTAGTCAGCACCATAGCTCCTCCAGAGAACACTTTCTTAACAACAAATGACCCTTCGTAAGTGGGAGTCCATTTGCCTCTGGGATCACTTTATAGAATAATGATGCGCTTTATTACCAAGTCACCAGTCTGATACACTCGAGGCTTGATCTTTTTGTTGAAAGCCTTGATCATACGCTTTTGATACATTTGACCATGACAAACAGCAGCCACCTCATCTCGTTAATTAAGTTCAATGATCTAACCTAGTCTGAATCCATTCATCTTCACCTAAGTCTGCTTCTTTCATAATCCTTAAGGAAGGAATCTGAACTTCCACGGGTAGGACAGCTTCCATGACATAGACTAAAGAGAAAGAAGTTGCCCCAGTTGATGTCCGAGCCGAAGTACGATAGACATGAAGAGCAAATGGTAACATCTCAAGCTAGTCTTTGTAGGTTACCACCATATTTTACACAATCTTCTTTATGTTCTTGTTGGCAGCTTCCACTGCGCCATTCATATTAGGTATGTACGGGGAAGAATTATGATGCTTGATTTTGAACTGAGTGCAGAGTTCCGTAATCATAGCATTATTGAGATTAGTTCCATTGTCGATGATGATTCTTTCAGGGATACTGTAACGACAAATGAGGTTATGCTTGATAAATCGGGCTACAATGTTCTTTGTAACTGAGGCATACGAGGCAGCTTCGACCCATTTGGTGAAGTAATCAATGGCAATGAGGATGAAGCGGTGTCTGTTGGAAGTAGTAGGTTTGATCTCTCCAATAATGTCAATGCCCCACATTGCAAATGGCCACGGGGAAGTCATGACATTCAAGGGAATTGGAGGTACATGGACCTTATCAGCATAGATTTGGCATTTATGGCAAGTTTTTGAGTGGTGGTGACAATCAGTTTCCATTATTGACCAATAGTAGCCAGCCCTCAGAATCTTCTCGGCCATAGTGTGTCCATTAGAGTGAATCCCAAAGATACCATCATGCATGTCTTCCATGATATTTTCTTCCTCCTTCTTGTCAACACAGTGGAGTATAGTAGAATCATGGTTGCACTTATACATGATTCCATTGCTTAGAAAGAATTTGACTTAAAATCTTCGCAAGAATTTCCTATCATTGATGGAGGCTCCTTCAGGATACTCTTGTGCCGCAAGATATCTCTTCACCTCATGATACCAAGGCTTCTCTTCATCAGTGTCAAGCTCATTGCAGTGTGCATGTTCATCAAATATTTCAATTGTAATCCTAGGGGCCTCATTGTCCCAATTGACCTTGAACATGGAAGACATTGTTGCCAAGGCATCTGCCAACTGATTTTCTTCTCTTGGGAAGTGTTCGAAGGTAACCTCATCAAAGTATTGGATCAGGGTTAACACAAGCTCTTTGTAGGGGATCAGATTAGGATGTTTGGTATCCCATTCTCCTTTAACTTGACTGATTACTAATGTCGAATCTTCATATACGCTTAAGAACTTTATTCTTAGGTCAATGGCAGCCTTAAGACCCAAGATGCATGCTTCATACTTGGCCATGTTATTCGTACAGTCGAAGCACAGTGTAGCGGTGAAAGGTGTATGGCAACCTTTAAGAGAAATAATCACAACACCAATTCCATTACCCAAAGCATTGGAAGCCCCATCAAAAACCATAATCCATCGGGATCCTTGTTTAGGTCCGTCATATGGTCTAGGCTTTTCACAATCAGTTATCAGCATGATATTCTCGTCCGGGAATTCAAAGTTCATGGATTGGTAATCCTCAACAACTTGATGGGCCAAGTGATCAGTCAGTACACTTCCTTTGATGGCTTTTTGTGTAGTATATTGGATATCATATTCAGTTAAGATCATATTCCATCTAGCTATTCATTCAGAGAGAGCGGGCTTCTCGAAGATGTACTTGATAGGGTCCATCTTAGAAATAAAAAAAAAAGTGGTGTGAGTCAACATATACTGTCTTAGTCGGCGAGTAGCCCATGTCGGAGCACATCAAGTTTTCTCGAGCAGTGAATATCTGGTTTCACAATCGGTAAATTTTTTGCTCGGGTAGTATATTTCATACTCTTTTCGGCCAGACTCGTCATGTTGGCCCAACACACACTCCATTGAATTCTCTAATATAGTTAAGTACATGACCAGGGGTCTTCATTCAACTGGAGGCATCAGGATGGGAGGCTCTTGTAAATATTCTTTGATTTTGTTGAAGGCAGCTTGACAGTCATCATTCCATTTGACTACTTGATCTTTCTTCAAGAGTTTGAAGATTGGCTCACAAGTAGAAGTTAGGTGAGATATGAAGCGAGCAATGTAGTTGAGTCGAACCAAGAAACCTCTAACCTCCTTTTCGGAATGGGAAGCTGGAATTTCATGTATAGCTTTGACCTTCACATGATCTACTTCAATGCCTTTGCCACTGACGACAAAATCTAAAAGCTTTCCAGACCTTACTCTGAATGTGCACTTGTTAGGATTCATCCTCAATTTGTACTACTTCAACCTTCCAAACAGCTTGTGTAAGTGATCAAGGTGCTCCTCCTCAGTCTATGACCTTATGATCATATCATCCACATAGACTTCTATCTCATGATGGATCATGTCATGAAATAGGGCTACCATAACTCGTTAATAGGTTGCCTCTGTATTCTTAAAACCGAAAGGCATGACCTTGTAACAAAAAGTGCCCTACTGTGTAACGAAACTAGTTTTCTCCATGTCCTCGAGAGCCATTTTGATTTGATTATAGCCAGAGGAACCATCCATGAAGGAGAAGACTTTATGTTTAGAAGTGTTGTCGACCAAGACGTCAATATGAGGTAGTGGGAAATCATCTTTAGGGCTTTCCCTATTCAGATCCTTATAGTCTACACACATAAAAACCTTCCCATCTTTCTTTGGCACGGGAACCACATTCGCCACCCATTGAGGATATGATGCCACATCCAGAAAACATGCATTGAATTGCTTCATTACCTCAGCTTTTATTTTTCAGACATGTCTGGGCGCATACGGTGCACTTTTTGCTTTACTGGAGGACAATCTTCCTTCGTTGGTAGACGATGAACCACTATGTCAGTATCCAAACCTGACATATCTTCATATGACCAAGCAAACACTTTAACATAGTCATATAGAATCTGAACCAATCTGCTTTTGAGACCGTCTTCCAAGTTGGCTCCAATCTTGACCTCTTTCTTGTTTGTCTTGGTACCTAGGTTGATTACTTCAATTGGCTCTTCATGTGGTTGAATGGATTTTTTTTCTTGCATCAGAAGTCTGGCTAATTCCCCTGGTATTTCACAATCTTCTTTGCCTTCGTCTTCGGCTTGGTTGATTGGATGTTTGAAGACATAGCTGGCAATAATAGAGTCGTTGGCAATGAGATCCGGAGTAGATGAGGATCTTCAAGTGTGTATGTGTGTGTGTGCATGTAAGATACATGGCTATTTTGAAAAATGAAATAAGAAGAAGAAAGACAATGAGCGCAAAATTTGAATGCAAAAGTTCCAATGTTTTTTCTTTAAATGATCATATGGCATATGAAATGAACAAACCCTTAACAAATGGACCTTGGTGCCCTGGGAAAGGCACATGGATTAAAGTCATTGTTTGGAATAAAATTACAAACAAAAGTTCTTAAATTGACAAAACAGTAAATGATAATTACTCCTTGTTGAAGGAGATGAGAATGAAATCCTTGGCACGCCAGTTGTTGAGTCCTTCACCAGCAGTCGGGTAGATCCAGTCATCAAAATCATAGTCGTTGTTGGAGTCTTTAAGAGCATTCACTTCATGATTACTGATGCGAAGAGGTGGTTTTCCTATGCGAGCATGTATGACCTCCTTTTGAGCTTTGGCAGTGAAACCCAAACCACTTTTATCTGATTTGAAAGGGATATCAGAGAGTTGTCCCCAAATGGTACAACCTCCATCTTCAATCATAACACGAGCATCTTTGAGGGACGTTGTTCTAGGCACATCTTAAGCAGCTTTTGGAATGTCAGAAGAAACCTTGGCGGCAGCAACCATGGGAGGGACCACTTAGAAGGCTTGGCAATGAGTCTCTATGAACTCTCCATCCATCTTTACATACTTGAACGAATTCAAATGGCTAACCATGAACTCTTCTTCATCATAGACAGTAATGATCTTTCCCTTGACTGGATATTTCAATTTTTGGTGAAGGGTGGACGTCATTGCTCCTGCCCCATGTATCCAAGGGTGCCCAAGTAAACAAGAATATGCGGGACGGATGTCCATCACATAGAAAGTAGAATTGAAAACTTGTGAACCAACTTTAATGTGGAGGTCTACTTCTCCATGAACCATCCTTTTGGATCCATCAAAAGCCCTTACCACCATATCACTTGGCTTCAATACCAATCCTTCGCAATCCAATCGATCTAGCGCACCCTTGGGCAATGTATTTAGAGAATACCCAGTATCCACCAATACATGGGCTAAAGTGGTTCCTTTGCATTCAATAGATACATGCAAATCCTTGTTATGGTTTCTTTCGACTGGAGTCAAATCAACATCAGAGAATCCCAATCCATTATCGGCAGTCAAACTTGCCACACAATTTTCAAACTGATCGGTTGTTGTCTCTTGAGGAACATAAGCCTTTTTCAAGAACTTAATCAACGCTTGGGCATGCGCATCTGAACACAACAATAAGGATAGCATAGAGATCTTGGAGGGGGTTTTCCCCAGCTGCTCTACTATCTTAAAATCACTCTTCTTTATAATCTTCAAGATCTCCTCCATCTCCTGGGTGGAGGGTTCCTCAGTAGTAGTTTATTTTATAGGTGCCTCCATCCTGGCAGGCTCAGTTGTCTTCTCTTTGCCCCTAGCATCAGCACTAGGTTTTTTAATAGTAACGAACAGGTATGGTTGTAGTAGTTGGAGGTGAAATGTCAAGAGAGAAGATCCTCCCTGTTCTTATCATCTTGCTAGATCCAACAATGTTGGTAATATCAGTAGTTTTGTCTTCATTAATCCAGGAGTCTTGCTTAATACCATGGTAGTATACCTCGGCGCCATAATTCTAAGGTACTGCCTTATCGAAAGAATAAGGAATTGGCCCTGGTGCGGTAATTATCAAGGGGGAAATCGTTGGTTCGTTGGAAATCCTAATAGGACCTTTTGAAGAGATCCTAATAGGTTTGTTGGATATGGTGATGATTGATATGTCTTTAACTTCTTCAGTCAAACTTTTTATGGCCGAAGTTCTTTCAAACAGGATCTCATGACTATCTATTAAGTGTTTAACACCTTTTTCAGCCATTCGCATTCGTTCTTTTGTAGAGCACGACGATTACAGTCTTTTAAACAACCAGGGAAAACCCCAGCTCTCAACAAATTTTCTTTAACAATGGTCAGTGGAGTAGTCAAGTCTTCAACAGAGGAAACAAAATCGGTGTCTTCAATTGCATTGACACCTTTGCCATGATTTGGCATTGGTGCAGTAATTACATTTGGAGTTGGAGGAGGATCAAACTCGATAGTTTTGTTGTCAATGAGGTCTTGAATCTTGCATTTTAAAGCCCAACATTGATCAGTGTCATGTTCGGGGCTATTGGAGTGATAAGCGCATTTGGCGTTCGGGTTATACTTTGGAGATGAAACATTGGGTTTTGAAGGTGGATCATGCAATGTTATCAAATTAGCCTTCAACAAGTGTTGTAAGGCTTGAGATAATGACATGTTGATCCTTGCAAATTGTCTTCTTGGAATATCAGGTCTTTGATGGTTGGCTTGTTGTGGTTGTCTTTGAGTAGATGGTGGATTGGAGATCAAAACGGCATTGACAAATTGGCGGTGATCTTTCTTGATATGGCCCCTTGACCCATATATAACATTGGTTTCCTTTTTTCCAGTAAAGGGATTTTCACAGTATTGGATGTAGAGGCAGAGGCCATGGGAATTTTTCCACTTTTAATACCGCTCTCAACCCTTTCACCAGTCAGGATTAACTCAGTGAAACTGGATGATGAGTTGTCAATTAGTAAGTTGAAATATGGTCCAGTCAATGTTCCCATGAACATATCCACCAACTCCCTATCAGTCAATGGTGGTTGCACTCTACCTGCCAAGTTTCTCCATTTTTGTGCATATTCTTTGAAACCTTCAGTATAACCCATGGTCATTCCTTGTAACTGAACTCAGTTGGCGCCAGATCAGCGTTGTACTGATATTGACGCTAGAAAGCGGAGGCCAAGTCCTCCCAGGTATGAATGTTGGAACCTTATAACTCGTAAAACCACTCCAATTAAGTCTCAGATAGACTCTCTTAAAATAAGTGTACCCTCAGCTTCTTATTGGTGGTATGCGACTGAATTCTTCTGACGTAAGACCTTAAGTGAAGCATTGGGCACGAAACTCTGTCACACTTAGAAAAGATTGGAATTTTGAACTTATAACAACCCCATGAACTAAACCCAAATCAACAAAATCCAAGCCAGACACAGCTTGAATATCCACAGCCTTCAATTTATCCTCCAGTTGCTTATACTTGTCTTCGGCGGGTGGATATCATTCGTCAAAATAATCCTCATCCTCAGAAGTTGGATTGTTACCAACCCCAGCAGAAGTACTCCTTGCATCTTCATCCTGATTCTCATCCTCCTCGGATGACTCTTCTACCACTTGAACTTGTCATACGGGGCCTTTGAACCTTTTCCCCGTGTTGATCAAAGCCTTCTTCTTTGTCTTCTTCTTGGCAACCATAAGTGACATCAGTTCTTGCTGCCCTTTGGACAAGTTGAGCAAGGTTTCTTGAAATTGAGAATTTTGGGTCTGCAAGTCTTTCACAGTCTTCTCGAGATCCATCTTACTGAAATAAATAGTAGAAAGATGAGGAAACCTGTGTCGGAAAACATGCTTATGTTATGATGCATGTACTGAGAATGAAAATATTTTCAAGGACCTTTAAGATTTAAATTTGTTTAAACAAAGAAGGAACAAACATTAATTAGATTAATAAATTCAAATGATTACAAAAGGTGCCTCTTGGGATTACAATGGAAGAAGCAAAAATTAATACAAAATAAACTCCTAAAACAAAAGGACTCAATCTTCCCATGAGCATATCCTCTTTAGTTCAATGTAGGCATTCAAACTCCGCTCTTCATGAAGTTTTCTCGTGAGCTCCAAAATATTCTTCTTGATTGCATAGAATTGGGCTTCAAAGGTGTCTCGCTCCCCCTTTAGTTGAATCCATGAGTTTTGCAATTCCTCGAGAGTAGTAGGCATGTCAGGATGAAGGATAGTGTAGGGAACATCTCCTTCGGCAATAGGCTTCATGATGATAGGTAGGATGGAAGGATACGGCATCATGAGGCATTGAGCACGAGCTTGCACCCACTTGAGATAGGGCTCCAATGGGATGGAATTCTTATGTCCCAATGTCTTTGCTATCAACTTTGTTCACCATGCCCCAAGCTCGAACAAATCTTGGACAATAACCTTGGACATCACTCTCATAGTCAAATACAATTCCTTGGACAAGCGCATCATGAGGACCATCCCTCCTAGCATACCCAAACTTTTGCATAGCCAAACAAGGATTATAAATGACACCTCCCATAATGCCAAAGAGAGGGACATTAGGGAATTCCCCACAATGATCAATGATGGTGACATCCTCCAAAGATTGAGAACACCAATGAACATCCGAATGCGAGAGTGACATCAACCTACTAGACTATCTCATGCCTTGCTCATTATTTAAAACAGATCGAGATAGGTGTGGAATAAACCACCTAGCCAACAAGGAGTGTAAAACATAAGAATTCCCCTTCTCTTCATGGTTCTAGTGTGAAGAGAATGCAAGATATCTCCAAGTAAGGTATGCACCAGGTTACGAGATAGAAAAACTTTAACCGCATTCACATCTATGAGTTGGACCGGGTTAGGAAATAGTACCATCCCATAGATGGGAAGAGCCAATATTTCTTCAAAGGCTTGTAAGTCCAAAGCATCCCAAAAATATTGAGCTTTCTCAAACAAAAACTTGGCTAAAAACCCCTTAACACCACTTCTTGTTTCCCAATTTGCCACAACATCGGACCGTTGCAAATATAAAGATCAAGCAATCTCCTCAGGTCTTGGGTCTCTCTCAATACCGGTGAAGGGTAATTGATCAAGAATAGGCACTCCCAAGAGTTGAGAAAACTCCTCCATAGTAGTCACTAGTTGGTAATCAGGAAATGTAAAGTAATGGTGCTTAGGATCAAATAATTGGAAAAGCACATGTACCATATCCTCTTCAAAGTTTGTTATAACCAAGTTGATCAGACGACCGTATTTATTGGTGAATGGAGAATCATTGGGAACCTTTAATGATAATTCCTTAATTTGAGGAGGCACTTTCACAAGGTTGATTCGGATAGTATTTCTTCGCATGAAAGCCATGTCCTACAAAACATCACAAAGATAAATCTCAAAGTCCTTGAAATGGTTAGTATAAATGCAATGGTATGATGTTATTATGTTATATACATATACACACAAAACAAACAAGCCCTTAGGTTTAGGCTTACATGGGTTCATTGGTAAGTACCCTCTTGAAGTTTAGTTGGTTCAACCTGTCCTAGAAAGTAATCGGGTTCTAGGGGATCTCAATATCATTGATATTTCTTCATTGGGCATTGTTTCAGCGCAAGCCTCTTTTTTGGCGACCGAAATATCCCAAAAGTTAGATCTCAATGAGCGTAGTATCGAGTATCAACCAACTTCGGACTGCACCAAAGCCGGCTACCTCACTACTTCCTAATGGACAAGCTGTTCAATTAAAGGTTCTAAGGTTCGCTAGTGCTTCATGACACCACACAATGGCCCCGTATTCTCCTTAATTCACCATAAGAGATACCGTTACTCACAAATGTGTCACACTAACATAGCTATTGTCTCAACCATATCGGTCTACACCGTACAGTCTCCATAATTTTTACTATTTACCTAATGGTGTTCACAGATCCGGGTAGAGGATCAATACAAACCCAAATAAGGGCCCAAAATGTAAAGCAAACAAATTAAACAATGAAAGCAATTAAATGTGATCTAGCTCTAAGGTAACCCCACTTACTCTTCATCCTCAGTAGAGTCGACAGTTCTATAATACAATGGGAGCACAGACTTGGGTATTTTACGTTTTATCGCAATTATTGCAGATAGCAAGAATCTCCGCCAACTTTTCTTTTATCCAATAAAGGAAAGGGTGAAAAGAACATAAAAGACCTTTTTTAGAATTTTCTTGAGTTCCGGGGGTAGGCTATGAAAAGGGAAGGTGTTAGCACACTTTTAATTCGTAGTTATCTACAGGATCTTAGTTGCTAGCTCACTTTGAAATTCTTTGTTTGAAATGTGTTTGTGATGGGTTTTGAAAGTATTTTTGAAAAGTGCCTTCGTATAGGAGAACTTTGTAATGATTATGGTCTTTATAAGAATGTATACAAAGTGTTGACTTTTGAAAATATTTCATGTTTGAAAGTGTTAGTGTGTTTTGAAAGATGTTATTTTGAAAATGGTTATGAGCGAACAACTATGAACGTTTTACCTACTCAAAAAGTATTAGTTCTTTTCCTCCTCCTTTAGATATTGCTATCTTACCATTGATTGATAAGAAGCCCTATCATTGGATGTGAAGGGACAGGCGTGGGTCATCGTATAATCATAGAATGAAATATTGTAAGATACTTTAGCAAGTTTTGTAAGGGGCTAAGATCATCTATGAAGGCAACATTTGGAGGGTCATCGAGGAACTATGATCTTGTATTTGATTGTTTTTTTGCTAAAGTATCTCACATGTGAAACTTGACTATTTTTCTCAAGGCAACAAGTGAAGTTAACCCTAGAGGTGCAAGTGTGTGAAATGTTTATTTTCATGCTTATGTTCTTGAATTAGGGTTTGTTGCTTGTTGATTTTAGTCTTGCCATATAAACCCTAATTATGAGTATTTATATTGAAAGCGGTAAATTGCAGAAATCTAAAGTCCTACGCTATTACATCATTTGGAGACGGGGGTATAATTTACAAATGGGGAGATAAGATAAATTAAGCCTAATTACTATTACAACCATATTGAATTTGAACAATAATGTACAAGAATGAATAAATATATAAGAATGAATAAATGGAAAAGAAAATTGGTTTTTTGTTTGTGTTTTTTGTTAAGAAAAAGGTTTTGACCTAATTAAATCAAAAGAAAGTAATTAAATTAATAAAATTAAACCTAAATTAATTAAGAAAAGAAATTGGTTTTGATTAAAGAAACAAGTTTTTTAAGGTTTTATGAAAAGGTTGTAATATTAATTAAACTAGTATAAAAAGTTAATTAATCAAAGAAACCTAAGTTCTAAATTAATTTTAATAAAAAAATAAAATAAAATAAAATAAATCTAAGTCTAATATATACTTAATTTTAAGAAAAGAAAATGAATTTAATAAAAAAAAATATTTTTTGTCCTTTTTTGTTTTAAAAGAAATAGAATATAAGTATAAAATATAAATAATAAATAAAAACATTTTTTTGGTTTTTTTTATTATTAATAATAATAATAATAATAATAATAAAAATAATAATAATAATAATAATAATAATAATAATAATAATAATAATAATAATAATAATAATAATAATAATAATAATAATAATAATAATAATAATAATAATAATAATAATAAAGCAAAAGAAAAGAAAAGAAAATACAAAAATTTTAAGTCAGGGTTGTGAAAACAGTTTAAGGTGTAAGTTAACAAAAATAGATTTGTTAGGCCCAATATGATTTTTTGTTTGGAATTAGAAAAAATAAAAATAAAAACAATGGGTTGCATCGCAAAGTGTAATGGGGGGGGTTAATCAGAAAAGTAACACAAGGCCCAGTGGAAGGGAGGCCTAAACGTGCTGGTTGTGACAAAAAGAAAAACAATGAAAATATTTTAGCAAAAAGGGCAGCGTTGGGGCTCGAACCCAGGCCCTTAGCAACGACGTGTGTGCTCTCTACCTCTAGGGTGGATATACCTTCGGTGTCTTATATCAAACCATAAATATATATATTACAAAATTAGTTCTAATGATAAACTTCATCTTCTTCCTCGCGCCAGCCAGAGCCCCTGCAACTCATTCATTTCTCAACCATTCTCAAAAGTATCAACATCAAACTTGTTAGAAATTTCACCACGATTCCAGAAATGCAAATAACTTAAACAATGGCTCAAAGATGAGCACGAATTTTGACTAGTACCAATTATAACCTAATTTTTTCATAAAGTTCAAACTTAAAATTCCCACTACTTAAACAATATAAATTAATTCTAAGGACATGGTCAGCTTCAGGGAAATGATGTCTACATTTTTTCTTTAAAAATGGAAAGCTAACAATGCCTATATGAAGAGATTGAAAATTAGAAAACTTACCTCAAAACTAGATTTCGTGTTTTGAGTTTGAGCTTGCTTCAAGTTGCTGTAATGATCAGGTTAGCTTCCTTGAGTCCCTAGGAAGTTATTCCAATGGTTACCTTGAGCTGGGAGTGCTTGAACTGGCCTGGAGAAGTCAAGATCCAAACCTCTGTTTTTGAAAATGGAAGATGGTGATGGAGGTGTTATAGTTTGAAAACAAGAATTGGATAGTCTCTATATGTGTATTAGAAGCTTTGTGAATGGTTTGGCCAAGAAACGCACAAGTGGATTTGAAGATGAATGTGCAAAGTCAGAAATGACACAAAATTGGAAGTTTTGTGCAACTTCTGGCTTGAGGGAGTTTGAGAGGTTTAGAGGGATTATAATCCCGTGTCTTAACTCATAAATAGTGCTTCTATTTATAAACAATAGGTTTGGAGTGCATACATTGATCAGATTTCAAAATCACATGTTATGGATAGGTTTCTTGATTTTGAAGCAAAGTTGACAAACATCTTTCCAAGACATGGTACAAGGATATCTAGAGTGGTTAGAAGCTTTAAACATGTTGCTTCTGGATATTATATGTTGTGTGTGTAGAAAGAACAAGTGCAAAGCTCAAGGAGAGTGGACTTTGTGATTAAAGTGAACTTTTCCAAAATGGAAGTGTGAACTTTGTGCCATTAATGGAAAATTGACTTGGACAATGCTCCAAACACTTAGATAATGGCTCAATCAAATGTGTAAACCATTAGTTATATAGTGAAACACAAGTTTGAGGCCTGAAAAGCAATATTATGCAGCATGGCTTGTGGATTTGATCAAATGTTCTTCACAAATTATGCCTTATAAATCAAGAATGAAACCTTAACTTCATCTCTTCGATTCTCTTAGCTCAAGCATGATCTCAATGAGTTCTTTGACTTTATGGAAAGCTTGTAACATCCTCTAAAACCTTTATGTTTTCAATTTTTGAATAATCCAATTGGAACTATGTGAAAAGTTGTCATGAAGTTGGTACTAAAAATCTGCCTAACTAGGTCAAATTTTCACTATGTTTTAAGAAAAAGTTCATGACTTTATGGCCTTATAACTCAAAATATAAGCATTTTTTGGATATGATCCCTATAATAAAATTTTTTAGAATTCATCAAGATCTACAACTTTCATGTTGAAAGTTTTCCTTGAATCATCTTGCATCATGGTGAAAATTTGGCATAAAGTCATGAAGAAAAGCATGTATAAAACACTTAGAAAAATTTCCAAGTCTTAGAAATTTTGACTTTTCAAAATGAATTTTGACTTTCTCAATTTCTTGATGATCAAGTTTCATATTTTTATATGTCTTGAATAAATGTGATCTTTGAAACTTAATTTTGATCAAAAAGTCAAAGTTTGACTTTTTAGTGTACGGTTGGCTTTTTCACCAGTTGATCAAATTTCAACTATCAATCAATTGATCCTGAGAAATGAATTGAACCATGTAATTAGGTTAAGATGATGCATTTGAATCCTTGAGATTATGTTTCAAACCAATAAGTCATGTATTAGGTCAACAGTCAGAAATCAAGCCTTCTCAGTCAAAACCCTAATTTTGACCATTTTGCCCTTTTGATTGATAAGATCAATTTTCTTGGGGAATTGTGATCCAAACTTGATCAATTGATACATATGAGTTCAAAATGTTGATATGGACCAAAAATATTGAAATTTGACTGTAAGTTGACCACTGTTGACTTTTTAACCAATATAGTTGATTGTAGGTCATCTGATCAATTGACTGAACACATTCAAACTGCAAGACTTGAAACTTGACATGAGCAATATTGAAACTCCATAATGATCCATGAAAGTCATATGAGGCATTAAAAGTTTAATTGTCCTTGTGAAAATTCAAACCCTAATTTGAGGCATCAGTGTTGAGGAGATGTCTTGACCTAGTCAGTTCTTGTGCAAGCTTGAGCTATTGAAGATCTTGTGGGAAATGTCTTGAGAAATGAGAGGGAAAATTTTTGGGTACAACATACACTATTGAAGAAGGTGGTAATACTAGTTAGGGTCAGCTTCCGGATATTCCTTTTAAATCTAACAAATTTGGTCTGGGCTTTACTGTAGAAGGTCATGGGGCAGTTCGTCGAGCTCGTGCTGGGAGACCTCAGTTTCGTATCAGCAACAATGGGGTCAATGCTATAGAGGATGTAGACAGTGATTGTGACTTCATTAGCTGGATATTCCCGATCGTGGGTGATGGATTAGAAAACTGGAAGGCATAATACATCTTTCCCATCTCCTTTAGCCAAGAGTAATAAGCTATATTCCTGTCTTTTTGTTTTCAAAAGTTTTTGGCTATGTAATAAACAATGACTTTAAAACCTTGTGTCTTACCCAGGGCACAATGGTTCATTTGTTAAAGGTTGATTAACAATTCATAAACATTTGTTCATTCAATAAAAACATTGGACGTTTTGCATACAAATTTTGTGATCTCTGTCTTTCTTTTATCTTATCGCATTTTTCAATAGCTATGTGTTCTTACACACACCCACACACTACATTGCAGATCTTCATCCACTCTGGATATCGTTAATAACAATTTTGCTATTGCTTCATATGAATTCAAAAATTCGATCTACCAAGCCGAGGACGAAGGTGAGGAAGATTGTGAAATACCTGGAGAACTTGTCAGACTCTTGATACAGGAAGAGAAGACTATCCAACTGCATGAAGAGTCAGTCTAAGTGGTGAACCTGGATACTGAGACAGATAGAAAAGAGGTCAAGATAGGTGCTGACCTAGAGAGCAATGTCAAGAGCAGGTTAATCCATATGCTACATGAATATGTTGAAATCTTCGCATGGTTATACGAAGACATGCCAGGGCTCGACACCAATTTTGTGGTTCACCGTCTGCCGATGAAAGAGGGTTGTGCTCCGATAAAATAGAAGGTTCGTCGCATGCGTCCTGAAATATCAAAAACTATCAAGATTGAGGTTATGAAACAGTTCAACGCAGGGTTGTTAGCAGTGACTTCATATCCTCAATGGGTGGCTAATGTTGTTCCGGTACCAAATAAAGATGGCAAGGTGCCTATGTGCGTAGACTATGGGGATCTAAACAGGGCGAGTCCCAAATATGAATTCCCACTATCATATATTGATGTTTTGGTCGACAACACCTCTCATCATAAGGTATTCTCCTTCATGGATGGCTTCTCAGGTTACAATCAGATCAAGATGGCGCCTGAAGACATGGAGAAAACTACCTTCTTCACACAGTTGGGCACTTTCTGAACAAGTGCACCTTTGGGGTGAGATCTGGTAAACTCTTGGGCTTCTTAGTTAGTGGTAAAGGTATTAAGGTTGATCTAACAAAGGTTAAAGCCATTCAAGAGATACCCGTTCCTCATACCGAGAAGGAAGTCAGAGGTTTCTTAGGACGACTGGATTACATTGCCTGTTTCATTTCTCATTTGACTACTACTTATGAGTCGATCTTCTACTGAAGAAAGATCGAGTAGTAAAATAGAATGATGATTGTCAAGTAGCCTTTGATAAAATTAAGGAGTACCTACAAGAACCTCCCACTTTGATGCCACCAGTAAAAAGACGACCTCTAATCATCTACTTAATAGTGTTTGAGAACTCAATGGGGTGTGTATTGGGGCAGCATGACGAGTCTGGTCGAAAAGAGCATGCAATATAATACCTTAGCAAAAACTTTACCGACTGTGAAACAAGATATTCACTGCTCGAGAAAACTTGTTGCGCTTTGGCATGGGATGCTCGCTGACTAAGACAATATATGTTGACCCATACTACCTTGTTGATCTCTAAAATGGTTCCCATCAAGTACATATTCGAGAAGCCACCTCTCTTTGGAAGAATAGCTCGATGGCAGATGGTCTTAACAGAATATGATATGTAGTATACCACTCAAAAGGAAATTAAAGGAAGTGTATTGGCTGAACATTTGGCACATCAAGTAGTAGACGACTACCAGTCTATGAACTTTGAATTCCCGGACGAGAACATTATGCCAGTAACGGATTGTGTGGAACCTGGACCGTATGAAGGATCTGAGTCGGGATTCCGATGGACCATGGTTTTTTATGGAGCTTCCAATGCATTTGGAAACAGAATCGATGCTATGATCGTCTCTCCCGCAGGTTGTCATATGCCCTTAACCGCCAGACTATGTTTTGACTACACCAACAATATGGCAGAATACGAAGCCTGCATCATGGGTCTTAGGGATGCTATTGGCTTAAGAATCAAATTCTTAAGTGTGTATAGGGACTCAGCCTTGGTAATCAGTCAGGTTAAGGGGGGTTGGGATACGAAGCACCCGAACCTCATTCCTTATAAAGAGCATGTATTAACCCTTGATCCCGTATTTCGAGGAGATTACCTTTGAGCACATACAAGAGAAGAGAATCAGTTGGCGGATGTTCTGGCTACCATGTCATCCATGTTCAAGGTTAGATGGGACAATGAGGCTCCTAGAATTACCATTGAAAGATTCGACGAACCCAAACACTGTTGTGAAATTGACTTTGATGGAGTAGAGGAGAAACCTTGGTTTCATGAGGTGAAAAGGTACCTTGAAGTTCAAGAATACCATGAGGGGGCATCCATCAATGACAAGGAATTCTTGCGAAGGTTCTCAGCTAAATTCTTTTTAAGCAATGGAATTCTATACAAGCGCAATCATGATTCAACCCTGCTTCATTGTGTGGATAAGAAGGAAGCAGAAGAGATTATGCAGGATATGCATGAAGGTGTCTTCGGTACTCACTCCAGTGGACATACTATGACTAAAAAGATTTTGAGAGCTGGTTACTATTGGTCTACTATGGAAACTGATTGTCACCATCACTCGATAACTTGTCATAAATGCCAAATCTATGCCGATAAAGTTCATGTGCCTCTAGTACCTTTGAATTTCATGACTTCACCTTGGTCATTCGCAATGTGGGGCATTGATATGATCGGAGATATCAAGCCCACAACATCTAACGGACACCGCTTCATCCTCTTCGCCATTGACTACTTTACGAAATGGGTTGAAGCAACCTCATTTGCCTCTGTTACTAAGAATATGGTCGCCAGGTTCATCAAACATAACTGTTGTACCCCAAAATTTTCCCTCTCACTTATCAGATATTTCCTCACAAAGATCTCTCTTGGCTCAAGATTGCACAAGGATTGATCAGCTCAAGACACCTCCTTAAGCATTGATGACTAAAATTAGGGTTTGAGATTGCACAAGGACAATTGAACTTTCAATGCCTCATATAACTTTTATGGATCATTATGGACTCCCAATATTACTCATGTCAAGTTTCAAGCCTTGGATCACATTTTTGCTCAGTCAATTGAGCAGTTGACCTAAAAATCAGTTGTATCGGGGAAAAAGTCAATTGTGGCCAATTTACAGTCAAACTTAATAATTTTTTATCCACATCAACATTATGAACTCATATTTATCACTTGATCAAGTTTGGACCATAATTCCTCAAGAAATTTGATCAAATCTTCAAAAGGGCAAAATGGTCAAAATTAGGGTTTTGATTGAGAAAGGGCAATTTTTTATTTTTGACCTAGCAAATGGTTAATTGGTTTGAGGCATGACCTCAAGACTTCAATTGAATCATTTGACCTAATGGCATGGCCCAAAACATTGCTCAAGATCAATAGGATTGATAGTTAATTTTCAGTCAACTGATCAAAAGTCAAACTTTGACTTTTTGGTCAAAATCAACTGCCAAAGATCACAATTCATCAAAACATGTCAAAATATGAAACTTGTTCATCAAGAAATCAAAAAGTCAAGATTTCATTTTGAAAAGTCAAAGTTTTCAAACTTAGAAATTTTTCTAAGTGTTGAAAACTTCATATTTTTTCACAACTTTGAGCCAATTTTTCACCATGATACAAGATGATTCAAAAGAAACTTTCAACATGAAAGTTGTAGATCTATATGATATCTACAACATTGATTTACACAAATTCTCCTAGAAATGCTTGTATCTCAAGTTATTAATCCATGAAGTCATGGTCATGAAACTAAACACTTAGTGAAATTTTGCCCTAGTTTAGGCAGGATTTTGACCTAACTTCATGGCACTTTTTCATATAGTTCCAAGGGTAATTTTCAAAAGAGATTCAAAGATGGATTGTAGATCACATTACAAGATTTCTAAAATGTCCAAGAACTCCTTGAGATCATTCTTGAGCAAGGAGAATCGATGAGAGGAAGTTAGGGTTTCTAACTAAAATTATAGGTCATTTTGTGATGAACAAAGATTCAAATTTCAAACTTATACTGCATAATCTCTACTTTACAGGCCTCAAACTTGTTAGGAAATCCATAATTAAATTCTTACACAGCTGTTAGAGGCTTCAACTCATGCATTCAATGCAATGCCATGCTTTATATCCATTTTAGGAAGAAAGTGCACAATGTCATTTTGAAAAAGTAGCTTTATGCACAAAACTTGTTCTTGAGCTTTGCAATTGACTTCTTCTGATCATACACGTCCTATAACTTAAGAGAAGTTTATCTCAAGCCTTACAATCACTCAGCCCATGCTTGTACTTCATCTTGGAACCATATATTCACTTTTCTTCAAAACCAAGCAACCTAGCCATAACTCTATAACTCAGAAATCCTTTGTGCAAAACCTCTAAAAAACCTTTTGCTTATAGAAACACAAGTCCTTGGCAACAAGACACACGCATGCTTAAGCCCCAAAATTCCCGAGAACTCAGAACTGCATCACATACCTCCATTCTTGCATAACCTGACCAAAAGTTTGAAACTCACATCTCCCCCGTGCGTTTTCAAGCCTTTTTGTCCCTAAAGCTTCTAAACATCATTTAGAACTCATACCACACCCTGCTACAAGAATGTAACACCATTAACACCATCCTCCATTTTCAAAAACAGAGCTTTGCACTTGGACTTCTCCAGCATGATTTAGCCACCTCTAGTACAAACTAAGCATTGCATTAGCTTCCTGGAAACTCAGTGGAGCTATTATGATCATCACAACACCTTGAGAAGTGCTCAAACTCAGAATACGATTTCCAGTTTTGGGGTAAGTTTCCTTAACTTGGAACTCTTCATACAAGCATCTTTAATGTTAATTTGTGAATGAAAAATGTAGATATCTTTGCCTTGAAGCTAACCATGTCCATAGTTTTCATTTATTTTGCTTGAGCTTAGAGAATTTTAAGATTGAAATTTCTGGAAAAGTTAGGGTTCAGATTAGGACCATTAAAATTCATGTTTGTCTTTGATCTATAGTTTTAATGTTTTACATTTCTGAAATCCTGAGGAAATTTTCCACAAGATTCATGTTTACACTTTTGCAATGGATGAGAAATGAGCAAGACACAGGTGGTCTGGCCAAGTGCGAGGTTGAAGATGAAGTGTGCCTTCAGGAAGCATTTTCCAATATATATTTATGGTTTGAGATAAGTTAACGGATGTATCATCACCCCAGTGGTTAAAGCGCGCGCCTGTCACCCTTAGGTCCTAGGTTCAAGCCTCAGCGTGACCTTTTGCAAATTTTTTACATTTTTCTCACATTTTCTGACTATTTGCAGCGCTGGGACTCCCCCCTTTGGGCTTTATTTTTTTGCTACTTCTGACCCCCCCCCCCCCCCCTCCTGCCTTGTTATTCACACCCCTGGCCCATTATTTTATTTTCCATTTTTATTTGTTTTCCCTTTCATTTTTTTTAGTATTTCATATTTTTCTTTATTATTTTTATTATTACTATTATTATCATTATTATTATTTTTATTAATAAAAATCCAAAAATATTTATATTTTATTATTTATATTTATTTAGTTTATTTTTTTTACAAAAATAAAAGAACAAAAATATTTTCTTTAATTAATTTATTTTTTTTAATACTTAGATAATTTAATTTTAATATTATATTATTTTCTTGTAAATTAAAATCAAATTAGAACTTAGGATCTTTTGTTTAATCATTTTTGTTTACTAGTTTAATTAACTTCACAAAAATCCTAAAAAATACTTTTCCTTAAATTAATTATTTTTACTAACTTAACCTTAATTTTCTTTTTTTAGTTAATTATTTTATTTTAGTTAATTAGGTTAAAAAACCATTTTCATGAAAAACCAAACAAAAATCATTTTCCTTTTCACATTTACATTCTTGTATTTTATTTGTTCATTTTGTACATTTATTCAAGATTCAATATGGTTGTAATAATTATTTAGACTTATTCTCTTGCAATATTCCCCATTTGTAATTTGTATACCCTCTCCCCTAAATGATGTAATAGCGTAGTAATTTTAATTTTCGCAATTTATCGTTTTATATACAAATGCTAGTAATTAGGGTTTTGTATGGAAAGACTAAAACCAATAATTAGCAAATACTAATCAAAGACAAATCAAGCATGTAAATCAATACACTTGCACACATACACCCCTAGGGTAAATTCACTTTGTTGCCTTACAAAATGGCCATATTGTGCATGTGAGATATCTTAGCAAAAACAAACAAATACAAGATCATAGTCCCTCGATGACGCTATCTATGTTGCCTTTCAAAATGATCTTAGTCCCTAAAGAAAAATGTTAAGATATCTTGCAACATTGCTAATCATGGTTATATGATGACCCACGCCTGTCCCTTTTACATTCAAAGATAGGGTTACTTACTAAATCAATGGCAAGATAACAATGTCAAAGTAAAAAGGAAATGAACATGAAAGACTTTTGAGTAGGTAGAAAGTTCCTAGTTACTTGCTGAATTTCAAAACCAAAACATCCTTGCTATTTCCAAAACAAACACCAACACTTTAAAAACATCTTTCAAAGTTGAAAAAAATTTCAAAAGATCAAACACTTTATATATATTCTTACAAACGAGAATCATTACAAAGTTTGCCTAAATAAAGGCCTCTTTACAAAATACTTTCAAAAACCACACAAAGCACATTTTCAAACAAAAGCAAGTGATCTAGCAGGTAACTAAGAGCCCATGGAAAACCATGGATGAAAAGGGTGCTAATAACTTCCCTTTTCATAATCTACCCTCCGAACTCAACAAAACATCTCAAAGGTCTTTCCTGTGCTTTTTCACCTTTCCTTTTTGGATAAAAGAAAAGTCGGTGGCGACTCTTGCTAAACCGCAGCATTTGCAATCAAACGCAAAACAACCAAGTTAGTTCTCCCACCATATCACAATAAGCTTACCTGTCGATATGGCATCCCCTAAAGGATTATCACAAATAACAGTACCAATCTCAATAACATAATGATCATTGAACTCCGTGTACAATTTAAGATCAAGCATCAGAACTCTTCTCCATATTGACATAAGATGAATGGCGTAGTAGAAGCCAATAAGAACATAAAGAAGATCATACAGAAGATGGTTGTGACATATAAATATTGGTATGAGATGGTATTGTTTGCTCTTCAAGGCTACCACACTTCGGCTAGAACATCAATTGGGGCAACCCCTTTCTCCCTAGTCTATGGTATGGAAGTTGTCCTACCTGTCGGAGTTCAGATTCCTTCTCTGGGAATCATGAAAGATGCAGGCGAAGACGAGTGGTTTCATACCAGGTTGGATCAGTTAAATCTAATTTACGGGAAGAGGATAGCGGCTGTCTGTCACGGTCAGATGTATCATAAACGCATGATCAAGGCATTCAATAAGAAGATCAAGCATCGGGTATATCAGGCTGGTAACTTGGTAATAAAGCACATTATCCTCCTACAAGGTGATCCCAGAGGCAAATGGACTCCTACCTATGAAGGACCATTTGTAATCAAGAAGATATTTTTTGGTGGAGCTATGATACTGACAACCATGGACGGTGAAGATTTCCCGCACCCCGTGAATGTGGACATAGTCAAAAAATACTACGCCTAAAAATGACCCGCTAGGTTGACTGGCCTAGGAAAAAATAAGGGCATCTCGACGAACCAAAAAGGTTCAGGCAAAAATCAGGGATATATATGAAAAGATTGTACACTCGGAAAGTCGAAAACCTGGAAGGCGGCTTGGGCAAAAAAGGGTATCCCGGTGGACTGAAAACCCGAAAGGACGGTCAAGGAAAAAATTAGGGATTAAAGTGTATGACTATGTCCTCATTGGATCACTTACAGCAAGCTTTATTACTGAAGTCAAAGATCAAATGGTATAAATCAATTCACTCACTTTCTTCCGACAGTAAGGGATGATATGCTTGAAGACATAGGGGCAATAACAGAGTTGGAACCTGACGAGATTATTCCCACATAGCTATATGTTTTCACTTTGTAAATCTTTTCTTTGACGACTTCCTCTTACTAGGATTTTCGTCTCTTTGTACAAAAATCGTCTATTTATAGGCAAACTATCAATGAAATGCAATTTCAAAGCCAAATTTCATTTTAATTTTTCAGTTTTGTTTACAAAATTTCCAATGACTAAAATTTAATGAGCATATGCATATGAATACAATTGACTGTTAACAAATTCATAAAAAGAGGAATAAGCATTTAATCAAGACCCTAGAAGTTGGGATAATGTTCGAGCCATCCACAAATCCCCACAGAGTAATTTTCACAAGTTCATATATTCCTCGTAATTTCCACGAAAGATCATTTTGGTGGATAAAGGAGTATGATTTTCTTCCCGGCAATGTCACTAACCTACAGAGTTCTGATCAGTACAGTTCATGGAAGTTCTCTTCCTCAGCTGAGTTTATTCCTCCAAGATTGCAAAAAACCCTGCAGGTCTCCACTCTCCAGCAGAGTTCATTTCCTCAACAAGGGTGTTTCCTCAGTAGAGTATCCCTCCATCAACAGGGTTTATTTCTCCAACAAATTATTGTCTCCCTAGCTTGAGTCTGTTACTCAGACGGCCACGAGTTACCGACAAAAATCCTCTCCCTAGTGAAGTTGCCATTGTCCCCAGAGAGTTTCTACTGAATCTAAAATTGGGCCTGATATCAGTCAACTTTATTCTCCCCAGGAAATCCGGAAGGTTATCTATCTCTTATATCCCTAGGCAGGGTATAAACTCTCCAGCAGAGCAATGAATAACCAATGTTCTTGAACTTTTCTCCCCAAGAAGGAATTAACATTCTCCGAAAGAGTTTCCTCAAGCAAAAAGAAGAAATCAATGTTCATGTTTTACCCCAAAATTTGACCTCTCTTTTCTCAAGACATTTCACACAAGATCTCTAATAACTCAAGCTTGCACAAGTGTTGACTAGGTCAAACCATCTCCTAAACACTGATGCCTCAAATTACGGTTTTGATTTTCACAAGTATATTTGGACTTCTAATGACTCAAATGACCTTCATGGATCATTATAGACCTCCAAGAATACTCATGTCAAGTTTCAAGTCTTGAATCACAAATTTGCTCAGTCAATTGACCAGATGACTGAAAATCAACTATATTGGGTAAAAAGTTAACCTACAGTCAAACTTCATGATTTTTGGCCAAAATCAACATTTTAAAGTCCTATTCATCATTTTATCAAATATTAATCACAATCCCTCAAGAAAAGCACTCAATTTACCAAAGGGGCAAAATGGTCAAAATTAGGGTTTTGACCATAATTGACTGATTAGTGACTTTTGACCTAATACATGATCTATTGGCTTGAATCATAATCTCAAGGATTAAAATACAACATATTTACCTAATTTCATAGTTCAAAACATTCCTCAAGATCAATGGATTGATAGTTGAAATTTGATCAACTGATGAAAAGTCAATTGATGCACAAAAAGTTAAACTTTGACTTTTTGATCAAGATTTGATCTCAAAGATCACAATTCATCAAGACATTCAAAAATATGAAGCTTTATCATCAAGAAATCAAGAAAGTCAAAAGTCAATGTGAAAAGTCAAATTTTCCAGACAGAAATTTTTCTAACTGTTTTTATACATGACAATTTTATTACTTCATGTCAATTTTTCACAAAGATGCAAGATGATTCAAAGAAAACTTTCAACATGAAAGTTGTAGATATTGATGAGATATAAAACTTTTCTTTACTGATAAATTCCTATAAGTGCTTTTATTTTGAGTTATAAATTCATGAAGTCGTGCACTTTTTCTAAAACACTTAGTGAAAATTTGACCTAATTTAGGCAGAATTTTGACCTAACTTCTTGGCCAATTTTCACCAAGCTCCAAGATTATTTTGTTAAAATGGTCAACATGAAGGTTGTATAGGATGTTTCAAGCTTTCTAAAATGTCCAAAAAATTAAAGAGATCATGCTTAAGCAAATAGAATCGAAGAGAAGAAGTTGAGGTTTCATTCTTGATTTTTAGGTCCTTTTGATGATGAACATTCAACCAAATCTCAAACCTATGCTGCATAATCCCACTTTTCAGGCTTCTAACTTGTGTTTCACTCTTTAATTTAATGTTTACACAATTGTTTGAGCCATTATCTAAGTGATTGAGCTATTGTTCAAACCATCTTGCTATTAATGGAACAAAGTTCACACTTCCATTTTGAAAAAGTGACTTTAATCACAAAGTCCACTCTCATTGAGCTTTGCATTTGTTCTTTCTACACAAGCATCCTCTACAAACTTAGAGCAAACATGTTTAAAGTTTATAGCCATCCTACCTTGCATTGAAACCATGTTTGTCTAGGTTACTTCAAAAATAAGCCAAAGATCCATAACATGTGATTTTGTACTTATGATCTCTCCAAGCTTCCAAACTCTTTCCTATAAATTGAACCTCCATTCACAATCCTAGGACACAAAATTAGAAGCCTTGAAATTCTCCCAAACTCCCTCTAAACCAGAAATTGCTCAAAAAGCACCATTTATATACAGTTCTGCCCTTGAACTTGTATCTTCCATTTCCATCGTGTATTTTCCGTCAAAATCACTTTCAAAGCTTCCATTCATCAAATATAGTTCATCCAAGTCCCTGTTTTAGAACTGTAACACCTCCATCACCATCCTCCATAACCAAAAATAGGGTGCTGCACATTGACTTCTCCAGCACGATTCAGCCATCCTTGATCCAAACTAATCATTGCATTAGCTTCCTGGAGGTTCACTAAAGCTATTTTGATCATCACAACACCTTGAAAGGTGCTCTAAATCAAAACACAGATTTCAGTTTCAAGGTAAGTTTTTTTGACTTTGAACTCTTCATACAAGCATCATTAGTGGTTGATTTATGAAGATAAAATATAGATATCATTGCACTGAAGCTAACCATATGCTTACATTTTATTTTTATTAACCATGTGTTTAGAATTTTAGAACTGAAAATCCAGAAAAGTTAGGTTTTATTTTGGAGCCAAACAAAATTCTCACTCATCTTTGATTTATAGTTTATGAAATTTATATGGTTGGAATCGTGGTAAAAAATGGAGCAAGTTTCATGTTTGTACTTTTGCAAATGGTTGAGAGATGAAGAAGTTACAAATTCAAAAAGCTTGTCCATGGGAGTTGGCATGAGGAACAAAAAAGATGACACATTTAGGATTGAGTTTGTAATATAATATGTTGGTTGTGTATAAATGAATGGATGTATAGCCACCAAGTAGTAGAGAGCGTGCGCGTAAGGCATTATCCTATAAGGTCTTGGGTTCGAATCCCAGGGTCCTTTTGTTTTGTTTTCTAACATTTTCTCTTGTTTTTTTTGTTTACAGCGTGTTTGGGCTCTTCCAGCATTGGGCCTTTCCTTTTTTTTCTTTCTCTCCCCCCCTTTTACTTTACACCACGCAGCCCTTTACACTTCTTTTTTTTCTGATAACAAAAAAATACTCTTGGGCCTAAAACATTTTTGCTATTCTCAAACTTCCAAATTTCTTTTCAACCCCCCCCCCCCCCCCCCCCCCCGACTCCTAAATTAATATTTTTTATTTTATTTTCTCTTCTTATTTTATTTTATTATTATTATTTCTTAATAAAAAAATATACAAAAATATATTATTTTCTTAAACAATTAAATAAAAAGACTATTTGACTTACTTTATCTTTACAAATAACAAAAATCCTAAAAGTATTTTCTTTCTTAAATTAATTAAACTAATTTAGACTTAGGTTTTATTCTAATTTTCTCTTTTAGTCAAGTTAATTTAGATATTAGGATTTTTATTAATTTCTTTCCAATTTATTTAATTAGGACAATTAAAACTCTTTTCATAACAAAACCATAAAAAAACAATTTTCTTTTCTTTTATATCATCTATTATTCTTGTACATTTTATGCATTATTTGATATGGTTGTAATAGTAATTAGGTTTTAATTGCTTTATATTCCTCATTTTTAAATATGTATCCCCATCCTCTAAAGTATTGTAATAGCGTAGGACTTTAAATTTCCGTAATTTATCGCTTTCCTTATTATTGCTAGTAATTAGGGTTTGTATGGCAAGACTAAAATCAACCCTTAGAAAAACCCTAAATCTCAAGACAAAAATGCATGCAATTAAAACACTTTTAACACTTGTACCTCTAGGGTATACTCCACATGTTGCTTCAAATATAAACAATCATGTCCCTCTAACGTGGGATATTTTAGCAATGACCCTCAAATACAAGATTGTAGTCCCTCAATGACCCTTCAATGTTGCCTTCGGTAAATAATCTTAGACTCTTACGACAAATTGCTAAGGCATCCTACAATGTTTCCTTATATGATTGTGGGATGACCCATGCATGTCCCTTCACATCCAATGATATGGTTGCTTACCAATCAATGGTAAGGTAACACTATCTAAAGGAGGAGGAAAAGAACAAAGACTTTTTGAGTAGATAGAAAATTCATAGTTTCTTACTCACAAATAAAACCATCTTCACACTTACACTTTCAAAACATCTTTCCAAAACAAACATCTCTTTGAACTATTTTCAAAACTGTAAGTGTTTGGATGTTGTCATGCTTTTTGGTAAAACCAGTTGTGTGAATGTCATGACTGATGTCATAACATTCTGGGACACAAGGCACATTCTGCTGAAAAAGAATGTCATACAGGAGCTGCTCAATATGAGTGTTTAGCTGATCATTATGCAATGATCATATTTAGTGCATTCTACCAAAATCTGTAAACAGGATTCTTGTTGTCATAACCAATGTTAAGACATCCTGTACTGAACTAACACTTGTGCAGATTTATTATTTTCTGAGAAGTTTCAGGAATCTGGTTATTCAGTCTAGATCAGATTCTCACGTGGACTTAGGTTAACTTTGCTTAACCCTAATCTGGTTGTTAAAGTCCCATGACCAAGTCTTGAGGTTAAACCTAATTAACCCTAACTATTTTCGTGGAAGCCCTAACTGAAGAATAGCAGCCTATATATTCCTCATGAAGACTGTTGGTGGAAGATACTTTTGACAGAAGATCAATAAGGGACTGTATAGTTGTAACTACTATAATCTAAGCAATTATCATTGTGATAAGTGACTTGGAGTAGGATTTGGTTGTAAGGGTTGTGTATCACTCAAAGCTTTGAAGCACGAGTGTTTGTGTCACTTGATTAAAGCTTTGAAGCAAAGTTAAGTTGGGATTGTGTATCACTCAAAGATTTGAAGCACGAGTGTTTGTGTTACTTGATTAAAAGCTGTCAAGCAAAATCAAGTGTATGTTCTGAAGAGTGTCTTCATAATTTCACTAGTCAATTGTTTAATGTCACTGCTGTGATTGAGGGGGAGTGAGTAGGAACTCAGGTTTAAGGTGAACTTAGATTGAAGTTGCATTGGGTAGGTCTTAAGTGAAGGAGATAAACTGGTTAGTTTATTCCTGAATTAATATCTCTTATAGTGGATTTCCTCCCTGGCTTGGTAGCCCCCAGAGTAGGTGTTGTTTCACACTGAACTGGGTAAACAATTGACTGTGTTATTTACTGCTTTTAGTTTTACTGTCTTGACGAGTGTCAGATACGGTGTCATAACATTCACTGTGACATAAAGTATCTGCAGCCAGAATTTCAATTGGCATCAGAGCAGGCACCCTGCTTGTCTTACTGGGTGAGATCTAGGGATATTATTTTCTGGCGCTATGGACAAAGAAGGAGGTTTTGGAAACAGACCACCCATTCTGGATGGATCAAATTATGACTACTGGAAACCTCGTATGATTGCCTTCTTAAAATCACTGGACAAAAAGGCTTGGAGAGCTGCTGACAAAGGATGGAACCATCCCACCATAACTGGGAAAGATGGGACAATCAGTCTGAAACTTGAGGAAGAATGGAGCAAAGAAGAAGATGAGTTAGCCCTGGGTAACTCCAAATCTTTAAATGCCTTGTTCAATGGAATTGATAGAAACATATTCAGACTAGTACATCAATGTGAATTGGCCAAGGAGGTTTGGGACACTCTCAAAACTACACATGAGGGCACATCCAAAGTAAAAATGTCAAGGCTTCAGATGCTGACTACCAAATTTGAGAACCTAAGGATGATGGAAGATGAGACCATTCATGAGTTTCACATGAACATCTTGGAAATTGCCAACACCTCAGGAGCATTGGGAGAAAAGATGTCAGAAGAAAATCTGGTGAGAAAGATTCTCAGATCTTTGGCTAAAAGATTTGCAATGAAGGTGACTGCTATAGAGGAAGCTCAGGATATCTGCAACTTGAAGGTGGATGAACTTATTGGGTCTCTTCAGACCTTTGAGATGGGGATCAGTGACAATGTTGACAAGAAAAACAAGAGCATAGCACTTGTATCTAATACTGAAGATGAAAACAAGGAGGATGAAGAAGAAAATATTTCAGAAGCTATAGCCATGCTTGGAAGACAGTTCAACAAACTCATCAAGAGAATGGACCCAAAGTCAAGGTAAAATGTTAAGAACATCCCTTCTGACATCAACAGATCCTATGACTCCAGCAGAAGACCAAAGTCTGAAGAGAAGAGAAATCAAAGCAAAGGAATTCAATGCCATGGATGTGAAGGATATGGGCACATTCGAGCTGAATGTCCAACCTTTTTGAAGAAACAAAAGAAAGGAATGTTTGTTACTTGGTCTGACTGTGACTCAGAAAGTAATTCTGAAGAAGAATCTGCCAAACTAGTTACTGCACTAACTGGTATTTGTGACTCTAGTGATGAGGAAGTGACATTTGAAGAACTGGCTGACTCCTACAAGAAGTTATGTATCAGAAGTGCTGAAGTATGTCAGCAAAATGAGAGACAAGCAAAACTCTTAGTAAAGTTGGAGGCTGAGAAGAAGGCAGGCGTTGATACTATAAGTCATCTAGAAGAGGAAGTTCAAATGCTAAACTCAAAACTTGACCAGATGACCAAATATGTCAAGATGTTGACAAATGGAACTGACAAATTAGAAGAAATACTTCAGGTTGGACAAAATATGGGAGACAAGTCTGGTCTGGGATTTGTGGCAGCAAAGAATTCTATTGTAGACAAGAAGAAGATCAGGCCTGATAAACAAATGTCAAAGAAGATGTCACAACATAGCACTCAACATCGCAAACAGAGAAATATGAAGAAAAAGTATCAAAGATGGAGATGTCATCATTGTGGGAGGTTTGGTCACATAAAGCCATTCTGCTTCAAATTATATGGTTATCCAATTCAGACCCCAGTTGTCAAACCTAAGTCTAACAAGACACCATATACTCAACAGTGGAAGAAAAAGGCTACTACCCTGATAGCTCACACCTCCCTTAGAGTCTCTGCAAAGGAAGACTGGTACTTTGACAGTGGGTGTTCTAAACACGTGACTGGAATTAAGAATATTCTCAATAATGTTAAACCTCACACTACTAGTTATATGACTTTTGGAGATGGTGCTAGAGGAGAAATCAAAGGAGTTGGAAACTTGGACTGTCCTGGATTTCCAAACCTAAATGAAGTATTGCTAGTAAAAGGCTTGACTGCTAATCTTATAAGTATCAGTCAATTATGTAATCTAGGATTCAAGGTCAACTTCACCAAGTTAGAATGCCTTGTAACTAATGAGAAACAAGAAGTTGTAATGAGAGGTGTCAGATCTAAAGACAATTGTTACTTATGAGAGTCTGAGAACACTAATTATTCTTCTGTGTGCTCTATTGCCAAAGAAGAAAAAGAAGTGAAACTGTGGCACCAAAAACTTGATCATTTACATCTAAGAGGAATGAAAAGGATTATATCCATGGAAGCAGTCAGAGGGATTCCAATGTTGCAAATTGATGAAGGGAGAGTATGTGGTGAATGTCATGTTGGAAAGCAAACTAGAATGTCACATCCAAAGTCAAGACATCTGACTACCTCTAAGGTGTTAGAACTTCTACACATGGATCTGATGGGACCAATGCAGGTAGAAAGTCTTGGTGGAAAAAGATATGCCTATGTTGTTGTGGATGATTTTTCCATATTCACCTGGATTAACTTCATTAGAGAAAAGTCTGATGTATTTGAAGTTTTTAAGGAACTGTGCAAAAGAATTCAAAGAGAGAAAGAAGGATGCATTGTCAGGATCAGAAGTGATCATGGCAAGGAATTTGAAAACAGTAAGTTTGATGAGTTCTGCTCCTCAGAAGGAATTAATCATGAATTCTCTTCACCCATAACTCCTCAACAAAATGGAGTTGTGGAAAGGAAAAACATAACTATACAGGAATCTGCCAGAGCAATGATACATGCCAAAAGACTTCCTATTCATTTTTGGGCTGAAGCTATGAATACAGCTTGTTATGTCCATAACAGGGTCACCTTGAGAAAGGGAACATCATCCACCATTTATGAACTTTGGAAAGGAAGAAAGCCTACAGCGAAGTACTTCCATGTATTTGGAAGCAAATGCTATATTCTGACAGATCGTGAACAAAGGAGAAAGATGGACCCTAAAAGTGATGAAGGAATATTCCTAGGATACTCTACCAACAGCAGAGCTTATAGGGTATTCAATTCCAGGACCAAAGTTATGATGGAATCTATAAATGTCATAGTGGATGATTACCATGAGGAAACAAATGTCCCATATGATGTTGAGACATTCTTTGAAACTTTAACTTAAAAGGATGATATTCCTAAAAATACTTCATCAGAATCTGAATCAAAGGAAGCTAACAAATACCCCTCCATCAGAATTCAGAAAGATCATCCTAAGGAACTCATCATAGGAGATCCTAATAGTGGAATCATTACAAGATCTAGAGAAATCATCTCAAACTCTTGTTTTGTATCTAAGATTGAACCAAGAAATGTTAAGGAAGCTTTAACTGATGAATACTGGATTGGAGCAATGCAAGATGAATTGAACCAATTCAAGCAACATGAAGTATGGGAGTTGGTTCCTAGACCAGGAGGAACAAACATCATTGAAACAAAATGGATCTACAAGAAAAAATCAGATGCTGAAGGAGTTGTCACCAGGAATAAGGCAAGACTTGTTGCTCAAGGATACACTCAAGTTGAAGGGGTTGATTTGATGAGACGTTTGCTCCTGTATCCAAACTGGAATCAATCAGACTCCTATTGGGTATTTCTTGTCTCCTCAAGTTCAAGTTATTTCAGATGGATGTAAAAAGTGCCTTCCTAAATGGGTACTTAAATGAGGAAGTTTATGTGGAACAGCCTAAAGGATTTGTGGATCCAAACTGCCCTGATCATGTCTACAAATTGAGGAAAGCTTTATATGGCCTGAAACAAGCTCCTAGAGCATGGTATGACAGGTTGACAAAATTCCTCTCTGACAAAGGATACAGTAAAAGAGGCTTGGATAAAACTCTTTTTGTCAAAAATGAAGGAGGAAAGATAATGGTAGCTCAAATCTATGTTGATGACATAGTGTTTGGGGGAATGTCAGATAAAATGGTTAAACATTTTGCTGACCAGATGCAAGCTGAATTTGAAATGAGCCTCATGGGAGAATTGACCTACTTTCTTGGACTGCAAGTCACACAGATGGAAGACTCAATCTTCTTGTCTCAAAGCAAGTATGCAAAGAACATTGTCAAGAAGTTTGGGATGGAGAATGCCATTCACAAAAGGACTCCTGCACCTACTCACTTAAAGTTGTCCAAAGATTCAAGTGGGGTCAAGGTGGACCAAAGCTTATACAGAAGTGTGATAGGAAGTTTGCTATACTTAACAGCTAGCAGACCTGACATTGCTTTTGCAGTTGGAGTATGTGCAAGATACCAGGCTGAACCCAAAGTAAGTCATATCAACCAAGTGAAGAGAATTTTGAAGTATGTAAGTGGAACCCACAACTATGGCTTGTTGTACTCTCATGGATGTGAACCAACTTTGACTGGTTACTGTGATGCTGATTGGGCTGGAAGTGCTGATGATAGAAAGAGCACCTCTGGAGGATGTTTCTTCTTAGGAAATAATCTTGTTTCCTGGTTCAGCAAGAAATAGAACTGTGTGTCTCTATCTACTACTGAAGCTGAATACATAGTAGTTGGTAGTAGCAGTTCTCAAATGATCTGGATGAAACAGATGCTTACTGAGTATAATGTCACACAAGATGTTATGACATTGTACTGTGACAATCTGAGCACTATCAACATTTCCAAGAATCCTATTCAGCATAGCAGGACCAAGCATATTGACATTAGACATCACTTCATCAGAGATATTATAGAGGAGAAGACGATTAAACTGGAACATGTTGCCACAGAACTACAACTGGATGACATTTTTACCAAGGCACTTGATGCAAATCAATTTGAAAATTTGAGGGGCAAGCTGGGTATTTGCCAACATGAAGATATGTAGCAATTAATTTTGCTCAAAACAAGGGATGAAAGAGATGTTTTTGTTAAGTCTACTCTGATTGGGCTAAGCATCTACTTCCTTATTTCTTTCCAAGATTTTAAGAAGTTGAGTAGACGCTCATTTATCTCACTCCTCTCGCGTTTCTGCAAAATTCTTCAATCTCTCAAACGAAGACTGCACTATTACTGCTACCTGCTTTCTAAAACTCTCAAAATGTCTCAACTATCCATGACTTCATCCTCTTCAAAGACAACTGCTTCTTCCGCATCCTCTGATCGAGAACCTAGGGCAATCACAAAATGCATGGATTCTGATGTTCTGGAGATAACTCCTCTTCGTGAACTGGCAGCTGACCCCACTAAGGTTAAGAAGCTGCGAACCAGACATGCAAGGAGGTCACAAGCTTCTTCATCTGGTAAACCCTCTCAACCATCATCTTCTGTTGCTTCGGAAATAGAAAATAGGGAAGGCTCAGCTTATGTTCATCAAGCTATAGCTAGACTTGTCACTAGGATTCTAAATGAGAATCACTCTGTACCTGGCATTTTTGTACCCTTGAATCAAGAATCTGCTAGTCCAAATGTTGAAATAAATCCAGATGTCTCTCAGAATGTTGAGACACCAGATGATAACATTAGGAAATCTCCTGAAAATCTTGATGATCACCAGAACCCTAATGAGAAGGATGTTGAACCTCCGATTATTGATGTTGATGAAGAATACTCTGATAATGACTTAATTGCAAATATCAACCCTAGCATAGCTAGAAGAATGATGAACAGAAAAGGAAAGACTGTTGATATTGTTCATAAGAAAACCAGGTTTGAGAACAAGACTGGAGTAGAAACTGTGAAGGCTGGATTATCAAAAGGGAAGGTGAAAACTCGAGTACTTGCTGGTAGTCTCTCAAAACCTGTGAGACAACCAATAGCAAAGAAAAGGAAAGAACCTGAACCCTCTGAATCTGATGAGGAATCAGAATTTGAATTTGATGTTGAAGACATTCCTCTCAAAAGGAAACTCTCCTCAAGCAAAATGCCTAAAGTCCCTGAAGTCCCCACTGACAACATTTCCTTTCACCATCCTGAGAATGCAAACAGGTGGAAGTATGTAAGTTTGAAAAGGATAGCCTTGGAAAGAGAACTGAACACCAGTGCCATGGAATGTAAAGATATCATGGATCTAATCAAAACTGCTAGTCTAATAAATAATGTTGTAAAGTTTACCAACGGCTATGAAGTTCTTGTCAAAGAATTCATAGTGAATTTATCTGAAGGGTGTGCTGATGGAAAGTCAGTTGACTTTAAGTGTGTATATGTGAGAGGAAGGAAGGTAAAATTCTCTCCCTTTGAAATAAACAAATTCCTAGGAAGACCAGATGATGCTTTCCCTGAGCTAGAGGTTACTGACAACCAAGTGTGCCAAACCATCACTGCAAACCAAGTCAAGAGCTGGCCCTTAAAAGGGAAACCGAATGCAATCAAGCTGAGCATGAAATTTGCCATTTTGCACAAAATTGGTGCAGCTAACTGGGTTCCCACCAACCATAAATCAACCATCTCCACAGGCTTGGGAAGATTCATTTATGATGTTGGAACCAGGACAAACCTTGACTATGGCAAGTATATCTTTGATCAAACCATAAAACATGCTGGAAGCTATGCTATTAAAGGCCCAATTGCTTTTCCCTCTCTCATATGTGGTATAGTCCTTGCTCAGTATCCTGACATTCTAGTCGAAAAAGATATTGTATGCAAAAGAGCCCCTGCTCTTGGGTTGCACTATAAGCTATTTCAGGGAACACATGTTCCTGACATTGTCATGACATCAGCTGAGACATCAACTGTGAAATCTCATTCCAAGAAAACTGATGTTATAGATGTGCTGAAGGAAACCTGCAAAGAGCTTGACACAAGGAAAAGGACTCTTGAGGACCTGATTGCCAGACTAGAACAGGAGGAGATTGAAGGACAAAGGAGGGAAGAGGATGCTGCTGAAGACCAGCTTCATGCTGAAGACAATGCCTCCTTTGAAGATGACAGTGCTTGAAGATCATTGCAGTTGAAAAGTTTGCTGCTGGTACCTGATGCTGCAATTGACTTTTGAATTTTTTTTTCTCTGTGTTTATATTGTTTTTGGATGACTGTATAAAAGTACATGTATCTTTGGCCTATTTATGGCTAAAGAGGGGGAGAAGAATTTGTGTGATAATTTATTTTAAAAGAATTAGACTTGGTGGATTTTATTAATTCTGTTGCTTTCTAATCTTTGATTGTTTAGGGGTTTTAGCCAAAAATTTGCCAAAGGGGGAGTTTGTAAGTGTTTGGATGTTGGTATGATTTTTGGTAAAACCAGTTGTGTGAATGTCATGACTGATGTCATAACATTCTGGGACACAAGGCACATTTTTCTGAAAAAGAATGTCATACAGGAGCTGCTCAATATGAGTGTTTAGCTGATCATTATGCAATGATCATATTTAGTGCATTCTACCAAAATCTGTAAACATGATTCTTGTTGTCATAACCAATGTTAAGACATCCTATACTGAACTAACACTTGTGCAGATTTATTATTTTTTGAGAAGTTTCAGGAATCTGGTTATTCAGTCCAGATCAGATTCTCACGTGGACTTAGGTTAACTTTGCTTAACCCTAATCTTGTTGTTAAAGTCCCATGACCAAGTCTTGAGGTTAAACCTAATTAACCCTAGTTATTTTCGTGGAAGCCCTAACTGAAGAATAGCAGCCTATATATTCCTCATGAAGACTGTTGGTGGAAGATACTTTTGACAGAAGATCAATAAGGGACTGTATAGTTGTAACTACTGTAATCCAAGCAATTATCATTGTGATAAGTGACTTGGAGTAGGATTTGGTTGTAAGGGTTGTGTATCACTCAAAGCTTTGAAGCATGAGTGTTTGTGTCACTTGATTAAAGCTTTGAAGCAAAGTCAAGTTGGGATTGTGTATCACTCAAAGCTTTAAAGCATGAGTGTTTGTGTTACTTGATTAAAAGCTGTGAAGCAAAATCAAGTGTATGTTCTGAAGAGTGTCTTCATAATGTCACTAGTCAATTGTTTAATGTCACTGCTGTGATTGAGGGGGAGTGAGTAGGAACTCAGGTTTAAGGTGAACTTAGATTGAAGTTGCATTGGGTAGGTCTTAAGTGAAGGAGATAAACTGGTTGGTTTATTCCTGAATTAATATCTCTTATAGTGGATTTCCTCCCTGGCTTGGTAGCCCCCAGAGTAGGTGTTGTTTCACACTAAACTGGGTAAACAATTGACTGTGTTATTTACTGCTTTTAGTTTTACTGTCTTGACGAGTGTCAGATACGGTGTCATAACATTCACTGTGACATTAAGTATCTGCAGCCAGAATTTCAAAAACCAACACTTTGTATACATTTTTATAGAGACGAGAATCATTACAAAGTTTACCGAAACAAAGGCATTTTCAAAATATTTTCAAACTTACATCAAACACAAACATATTTACAAAGCATTTCAAAGTGAGTTAGAAACTAAGAGCCTGTAGACAACTACGGATGAAAAGGGTGCTAACACCTTCTCTTTTCATAACCTACCCCCCGAACTCAAGAAAGATCTCAAAAAGGTCTTTCCTGTTCTTTTCACTCTTTCCTTCATTGGATAAAAGAAAAGCTGGTGGCGACTCTTATTATCCGCAATAAATGCGATAAAACGCAAAACACCCAAGTCATTTCTCCCACTGTATTACAGTTCCCCGACAGATTTTCCTCAAATAAGAAAGTAGGAGTCCCCAGCAGAAACAATCCCCAGAAGATCGAAGATACACATACTCTTCATCCCCAGCGACAGTCAGGGGTTTATTTTCCCCAGACAAAGGTGCTGCTCGAGTTTACAAATGCACTTTAATAACATTTCACGTTTATACATCATTTACCAATATCATAGCATATATATACAAAATGCATAAGCACAGTCTCATTTATTTTGAGAACATTATTACGTAATGCATTTTATACATCATGACATCACATACAGCTAACTATTTACCTTTTCAGGAAAGATCAATCGGCAAACATCATCAACTACTTATATGACCTGACAATCTTTTCAAAGGCTACATCTGACGAAGGGCTATTTCAGCATTTTTCCTCAGAAGGTCACACTCAAGACCTCTGTTGGTTCAGTTTAAATCGACAAATGATTTATCCTAATTATTTTCCAGTAGACACTTTTTCTTGTTTAGTTTAAGTTTCCCAAAGACTTATTTTGATTCTTAGCCAGTTAAAGACACTCAAGACCTTTGTTGGTTCAGTTTAAATCGATCAATAATTTATCCTGATTCTTTTCCAGTAGACACTTTTTATGGTTTAGTTTAAGTTGCCCAACAACTTATTCTGATTCTTATCCAGTTAAAGATAATTATAGACATTTGCTGGTTCAGTTTAAATCGACCAATGATTTATCCTGATGCTTTCCCAGTAGATCTTTCTCTGGTTCAGCTTAAATCGCTCAAAGATTTATTCTGATTCCTATCCAGTTAAAGTTAAGTACAAACATCTGCTGGTTCAATTTAAATCGACTAATGATTTATCCTGATGCTTTTCCTGTAGACCTTTCTCTGGTTCAGTTTAAATCACTCAAAGATTTATTCTGATTCTTATCCAGTTAAAATTAAGTACAGACATCTGTTGGTTCAGTTTAAATCAACCAATGATTTATCCTGATTCTTTTCTGGTGGACTCTTTCTCTGGTTCAGTTTAAATTGACTCAATGATTTATTCTGATTCTTATCCAATTAAAGATAATTAAAGACCTCTGTTGGTTCAGTTTAAATCGACCAATGGTTTATCCTGATTCTTTTTTTGGTAGATACTTTCTCTGGTTTAGCTAAATCGTCCAAAGATTTATTCTGATTCTTATCCAGTTAAAGATGAATCAAGACCTCTGTTGGTTCAGTTTAAATCGACCAATGATTTATCCTGATTCTTTTCTGATAGATACTTTCTCTGGTTCAGTTAAATCGTCTAAAGATTTATTCTGATTCTTATTCAGTTAAAGATAAATCTAGACCTCTACTGGTTCAGTTTAAATCAACCAATGATTTATCTTGATTCTTTTTCCGGTAGATAATTTCTGCTGGTTTAGTTTAAATCGACCAATGATTTATCCTGATTCTTTTCCAGTAGACCTTTCTCTAGTTCATTTTAAATCAACCAAAGATTTATCTGATTCTTATCCAGTTGAAGACAATAAAGACCTTTTTTTGGTTCAGTTTAAATTGCCTAAATATTTATTCTGATTCTTATCCATGTAAAGATAATTATATACTTCTGTTGGTTCAGTTTAAAGGACCAATGATTTATCCTGATGCTTTTCCAGTAGGCACCTTTCTCTGGTTCAGTTTAAATCGCCCAAAGATTTATTCTAATTGTTATCCAGTTAAAGACAAGTACAAACATCTATTGGTTCAGTTTACATCGACCAATGATTTATCCTTATTCTTTTTCAGTAGACACTTTTTCTGGTTCATTTTAAATCACCTGAAGATTCATTCTGATTCTTATCCAGTTAAAGACAATTAAGACCTTTTCTGGTTCATTTTAAGTCAAATCAAAGGCTTATTCTGATTCTTATCCAGTTAAAGACACTGAAGACATCTACTGGTTCAATTTAAATCAACCAAAGATTTATTCTGATACTTCTTCCAGTTTGAAGTCAACAATTATTTTGGATGGGATCTATAAGCCCATCTCCGACGACTCTCCAAATGAAATATATAAGCCCATCTCCGACAACTCTTTGCACCTCTCTAAATGGAATCTATAAGCCCATTCCCGATACAATACACTAACAATTTTACCTCTTGCACGGGCGAGTGCAAATTTTTAGGCACTTAAGTGTTCAATCGTCTTCTACCATAAAGTCACGAATGGCGGACATGTAAATCTAACTCTTCAAGTTTAATAAGATTGAATAGGGGCAGCTGTTGTACCCCAAAAATTTCCCTCCCCTTTCTTTCTCAAGACACTCTTTCAAGGCTTCTCAGATATTCAAGGCACTCAAGGGTTGACTAGTCAAGATACTCCTCCCAAGCCAAAGGCCTACGACTAGGGTTTGGAGTTTCTCAAGGAAATTTGGTTTACAAAGGTCTCAATTGGCTTCCATGGTTCTTCATAGGTCCTCAACAATGTCTATGTCAAGTTTTAAGCCCTACATCAAAAGTTTGCTCAGTCAATGGGCCAGATGATTGAAAATCAATTGTATTGATCAAAAAGTCAATTATGGTCAACATGCAGTCAAACTTCAATATTTTTGTTCAACATTAACATTTTCAAGTGATATTCATCATTTTATCAAGGTTTGGTCATGATTCCCCAAGGAAAGCTCTCAAATCATCAAAAGTCAAGATTTGTCAAATTAGGGTTTCCTTAGGAGAAGTTAACTGAACTTTGACCAGGCATAACTTTCACATGCTTCATCAACTTTTACCCAACCAAAGCTCATATGGAAGAAAATCCAATTCTTTATAAATTTTATTTTACTCTCAAGTCCAAAAGATGCTTCATTTGGAAGATATGAGCTAATACATTATAGGTCATTTTCAAAAGTCAACAAAAGACACTTTTTGCCAAGGCAACTTACATTAAGATAATATCTTCAAAGAAAAAATGATCAACATAGAGATTGTAGAGGACATCTTGAGATTTTTAAAAAGTCCAAGATCATCTTCAAAAGATGAAAGTTGAGAAATTTATGAGTTACACAAGTAATGGAATTTTGAAGAAATTCATGAAGTGCAAATTGAGCAAAAATTACAATTTTGAACCAATGGGCCTAATTTTTGGGACTAAAATGTGTTCATGATATGTTAGAGGACCCTTAAAACCATTCTCTTATTTTTCATGATTTCAATTTATTTTATGTGAATTTTTATTCATTTAAAACAAATTAAATCAAAACAAAAATGAAGTTAATGGGCTTAGGCGCATGTTTGGATTTGTGGGTCAAGATTGAAGCCCAAATAATTCGTGTACCCAGCTACAATATGACCAGGTTCATGCAAGTTCAAAAATGGCAAGGATATGGCAAGTTTGGAAACTATTTAAATTGTTTGATATTGGTTTGAAAAGGGCCTTCATGACTTGATTATTTCCATGTACGTCAGCTCATCTCTCCTTCTATAAATACTGAGCCAAAGCACAGTAAAACGGCCATGCATAGCTGCTCAAAGAAACACTCCATAATTCTCAAAAATTTCTCAAAGTTGAAAAATCCGTATCTTCATTTCCAGGCAGTTGCAGTCCAAATAAGTGACCAAATCATATTCCTGAGGCTTCCAGGAGTTGGACCAAGCTCATAACCAACCCCTTTCATGCCCAGAACTCCATTACATCATCCCTCCGTTTTGGTAAAAATTTGAATCTCAAATTCTCTGAATCATGTAATTTAAATCCATATTACGTATATATTCATGTTATTTGTGACATCTGGTTTAGAACTAACGTGCTACATGCGAGTTTAGGTGCATCAATCCAAGAACACCATTGTTAGGGCACGAGGGGTTGATTTCTTTGTATCTCTGTATATAGTCATTTTTAGGAGAAATGTATGACACCATTAGATCGGCAGTCCCTGATTTAGGGGGGTAGCTTAAACCTTGGGCCTTGACCTTGTCTTTTTGTAGGTTCACATTTTGATGTGGTCGGAGAAGATGATCGGAGTTTGACTTCGGCGTCCCTGAGTCCTATTGACTCCGGCCAAGGGTTTGCATGGCTAAATACGCGTTCCTGATTCGCTCATTTAAACAACAGTGACCCACTTGGGCGCGTGCGTGTTATAAATAAAATATGTTTGAATTTTTGTAATATGTTTGTTTATTTGTCTTTGATGTAACGAATAACCAGTTGGCCCAGTGGTAGCATGCATGTTCTTAGAGCGTACCCTTACTAGGTCATGCGTTCGACCCAGGCTGCAAGCAAATTTTCTTTTTTTCTAACATTTGTTTCAGATCTAGTGCGTATGAGGTTAAGCAAGCGTGTGATATGGCTTAAATCAGCATCATCAGATTATCAGATCATAAATCAAGCGCTCCAAAACAATGGTGACTATGGTGCACTTCAAAGCGTGTTTCCCCACTGGATCAAACGCATCTCCTGGGCTCAGTTGTATTTGGGCCTAGCAGATTCTGTTTCTCACACCCCCATTTCTTTTTGCAACATGGCACATTATTATTTTTTTATTTGTTTGTTTTTAATTAACATTTTTAATCTTTTCTTTTTAATCAACAAAAAATTAGAAAAATCATAAAAAAAATTAAAAAGGATTAGGTTTAGGTTTTTTCTTGATCAAATTTAATTTTCACAAATTAATTAATTATTTAATCACTTTTGTTTTTTAATTAAACTAATTAGAACTAGGTTTCTTTAATTTAACTATTTTTCTAAACAAAAAAAGATTAAAAACAACAAAAACATTTTCTAATGCTTAGAGTTTCTTAGGGTTTTTCATCTTTTCCCTTTTCTTCTCCACGCGCTCGTTTATTATTTCGTATTATTACTTTCATGAATAATTGTAACTGCTTAAAGGTATGTAATAGTTTAATCTAGGACTTTTTTTTTACATTTTTTCCCCATTTTGGTTTGTATTTTCCCCATCCCGAAGTGATGTAATAGCGTAGTTTAATTCCCGCATCTTTATTTTTTTTTTGTATATATTTAATTGTTAGATGTATGCTAATAGGTTTGCATGACAAGACTAAAAGCAAACGGTAGAAAATCTTAAATATCCAAGATAAATAAACTGAAACACAACACACTTCGCACACGCACACCTCTAAGGTACCTCCACTTGTTCCCTTCGGAAAAATAAACAGTCATGTCCCTCGAACATGGGGACACTTTAGCAAAGTCCCTTTGATACAAAAAAGATCATAGTCTCTTGATGACCCTTCAATGCTGCCTTCGGTAAACGATCTAGTCCCTTACGATAAAATTGCTAAAATGCCCTACGAGTTTCTTTTATAATTGTACGATGACCCGCGTCTGTCCCTCAAAACATCCAATGATAGGGCTACCTACTAATTAATGGTAGGATAGCACTATCTAAAGGAAAAGAGGAAAAGAACAAAGACCATTCGAGTAGGTAGACAACTTGTAGTTGCTTGCTCATAAGATAAACCATTTTCTCACACATACACTCTCTTTTTTCTAAATATTTTCAAAGATAAAAAACACTTTGTATGCATTCTCAACGATACGAGAATCATTACAAAGTTTTCCGCACTAAGGATGTTAACACCTTCCCTTTCCATAACATACCCCCCGAACTCAAAATCTTTAAAAAGGTCTTTCATGTTCTTTTCACCCTTTCCTTTGCTGGATAAAAGAAAAGTCGATGGTGACTCTTTCTAACCGCAACATTTGCGATAAAATGCAAAACCAGTAAAGTCAGTTCTCCTACCGTATTACAGAGACCCATACGAGTGACAGTTACTTGAACTAGGTTTGAGTCCTATAGAGAACCTGATATCCACCATAAAATTTGAATCATATGACACAAGTTAAGAAATAAAAGTGACACAATTGGTTTATACAAGTTCACCTTAAATAAGGCTACTCTTGTCCCCCCGCCAAGGTGATTTTGCCTTAAAAAGGATTTAATCCACTAATCTTGAAAAATTACAAACAACTTCTAAGAGTTTATAAAAACACCTTAGCTCTCAAGTATACAGACTATCACCTAGTCACTTGAGGAAAACAATCTCAAAATATTTACAATCAAACAGTGTTTAGAATAGTGCTTCTAGAAAAGCAGATTTAACACTACAATGAAGAACAAATGTTTATACACAAATATGAGCAACAACTCTTGTGTATACGATAATGATAATTACACAAAAATGAGCAATAACTTTTTGTGTGTTAGATTGAGAAGAAAATGATAACACAAAACTGAGCAACAACTCTTGTGTTGACTTTGTCTCTTTGAAGAATATTTCTCACTTGGATTTCTTTGCACATAACTTTTCCTTGTTTCAATACTTCTTCTTGTTCAGAAAATGATTCGTAATTTTTCTTCAATAAAATAGTTCCCTTTATATAGGCTAAGAAAAATGGACAGTTGGATAGTACCAAAACATCAGTTTTGTTTGCCAACTGCCACAACGGTAGCATCAAATCATGGGAGACAAGTTCCTTTGATTGTATAATCTATTCTTCACCATTGTGGAATAAGTATAGTATTATTGTACTATTTTCTTCTTGTGCAAGTTTTCTTGATCTTATCTTCTAATTGAATACTTCTGATCTGAAGTAATAATGAGGAGTCCAAAAGAGATCATGTTCTTGTTCTTAGTCTTCAGATGGAATATTTCTGATTTGAAACTATTAGGAAAAAATTGTTACATAAAAAATATATGTATTATTATTGTGATACGGTGGGAGAACTGACTTGAGGTTTGCGTTTTGTATTCGCAAATGTTGCGGTTAGCAAGAGTCGCCACCGACTTTTTATTTTATCCTAAGGAAAGGTTAAAAAGCACAGCAAAAACCTTTTGAGATGTTTTCTTGGGTTCGGGGAGTAGATTATAGAAAGGGAAGGTATTAGCACCCTTTCTATCCATGGTTATCCATGGGCTCTTAGTTACTTGCTTAGATCACTTGCCTTTTGTTTTCAATTGTTTTAAATGGTGCTTGAGTGTGTGGGTTTTGAAAATGTTTTTGAAAAGAGGCCAATGTGGTGGCAACCTTTGTAATGATCCATGTGGGGATGTATACAAAGATGTATGTCTTTTGAAAAAGTTTTCATTTGTTTTTGAAAGTTGTTTTGAAAGTGTTGTGAGGTGTGATTTTGAAATTAGGCAAGTGTTTTGTTTTGCAAGTTGATTCAAGTAACTAAGAGGTTATCTACTCCTAAATTTCTCAAAAAGATTATTGCTATACTTTAACCCTTTTAACAAGTTTGCTCCACCATTGTATTTGGTGGGTAACCTTGTGTTAGGATGTGAGAGGGACAAGCGCGGGTCATCGTTTTAGACCATAATTGCAACGGCGTTAAATGTCTTTGGGCAATTTCTTTAAGGGACTTGATCATTTGTTTTTTTGTTTGTTTTGAAAAGTTTTGTCGAGGGACTATGATCATTCAAATTGTTTGTTTTGCCCAAAGAAGTTTAACATGCAACATGGCCCTTTTATTTGAAGGCAACAAGTGGAATACCCTAGGGGGGTGCAAGTGTGATTTGTGTGTCCATTTTCATGTTTGTTTATCTTGTATTAAGTCAAACTATTTTTTATCGTTTTTTCGCATACAAACCCTAATTCTAACATGTTATCATTAGAAAGCAATAAAGTGCGAGATTAAAGTTACTAAGCTATTACAAAACCAAATATGGGAAGGGGGGTACAAATGTTCAAATGGGGATGTTGACAAGAATTTAAATCTAAATTATTACAGCATTTGGAATATTTGCAATTTAAATAATGCATAATTAAATGTAAATTAAATAAATATGTGAAATGCAAAAAGAAGGTTTTTATGTGTATGAGAAAAGTATGGTTTATGTAAAAGGGAAAAGAAAATAAAAATGTATTATTTTTTTAGTATTTTGAACTTAGGGTAAAAACCCTAATTTTAAAGAAAAAAGTATTATTTTCTAATTTAATACAACTATTTATTTATTATTTATAGAAATAAAATAAAATGAAGTGTATTGTGAAAAAAGGTATTTTTATATCAAATATTAATAAAAATGAAAAAATCAAGTATTTTTTATATTTTTGTCTTAAATATATTAATAATCACATATATATATATATATTAAACCCTAAATATGTATTATACAAAATAAATATTTATTTAATATTTTAATAAAATAAATAAAAGAGTATTTTTTGTGTGAAATATTTTCAGAAAGTAAATGAAAATAAAAATTGTATTTACATTATTTTTACATTTTTATTCTAATAATCATATATATATATATATTTATGTACAAACAAAGAAAATAAACAAATAAATATGCAATAAATGCAAAAAGTGATGAAAAAAATATTTTTAATTTTTAAATGGCATGAGAAAAAATAAACAAAGTCAGCCAAAAAAGAAAAAGTCAAAAATGTTAAAAAATGAGCAAATGGGCTCAGGGGGGTGTAAACCAAAAAAGATGGTGTGAAAAGCAAAATAACACAGGCCCAGCCCATTGACCATTGTCTTCAACCTCCAGCTTCAAACATTTGAAAAAAACGCGCGCCTCTTGCTTCAATGTCTAACTCCTGATTCTTGGCTTTTCAGCAAAAACTCATAACACAAGAAATGTTCAGCATGAAGAGACGGTTTCAACCATATAAATAACTTGACCTATCTCTCTAAGATGAGGGAGAATTTCTCTCCCCCTCTTTTCTGACCTAACTTTTCATCAATGTTCAGACATGAAATTCTCTAAGCACACGAAACATAAATGAAATCTAATCATATGAGCATGTTCAGGGCTATGATTGTGACATGTTTTCTTCAAAAACCTAAAGCTAACAATGCCTAATAAGAGAGATAGAACTCCATGAATATACCTGTTCAGTTGGAATCGAGCTTGGCAATGGAGGATGTTTCAGAGTGAAATGATGACTTGTACAGCTTCCTTGAAGTGTAAGGATGCTTTTCCAATTCCTACTTTGTCTTGAAACTCCCTGAATCGAGCTAGTGAACTCCAACTACAAAACAGAAAATTGAAAATGGTGAAGTGGCTTGGAGGTGTTACAGGTCTGATTTTAGGACATGGTTAGCTTGCATATATTGTAGGGAAGGTAGAGGAAAAGGTTTGAATCAAAATGCTTGAAGGGATTGGGAGTTTGCACTCAAACTGCAGGGGCTCCCCTGTTTGTGCAGTTTTGAGGTGATTTTGAGATGGAGGGTGCTTCAGATGGCAAAGGCTCGTGTGTTAGCTTGGATTTGGTCTATGAAAAGTGTTTGATAACTTTGTTCTTCTGTTTCTAAGCTGAGATGAGAGTTAGCATAAGTTATGGACTTTTCTTCACACTTAAGCTACAAAATGCCACTTTGCTTTCTAGGTCAGTACATGCCCTCTAACTATGCTGCTATCCCTTGCCCTGATCAGTGCAATTTGCTCACAAACTTGTGCCAAGAAGATCTTGCTTGTACTTGCTTGGATTTCTAATTGACATAAAGCAAGCTTTTCAAGAATGGAAATAATGCTTTTTCTAGTTTAGGCTTAATTCCTTGTGTAATGACCAAAGGCTTAGAATAACAACTTGATTCATTGGTTTTGCATTAAATTAAGGAGTGTAATTTGGTTTTAGGACCTGTAAAGTAGCACAAACTATGCTGAGTTCAAATTTGCCAAGTTTATGAACATGCTTTGATGAAGAACAAAAGTGAATTTTTGCCAACTTGTGAAATTCGAATCTCTCAAGTTATGAGGTTGTTTGATGAGTTCTTGGACATTTTGGAAAGCTTGGAATGTGTACTACAATCCATCTTTGAAATGCAAATCAAAATTCCAAGTGGAAGGGTATGAAAAGTGGCCTTGAAGTAGGGTAGAAAACCTTGTCAAAATAGGTCAAATTTCACTAAGTTAAAAGATGGTTTAGTGCCCTTATTCAAAAAATTATAACTTGAGATACAAGCTTCAAATGAGAAAACTTTGTGAATCAAAGTTGTAGACTATGCAACAAGCTACAACTTTCATGTTTTGACTTTTGTTTGAATCCCAATGGATCATGGTGAAAAGATGGGGCAAAGTTGGGAAAAAATTAGGGTTTTCCATAACTTAGAAAAATTCTAAGTTATGAAAAATTCCATTTTCTAACCCTAATTTGCATTTTGAGATTTCTTGGTGAACAAGTTTCATGATTTGGAATGTTTTGATGAAAAATGAATCTTGACTCTTGATTTTGACCAAAAAGTCAAAGTTTGACTTTTCAGTATACAGTCAAAATTGATCAATTGACTGGGAAATTCAACTGTCAATCTTGTGTACTTGGGATCTTTTGAGCTTGATGAACATGTCAAGATAATTCCATTGAGTCCTTGAGGCCATATGTGAGCTTGGTTTGCCATTGGCTAGGTCAAACAGTCAAAAATTGCCTTTGTGCAGTCAAAACCCTAAAAATGACCATTTTGCCCTTTTGATGATCTGATCAAATTTCTTGTGGAATTGTGATCCAAACTTGATCAAATGGTCCATGTGAGTTCATAATGTTGATGTGGATCAAATTTCATGAGGTTTGACTGTCAATTGGCCACAGTTGACTTTTTCCCCAATACAGTTGATTTCTAGGTCAACTATTCAATTGACTGGGTAAAACTTGGAATCAAGACTTGAAACTTGGTATAGGTAAACTTGGGAGTCCAATATGAAGCATGAAAGTCATTTTGGGCATTTTAGGCCAAAACATCCTAGGGCAAACACAAACCCTAATTTGAGTCCACAGTGCAAGGAGAAGCCTTGAGCAGAGGAAACCCTAACTGTATCTTGATCTTCAAAGGTCTTGTGATGAGAAACTGTTGAGGAAATGGGAGGGCAAATTTTGGGGTACAACAATTATCATCAAAACTAGAATTATACTTAGAACCAAATCTTGTTCTAACAACATTAAGCCTGGTCAACTTAATTCCATTTGTATGTCATTTAGGATCATAGATGACAGACGTAGAGGTCCATGTAGGCCTAAAACTCGTATTTTGAAACCAGAACCAGTAACTAGGAATGGTGGAGTTTTGTAGCCTCAATTTGTGCAGCAGATGCAGTAGCAGCAAAACCAATTAATGTCGTAGATGATGCAATAGTTGAATGGTGGTCTTCACCCCCAAGTGATTCAATAAGAAGCTGAAGTTGGTAGTTTTAGGGATTTCTTTTGGATGAATCCTCCTGAGTTTCATGGTGGATTAGATCTTGTAAAATCTCATGAATGGTTAACTAGCATAGAGAGAATCTTTTAGATAGTGCATTGTAGTGAAGAAAATAAGGTTATGTTTCTTTCTCATATGACGAGGAGTCCTGATATTAGGTGGTGGGAGAGTGCTCTAACTCTTATGACTAATCAAGGAGTGCCCAAGTATTGGGAACATTTTAAGACTACTTTTCTGGACAAGTATTTCCCAAGCACCTTGAGAACCCAGAAAGAGTTTGAATTCCAGCAACTTAGGCAAGGTAATATGTCAGTAGCTGATTACTCTGAAAAGTTTGAGGATAGTGTTGCTTACTCCAGGAAAGCCATGTATGCACCAGATGAGAAGTGGAAAGTTAATCAATTTCTATTTTGATTGAGGGGTGAAATATCTCATAATGTTTCTCGGAGAGAGTTCACTACTTATGCGGAGTTGTTGAGACAGTGTTATGTGGCTGAAAATATTTTGAAGAAGGTTTGAGAAGAAAGGGACCGATACAGAGTTGGCCAGAAGGACCAAGGAAGACTGAGTCATTAGTTTGGGCCTAGACCTCAATCCTTCAAAGGAAAATAAGTGCAACATGAAAAATCTACCCAACATCATCAATGTCAAGTGTGTAAGAGGTTTCATTTCTGGAAATGTGCTGGAGGTGTGTTTAGGTGTTTTACATGTCAGAAGGAAACACACATGGCTAGAGATTGCCCTCAGAAGAATGCTCAAGTGTAAACAAAGAGTACTAGTTTAGTTTATACTTTGGATGCAAAGGTGGCTAAGGATAATAATGAATTGATTTCTAGTATGTGTCACTTAAATGATTATCCATGTTTTGTATTGTTTGCTTGTGGAGCAACACACTCTTTTGTATTGATTCAATGTATGGAATGTCTCGGTTTGAAAGCGAGTCCCTTATCTCCTCCCATGGTGGTAAATACCTCCATGGATGATTTTGTAGAAACACCATTGATTTGTGAAAAAAATTGATTTAGGTAAATGATAGAGTTTTTCAGATTGATCTCATATGTTTACCCTTTAAGAAAGTTGACGTGGTTTTAGGAATTTATTGGCTTTCTGCCAATTCAGTGTTCATTGGATGTGAATAAAAGCTAATTATCATTCCATATAGTAAAGTTACTCCAAAGGATGTACTAACTATTATCTTGGAGGATATGGTTGGTATGGTAAATTATTTGTTTAAGGAAAAAATTGTTCACTTGGTTCTCACCAAGGAAACAAGTGAAGGTCTGAAAGTTGCATAAATTTCTGTATTTTGTAAATTTTCATAATAATAATAATAATAATAATAATAATAATAATAATAATAGTAATAATAATAATAATAATAATAATAATAATAATAATAATAGTAATAATAATAATAATAATAATAATAATAATAGTAATAATAATAATACTAGTAATAATAACAATAGTAATAATAATAATAATAGTAATAATAATACTAGTAATAATAGTAATAATAATAATAATAATAATAATAATAATAATAATAGTAATAATAATACTAGTAATAATAGTAATAGTAACAATAGTAATAATAATAATAGTAATAATAATAATAATAGTAATAATAATTATAATAATAGTTATTATTATATTTAAAATGAACATGAAAAGTTACAACAATATTGGTTTCAGAAAAGCATATGTGAATGATACAACATATGTTAGGACGAAAGTTGTTGTAGCAATCAGTAACGTGATGACGATGTGTCGGTAATGAAAAATAAACTAATAATAATAATAATAATAATAATAATAATAATAATAATAATAATAATAATAATAACAACAATAACAATAATAATAATAATAATAATAATAATAATAATAATAATAATAATAATAATAATAATAATAATAATAATAATAATAATAATAATAATAACAATAATAATAACAATAATAATAATAATAATAACAACAACAACAACAACAACAATAATAATAATAATAATAATAATAATAATAATAATAATAGTTATTATTATATTTAAAATGAACATGAAAAGTTACAACAATATTGGTTTCAAAAAAGCATATGTGAATGATACAACATATGTTAGAACGAAAGTTGTTGTAGCAATCAGTAACGTGATGACGATATGTCGGTAATGAAAAATAAATCAAACATTGTCTTATATACTGTGGTGGCAAAACTTTTGTTACATTAGCCACGGGATTTTATCAAATTATTTTAATTAGTATAATAATAATTTTTATTATTATTTGATTTAAATAATTTGATATACTTTTATAATAAGGCAATAATCAAAGATAACTCTACATGATCAATTGTTAAAAATTAATTTAATTATTTAATTAATTTAATTTAATTTAATAATTATAATATAAAAGTGTTTTTATTATTACTTTATTGTGGTGATCGATTATGGTCTTAGTCCTCTTTTATTTTATTTTGGGATTTTAAAATATGACATGCGTGTCGTGCCTTTCTCTATACTCTCTTGATGGAACTTCTTTTTTCTTTTCACTCCCTTGTATGTAAAATGAATATTCTTTGATGTAATATAATGTTATGAAGAAAAGAAGAAGACAAGATAAAAGGAGGACAATCATGGAGATCTAACTTGGAGAAGTATAGATGGGTATTAGGTTTAGTTTAGGTTCTCTCATTGACTTGAGAGAACAATTACGCTAGGGGCCATAATCGTGTATATATATATATATATATATATATATATATATATATATATATATATATATATATATATATATATATATATATATATATATATATATATATATATATATATATATATATATATGCATGTGAATGTATGTTGATTCAATTGAGAGACGTTTTATATGATAAACAAGCCGGTGAGATCAAACTAATTGCAAATTCTCTCAAAATGAATATTAAGTTTATGTTTTCTAAGTTTTAGCACTCATCAAGACTACTATCAAATAATGTAGGTTTTTCTTAATGTGAGGTTCATGTTCTATATTAGTAAGATACGGTGGGATAAATGTAATATCCAATTGCTAAAATATTGGGTCAAACTTAACTAAACTAATTATAATAAGATTATATATGTTTAGAAGCAAGAGTTGGGAAAATCCATATGATGGATTAGAATAAAGAGTTATTCATCCAATTAAAAATATTCGAGAATTGTATTAGATACAATTGAAAGAAGTTCCTACCTAAATAACAGAGTTTTGTGTAATCAGCCTAACACTGACTTAAAACAAAGTGAAATATGAATCTTGATCCACTAGAAAATCTTCCAACGGGATTTTCCGAATCAAATGGTGAGGATCATTTGGTTTGAGTAAAATAGTGGGAGAATATTTAATTAAAGGCCTAATTGAATATGTTTTAATGATATTAATATCTTCATAATATTTATGTAGATTATCATGACAACAAACATCTCTAACAATATTTTGCGATCAATCCTTGACAAGGAAAAATTGTCTGGGACAAATTTTCTTGAATGGCACCGAAACCTGAGGATCATCCTCAAACTTGACAAAAAGTTATATGTCTTAGAGACATGTGTTCTTGAAGAGGAGCCTCATAGTTATGCTCCTAAGGATGAAAAATATGCTTATAAGAAGCATGTCGATGATGCCAATGAAACTGCTTGTCTCATGCTGGCTACCATGAACTTAAAATTACATAAGCAACATGAGAACATGGCAGCGTTCGATATGATCGGATACCTGAAGATGCTCTATCAAGAGCAAGCAAGGCATGATATATTTGAAGTTTTAAAAGCCCTTTTTAATAGCAAGTAAGCTGAGGGAACCCATGTAGGTCTCTATGTACTCAAGATGATTGGGTATATGGAGAACCTTGAAAGGTTGGGGTTTCCCCTCAGAAAGGAACTTGCGGCTGATTTGATCTTGCAATCGTTTCCAGAGAGCTTCAGTTAGTTTGTCCTTAATTTCAACATGAATTATATGGATAAAAGTCTTCCATAACTGTTAGGCATGTTAAGAACTGTTGAGCAGAATCTGAAGTCAAAAAGGAAGTCCACTCTAATGGTCAGTTATGGAAAGAAGTAGAACAAAAGTCCCACTAAGCAGGATGGTAAAGGGAAAGGCAAGGAAGTTACCAAACCCAAACCTATTGCTCTTGCTTTGAAGCCTAGTGGAGGAATAGCAAAAGAGGGCACTTGCTTCCATTGTGGTAAGACCGAACTCTAGAAGAGAAACTTCCCAAAGTACCTAAAAGATAAGAAGAATGGAGTGGAGACTTCAACTTCTGGTATTTTTGTTATAGAATTTAATTTATCCACTTCTACATCACGGGTATTAGATATTATATGTGGTTATCACATTTGTTCTAATGTGCAGGGACTGAAAAGGAGTAGATAATTGGCAAAAGGTGAAGTTGATCTACGAGTTGGCAATGGAGTAAAGGTTGTTGCCTTAGCCGTTGGAACTTATGTATTAACTTTACTTAGTGGTTTAATAATTCAGTTATAGAACTCTTATTATGTACCTGTAATTAGCAGGAATATCATTTTTGTTTCTTGTTTGGACAAGTTTGGTTTTTCATTCATAATAAATAATAATTGTTGCTTTATTTATTTGAATGATATATTCTATGCTACTGCACAAATGAACAATGGATTGTATGTCCTTGATCTTGAAATTCCAATTTACAATATTAAACTAGAAGGATTAAACCTGATGAGTTAAATCCAAGTTACCTTTGGCATAGTCGCTTAGGCCACATAAATGAGAAACACACTTCCAAACTCCATGAAGATAGACTTTTGGACTCTTTTGATTATGAATCTTATGAGACATGTTGATCTTGTTTAATTGGAAAGATGATAAAATCCATATTCACGTGAAAAGGTGAAAGGGCTAATGATCTTTTGGCCCTCATACATACTGATGTATGTGGACCACTGAACATACTAGTCAGAGGAGGTTTTCAATACTTCATCATATTTACTGATGATTCCATTATATATGGTTACGTGTATTTAATAAAACACAAATATGAGACCTTTGAAAAGTTCAAGGAATTTAAGAATGAAGTACAAAACCAACTAGGTAAGAATATTAAAGTTCTTCAATCATATTGAGGCGGTGAATTTTTAAGCCAGGAGTTTGATGACCATCTAAAAGAGTGTCGGATTTTATCCCAACTTATAACTCCTCCTGGAACACCACATTGGAATGGTATATCTGAGAGAAGAAACCAAACCTTGTTAGGCATGGTCCGATTTATGATGAGTCACACTGATCTTCCAAACTTCTTTTAGGGGCATGCACTATTGACAATAGCTTACACATTTATCCATGTTCCGTCCAAAAAGGTTAAGAAGACACCATATGAGATATGGAGTGGTAAGAAACCACATATGTCTTACATGAAGATTTGAGGTTGTAAAGTTTATGTTAAACGACAATTTCAACTAAGCTTGAGCCCAAATATGACAAATGCTCATTTGTGGGGTATCCTAAAGAAATAAGAGGATATTATTTCTATAATCCTTCTGGAGGCCAAGTGTTTATCGCTTTACTGGAGTTTTCTTTGAAAAGGACTTTATTTCCAAAGGAATCGGTGGGAGGAAAGTATAGCTTGAAGAAATTCAAGAATCACAAAAGCAGTGATACACCTATGGAGGAACTAGAGTAGGAAACACAAGTAGTTGTGGAAGAGAAACCTGCTCAAGTAGAACAAAAAGGATACATTACCAACATGAGAGATATGGTTATCTCATAACTGATCAAGGTGATGTATTACTTATGGATCAAAATGAATCTTGTGTCTACAAGAAGGTTACTGGGAGAATGATCGTCATCCTGATATTATATGTAGATGACATATTACTCAAATATATTTATATGTTTTGCTTAAATGGTGGCGTTGTGAGCTTGAAAAGTTCAAAGCTGAATACAGTTATTGATTCTACAACTGAAGTCGAGTGTATTGTTGCCTTAAATGAAACAAAGGAAGTTGTTTGTATCAAGAAGTTCATTATGAACTTGGCATAGCCCGTATCATTATGGATCCCATTAATCTCTATTATGATGACAATGGTGATATTGCACAAGCTAAGAATTCTATATCTCACCAATGATCCGAACACATACTTAGGCATTATCACCTCATTCGAAAGATAATAGATAATGGAAATGTGAAGATATATAGAGTACCTTCACTTGACAATGTTGTTGGCCCACTAACAAAACCTTTTGCGCAACCGGAGCATCATGGCCATACTAGATCTATGGGTATTAGGGGTATGCCTTATTGGCTCTAGTGCTAGTGGGAGATTGTTGATGTAAGCCCTAGAGGCCATTAATTTTGGTACTTGTATCAAATTATTTATAATTAATAAAAGGAATTTATTTATTATGTTTGTTTTTCCAAAATAATAAAGTTCCTGGAATAGCTAATTCGTTTAATGAAATATTAAGTGTGACTTAATCATCAAATCCCATTAAACATAAGGACATTATTCTTAAAGTATTTATATTCGAACTTTATTATAAAGTGGAATAACATTAAAGCAATAAGACTATTATGAAGATAGACCGATGATCACATCTCATGAATCATGGATAAGGAGTTAACAAGTCTTAACATAGGTATGAATATTAAGAGTAATTTTTATATTGGATTGACCCGCTATGAGAGTACTACATAGAATGTTATGTAAAGTGTCATAAGTTACTTTCATGGTGATGGTAATTATTATTATTGTTATTATTATTATTATTATTATTATTATTATTATTATTATTATTATTATTATTACATGGTGCACTTAAGTTGGGCTTTTTAGCTTGTAGCTCACACAAGTGGTTCTATAAATACAATCCTTATGCATAAACTTTTTAAGCTTGATGAAATTAGGTTTGTAAAACCTTGACCATCTCTCTCTCTCTCTCTCTCTCTCTCTCTCTCTCTCTCTCTCTCTCTCTCTCTCTCTCTCTCTCTCTCTCTCTCTCTCTCTCTCTCTCTCTCTCTCTCTCTCTCTATATATATATATATATATATATATATCACACACTCACAAAGCCTTCATTTGTAGCAGCTAGCACTGAGATTGAAGGTTTTTTGTTCGTGTAGACTGGGTAGAGGTGTTGTTCTTCATCAATGCTCCTGATCATTTATTCAGATCTGAATCAAAGTTGTTAATCACCAAAAGAGGTAATTGTTCTATAACTTATCATGCTCATTCGTAAGGATCAACTAAAGGGAAATTTTTAATTTCCGTTGCGTTTCTGAATCGCGGTTTCCCTTCAACTCTTACCATTGGTTGAATTTGCATATAATAACAGTTACCACACAAGTATCAGTGTGGCTCCTTATGAGGCTTTGTATGGGAGGAAATGCAGAACACCTCTTTGTTGGACAGAAGTTGGTGAAGAAAGGATTTTATGGTCGGAAATTGTTCAAGAAACCACGGAGAAAATAAGAATGATTTGTGAGAAAGTGAAGAAAGCCCAAGATCTTCATAAAAGTTATGCAGATAATAGAAGAAGACCGTTGGAATTAGAGGAATGTGCCCATGTGTTTTTGAAAGTTACTCCAAGGTTGAGATTGAAAGTACTTTTAAGTCACAGAAGTTAAGTGCGAGATACATAAGACCATATCAGATCATTCAGAGGATTGGCGGAGTAGCTTATAGACTAGTCTTATCACCTTCTCTATCGAAGATGCATGATGTTTTTCACGTATATCAGCTTCGGAAATTCATTCATGATTCTCTTCAACCTATTTTTCTAGAGTCAGTGGAAGTGGAAGTGGACCTTTCTTTTAATCCTCAACCAATTCGTGTTGTAGGACGAGAAGCTAAAGTATTGAGAAACAAGGAGATTTCTCTTGTTAAAGTTTAAAGGGATGAATCACATTCAGGCGATGCTACTTGGGAGCTATACTCTAAGATGCAAGAAGCTTATCCTCATCTTCTCCAGGTAATCATTAAATTAGAGGACGAATTTTTAGTTAAGGGGGGATGTAATACTCTATGTTTTCTTAAATACTTAAATCTTTATCAGTTGAGATCAATTGCATTTCTATATGCTCTGAAAGTTGTCTGTTAGGACAAATAGAGTAACTAGTGAATTCAGATTGACTTAATTAATATTTTTGATAGTGGCCTTTTATTAATTGGTATAAGAAGTAACATTTTGATAACATTAATAATGGTTCAGTTGCTCTAGTAGAGAGATATTATAAAGAAATACTACATGAGTTTTTTTTCTAGTAACCTTTTATTCCAACCATACAAGTTTTTTCCTTTTTTTTTGACCATTCATTCCCACCCACTTGTTTTTATCCCATTTCATTCCCACCTCTCTCAACATATCAGTAATAAGAAAAAGAAGTTAGCAGAGAAAGAAACTTGGGAAAGGAAAAGAAAACTTGAGAAGAGAAGAAAACTTGAAGAAAGAAGATGAATCTTGAAAAAGATGTGGGAGTCATCAACCAAACCATTTCCATTTCATATTTCATCCAATTTCTTGAGATGAGTTCTAGTTAGATCCTATTTCTTGGAATAGAGATTAGGGTTTTATGTTGATGGCATATGGTTGTTAATGATTCATGATAACATGTTATGATTATTCTACTGTTGAATGGTGTTGTTGCTACTATGAATACATGTTCCATTGATTTGAAGAACCATGATGCATATATGTTGTTTAGTGAAGCTATGACTTATGTTTTCTTATGTACCTTATGTTTTATATGTTAGAAATGATTGAACATGGACAATTTGGTAAGAGGAGAAGTTAGAAGTGTGATTTTTGGGGAAAATACACGGACCAGTCGATTGGTTATGGATTCCCTACCAGAGAAATCAATTGGTTAGGATTGACTTTGAAAATATTGATTACATGGGTCCAACCAATCGATTGGCTCACACACCAATCGATTGGTTCAGTGTGGTTTTGTGGAAAATGGGGCAGAGAGTCCAACCAATCGATTGGCTTCTCCAACCAATCAATTGGCTTATGTGTTTTTCTCCACTTCATGCTTTTGGATGATTCTTAAGGTACCAAAACAACTTCTAAAAACATGCCATGATATATATGCCTTGAATTAACAATAATTGTGTGAATTCATGATGAATAATGTGATTCAACCTAAGGCCTAGATTAGGTTAAAAAGATTAGATACATGACTTAGACTTCAAGAATAACTTAAACGGTGATGCTTTTACGCAATGGTACCTCGGTGTCTATCATGGATGAGTAATCTTCACACGTAGGAATAATATTCCTTGTACGGAACATCTTGTAATGATGTAAATGTTTGTGAATGAGGTCACCTAGTGGTTGACGAATTCAATCATGTTTTATGGAACTAATCACGTATTCAGATAGTTTCCCGTGATCGTGACATCCCTTTTTTGAGGCGCTTACGTAAAGTAGAAAATGGGATGTGGCACCAATGATTCATGCTTCAATTGGGTTGAGTCTCAAGTATGGTTGAGTCGTGGGGGATAGGTGGACACCTAAGTGGGTTCGAGTCCCATATGATGAAAGATACTTAAAGTGGGTTCGATTCTCATACGAGTGTCGGTTTCTTGAACTGGGTTTGAGTCCCATAGAGAACCTGATATCCACTATAAAAATTGAATCATACAAACATGCGTTAACTGAGCTTGACCTAGACGTAAGCCCAGATGGGGATCGATGTTTCGTGAGTTTGAATAGTGATTGATTGATTTATATGACCTCAAGTGACATGTTTCCATACAATGCGAGAATCCCCATTACTTAAGTATTCTTCTCCCTTCTTGACTTAAGTTTAGAATCAATTAGAAACCATGTAGAGCCGAGTGGACCCATAAGATAGGGAATCCACTAGGATTATTATATCACCCCATACTTGTTGATATTTTTTAGGAACTTATGTGCATGTGAAGGGTAAGGGGAAAATAGCCTAATGAATTTTTATTTGGGATGTTTTGCATGGCTATAATTCCGTTGTGTAGATAGACATTTTAGGATCATTTAGAGGATGATCTAGATCTTAGTTTTTGATAAGCACCTTTGTATATATTATGCATTAGTTATTTATATCTTGGGTATAAATATATGTACACTATTGTCGATAAGCCTTATGTTTTTCAATACCAGATATTACACTATGTAATATGTGTGTGTGTGTGTGTGTGTGTTTGTGTGTGTGTGTGTGTGTGTGTGTGTGTGTTTGTGTGTGGGTGTTAAATTTTTCCCGGTGAGAATGGTGTGAGGAAGATCTCTTGGGAGCAAAGTACTCAAGTGGTGTATGTAAGGGTGGAAAAGCGGGTCCGACCCGTTGGCCATGCCCATTTTTCCTACACTTTTTGGTAGGACGGGCCAAGGTTTTAAGCATGCATCCTCTAATATGTTAGCTCTGCCCTGTCCCTTTTTTTTACGGACGCGAGCATTAACATAAGTTTTTGCAATTTTTAAGATCAAAAGGTGAAGTGTCCACGGACCCGCCTTGCCTTATTTTTTGTAGGGAGGGGCAAGGTTTTATTGCGCGCCCTTCACAATGCCCAACCCTCCTCGTCCCTTTTTTTTAGCTTTTGTAGGGCAAGCTTAAATGGGATAGGCATGCCCGTTTTCCACCCCTAGGTGTATGGATGCTATCTCCGCCTCTAGAGTCATGGGAAGGGGAATTGTAACCATGGTGATGGAGGGAAATTACGGAAGCGTTTGCGCTCTTTTTGTTTACGACACGTTGTCAACATGAGCACCCCTCATAGAAGTTCCAAATTAATTGTGTCCTGACATCTCTAACTAAGTTAAAATCTAAGAAGGAGTCTTCTAGTGACTATTTTTAACATAGAGGAGTCTCGAATTCTATTTTTGTACCAAGTTAAAGGTTTTCAACAAGAGTTTGTTAGAGCCTGGTATTCCTAGCATGGCTTGGAGTTGCTGAATGTTGTGTGATATTTTTGGTCCATATGATTGGAATGGTGGTGAAGAATGGAGTTGTTGTTGATGTTATGGTGGATGAAGGGAAAATTGATGTTGAAACGAAGGAATCATAAGATATTCTTGAGAAATTGGTTAAGAAGTTGGGGTTTAATGTTGTGTTGTGACTGGTGAAAGTATTGTAGTCAAAACCTCTATATTTTGATGTTGAGGATGTTCTTCTATTAAGAGAATAAGAATTAGAGTTGTGTTGTCTTGAAGCGTATGAAGTGTTATTCTGACATCAAAAGTGAGAATGGTGTTGCAGCGAGAGGTTGATTAAGTGACCTTAAATCTTACCATTGTTAAAGATAGTAGAAAACAGTTTTAAGAAGTTTAACTTATCAAAACGATGAATAGAAACATTTACAATGATCATAACGGTTAACATAAACAATTGTGGTTGCGCACTGGATAAAATCAAAGAAATTTTAAGAATTCTCCTGAAAAAGTTACAAAAAGATTTACTGAAAAAATTATAGAAACATTTACAGTGATCGTAATTCGTAACAGTTAACATATCAGAACGATTAACAGAAACATTTACGATGTCTTTCAGGAGGATTCTAAAAAAATTACTGAAACAATTCTCCTAAAAATATTTGGCCATTTCTTTTCCCATCCTTGTTGTGTGGATCTCACCTTTGAATACCCAAAAATGCCCTCAATAATTTTTGAAGATGCATCTCCAAACGCACCGTCATCCCATTTTTGTCAAAATTTAGTTCGGAGATGCATCTGCGAATATTTTTTAGGGGTATTCGATGATGCATCTCTGAAAACATCCCTGAACTCATTTTCCTAGTATTTTCAATGAGAATTATCATTTATTCCTTCAATGATATTTTCGAAGATGCATCTTTGACAATTTCAAGCGGAAAATTGAATATATCACCACCTTGCATGATCATCTCTCCCATACTTCATTCATTCTCCATAACCCAAAATCCTTTAAAAAAACTTTCATTCTCAATCAATTTTTTGAATCCAAATCATAATTCTTATGTTTTATCACATCAATGGGAGCAAAAGAAGTTGTAATTTAAGGTAAAGTTCATTCATTTCATCCCTCATTACTTTCATTAATCTTGTTTTTTAGCTGAAAAAATGTACATTGAGTCCGGAGATGCATCTCTGAATTCACCTGCTACCTATTTCAGAGATGCATCTCCAAATTTGTCTATTCATGTCATTCTTTTTTACCGTTTTTCTATTTTGAGTCAAATTAGATATATTGCACCTGGATATGTTTTCCAAAGTTGTTGTAAATAATGATGGAAAACCTGATGAAGTGAAGGAAGATGTTAAATTGGATGTGGTGAAGGACGATGTTAAACCGGTTGAGGTGAAGGACGATGTTAAACCGGTTGAGGTGAAAGACGATGTTAAATAGGATGAGGTAAAGGACGATGTTAGACCGGTTGATATCGAGATAGATGTTATTCAATACTTTAAAAATGAATAATTGTTTACTGCTCGTGAACATATGCTTGAATGGATTTGCATGGTGGCCAGGAAATTAGGGTTTGGCATTGTAATCGGACGGTCCGACAATGGTTATAGCCGAAGGTAAGCATTTGTTACAATGAGATGCGAGAGAAGTGGCAGTATGTTCCACCGATTCGGAAGTTGAAATGTGATTACATCAGATCAAGGAAATGTGAGTGCGTGTTTAAATTGCACGGATGTTGTAAGACGGATGATACATGGAAATTTAATGTAATTTATGGTTTACATAATCATGCATCACAATCAAAGCTAATCGGTCATCCCATTGTATATCACCTTAAACCGGTGGAGAAGGAAATTGTTTTGAACATGTCTTTTATTAGTGTGGCGCCTAAAAACATACTTGCAGCTTTGAAACGGAAAAGACCTTAAAATGTCTCAAATATCAAGCAGGTATATAATATACGTTATCAAAACAACAAGGCGATAAGAGGCTTGAGATCCTAAATGCAACAACTTTTAAAGCTTTTGGATGAGAACTACTATGCTTCTAGGTACAGAGTTTGTGACGATAAATTCATTGTTCGTGACATATTTAGACTCATCTGAAAACCACAGATTTGAAACCTCCTTCGGAACCGGTTAAAACCAAAAGTGTCCCTAAAAAGGTCAAACCGGCAGAAGATGACAATTCAACAAAGCAGTCCCCATCATATTTTGAACATGTTGATTCACATTTCCTGAATTATCTAACTCCAAAATCTCAAAAAAAAAGTGTGTACAAGGGTGCTCGCATTAGCAAATCACCTTTTTCACCACTGATGTCGAAAATAATCTTCATTGAAAAAATGACATTTTTATGCACAAACACATTGAGCGGATTGTTAATGTTAAGGATGATGGTAATTATGGTTTTAGGGTCGTAAATGGATTTCTCGGTAAAGGAGATGAGAATCACTTTCTTGTCCGTCAAGCTCTTTTGAAAGAGTTGACGGTGCACCGGAGTTCTACACAAAGTTATACAGGAAAAAAGAACATTTTGAGTCAATTCAAGATGCACTTACTCCTTGTGTTAACGGTCCCGCACCATTTTCAAAGTGAATGTGCTTACTTGATAGGAGTAATCTTATAGCAAGTACATATGATATAGTGTGTATCAATCTGACAAGATATGGTTTCTCGTAGACATTTTTTCCACTTCGGAGTGGCCCACCTAAAGATCCTTCTGCATGCATCATGTGCATAGGATGGCTTTCAAAATCACTACTTTTTTAGGTTTATTTGAAATTGGGATGTCCTATACTGAGTACATTATTGGAGTGGACCGTACATTCAACAAAAGAGGTAGAAACTTGGTCAGATCAAGTTTTGAAGAGGATGAAAAAGTTCACGAAATTGAGTGAGCTTGAAAGAGAATCAAATTAGGGAAAACCGAAGGCAGAACCAATTGTAGATTAATGTGGTGACGAATCTTTTGATGCATTTTAGATTGTAATTGATACACTTTTTGAATGTATTATCGTCAATGATGTAATCTTGATATAATTTAATACATAATTAATATATATTGAGTAATTATGGCACAAATGTCGAGTGTTTTTGTTTATTCATTTTATGGTTTACAACTTCTACTTATATTTTCTAAGTTTTTGGTTTGACTCTGGTTCAGGAGTAATTTCGGATATGCATATCCAGATGAACACCATTTTAATTTTTTTTAAATCCATGATACTTTTCGGAAGTGCATATCCAGAAATACCATTTTTTCATAAAATAATAGGGTTTATTCGAATATGCAACTCTCAAAAATGTCTTGATGACATGATAAGGTTTCTAAAATTCAAAGTGATCCAAACCTTGTATAAATAAGATGTCTCTCATCCTATTTTCTACAAAAACATCTTATATCAAAAAATAAATACATATTCCCACCTTGCATTTGTGTATTTGAATGATAAAAAACTGTCACTTAAGATGCGAGTTTGCGAGGAAATAACTCGCGCCGACCTGATATCCAAACTAAATACGCTTCTGTGATATCTAAAAAATCGATGCATCGTAAAGCTCGAGTATCGTTCATCCCCGTTTGACTGCAACAAGAATATACAGCTCACCAACTTTGAATTGAAGACAGATGTAAATTTAGAGGTTATGTGGAGTACTTTTCATAGATATGAAACATATAGTCAGATTGAAGTAGATGTGAAAATTGCAAGATCCGCCAACGATATTATCAACATGTTGCAACGTTAGAAACTACCTGTTTATAACGATGTGTAATGTTAATTTTCTTATTAACAATTATCTAAGTAATATATTTTTGGATATACATCTCCGAAACATGTCTGACATAAAATCGGAGATGTATCTCCAAACTAAATTTTCACCAGGACCTTGTGAGAAGACACAGGGGGTTCAAAAAATTCAAAAACATTGCCAAATATTTAGAACTCTATTAAATAACCTGCTATTTATCATAATTGTTTAGCTCCCTGTTAATGACCATTTTCATTGTTTATAAACCTCTTAGAACATGATTATCGGTGTTCTTTGAGAGTTCCTACACATTTATTAAAGAAATTGTGTCAATAATAAATAGATATTTCACTTGTTTTCACGTTCATGAACTAAAGCACGTCCTCTTACTAAAACACGCTTCTACACTCCAATTAAGTGTGTCATGATAATAAATTAATAAATAAAATTGCAAGAATGTAGTTGATTTGTTTTAAATGTGGGACCCATTTTAGATTTTTTGATGAGTTACATGGATATTTGAGAATTGTAGATGGGTTGTTTAAAAAATTAAGAAGTGTGAAATAATATAAAAAATTATCTAAGTCCCATTTAAAGAACCCAAATGGATACGATGGATGTGGATGCTCTTACATTAGCATAAGAAATACTTTTAATGGAATACTTGTGAAAAGAATCAAAATTAAAAATTTACGCACATAAAAAAATTTTAAAAAGTGAATTGAAATTTTTCTAATAATTTAAAAACTTGGATCATCTGCCATAGCAAGCAGATTGAGTTGCATGGGTAGGAGATGACATCGGTTTTTGAATATCCCTCAAAAAAAGCTATCAAAATTAATAATGTCTACCAATTATTTTTGAAAATTCTTAATACATTAAGGCAAATATATACTTCTGAAAATTATGTTCAGCCATGAAAATATAATCAAATCGCTAATATTCAAAGACTAAATTACTATTTTACAAAATTGAAAGGAGTAAATTGCTTGAGCTTTTAGTACCTGATTTACCCAAACTATTATTTTTGGAACAAAATTGATGATGTATTTTCATATTCATTATCTTTCATAGAATACGTGGTTGTGAAGAAACCAACAGTAGCCACATTCCCGCTAGAGAAGGTGGAATGCAACAATTCAAATACTTTCCCTAGTAAAGCTTTACATACTTCTTATGAGCAACTATACCCCCATTATTTACTGGCTTGTATATAAGGCATTGCGGCAGAATATCAAAAGACAGATAGAGGTTATAAAAAAAGTATGATACAATTAATAAACAAACAGAAAAGTGTTCCGAAAAGATTACAGAAAAATTAGAATATGTTCACTGAGTAAGACCATTTGTTTCAATATAAACAAATCATGAAACAGAACAAAAATATAGCTCAAAAAGAGGCACATGCTTTCAGCATTTGATACCTTTCAAGATTATTAAAGAATCTCTCTAGAAACATTAAAAAATAATTCAAAACTAAGAATGAAATATCTAACTTCCCTATCAGCCTGAAAATTTAAGCTTACCTGCTTTCTCTTTCCAGCACATCTAACATCTAGATATGTACATGGTGCTGCCTTGTGATCATGGTATAGTTATTTACATAAACCTATCTCATCTCAGGATATGTATCCCTTTTGTAGATCTTGCTCCAGTCACAAAAACTAACTAAAATTAGGTAAAACATATTTTACCGGTTCCATGACCTCAAGTATGCTTTCGCCACTTGATCATTTAAAGCATGATTCTGAGGAGGCAAGCTCATCCATGTCATATCATCAGGCACTAGAGCACCAGGCGCATCACGTCCATTCAAATAATCTAGTGGATTAGAAGATGGTGGTACAACAGCATTGATCCTATGTGTACTTGCATCTACTACTCCATAGGTTCTGGGCGAAAGAAACTGGTCAGTGTGTCTGATTGAGTCATAAGGGCTACCCGAATGTAATTGGTTACGCTGAGATAGAAGACTATATAAGCTTTGATCGGAGTTCCCTCCAGTGCCAAGACTCTGACTAGGTAGACTCACATTGCCAGATCCGTTCCAGGCACCCTGAACTTGATGGTCTGAAGAAAACCAAGGCTGGCCAATGAAATCTCCAGTATTTACATGAGGTTGAGAGGGTGTCACCATGCGAGGGGCATTAACAGCCCAATCAGAAATATTTCCTGCAGATAATGGATCTTGCCTGGTGATTGAGTATCTTCCTGCATCAGAATAAATATTACCTGGTACATTTTCTGGCACATAAAAGTTACCAGCTTGTCTCTGACCTTGATCCAATGTCAGAGATGTTTGCAGCGACTCCTTAAAATGACTAGAAAATTGACCATCAACCATCGGAACATCATTTGAAGCCTGGAAAATTAACCCAGCTCTTTTTTGTTCGTGATGATAGGAGTTAACCCCTTTATCCTTGATGAGAGACTGAATCAAACCGACTTGATCCTGGCTTCTGTAAGAACTGAAGGAACCATCAGCTGACTGCCTGTGTAACAACTCCTTACCAGTGTCTTCTTGATGAAAATTAGATTCTGGACCAATCATTTGAATTTGTTTATCTAGGTTAATTTGTGAATTTACCAGAGATAACCCACCATCAGAGTAGTTGTGGGTCGCAGCTAAATCATAGTAAGAATGTGGCATTTCAACTGCTTGCCAGGCATGACCGTTAGACGATCCTTCACCAATGGAATCATCCCGAGAGTTCATATTCCTTGAATGCTCAGTTTTTATCTGTGAAACATCTACGTTAGATAAAATATCTTTTTCCAAATCTATATGCAAGCGGTGGAGCTCCTCATCACCACTATGATAAGATTTACTGACAGACAAATTCTCGGGGAATCTAGCAACATAATCTTCATTATACGAGAAAGGAGCTCCTTCGTCCATGGGATCGTCCTGAGAGTGCATAATCCTGGAATGTTCAGTTTTGTTCTGTGAAGCATCATCTGCTTTTGATAAAATATTTTTTTTCAAATCTATATGCAAGCTGTGAAGCTCCTCATCACCACTACTATAAGATTTATTGACGGACGGATTCTCTGGGAATCTAGAAATAGAATCTTCGTTATATGAGAAAGAAGCTTCTTCACCAATGGGATCTTTCTGAAAGTGCGTAATCCTTGAATGCCCCGCTTTGTTCTGTGAAGCATCATCTCCTTTTGATAAAATACTTTGTTCTAAATCTTTATGCAAGCGACAGAGCTCCTTGTCACCGTTGTGATAAGAATTAAGGAGAGACGGGTTCTCTTGGAATCTAGCAATAGAATCTTCATCAGACGAGAAAGAAGCTCTTTCATCAATGGGATCATCCTGACAATTCATAATACTTGAAAGGCCAGTTATGTTGTGTAAAGCATCATCTCCTTTTGATAAAATATCTTTTTTCGAATCTATATGCAAATGGTGGAGCTCGTCATCGCCGCTGTGATAAGAATTATGGAGGGATGGGTTTTCTGGAATACTGACAATAGAATCTTCTTCATCTTCCAAGCTAGACTGCTTATTAACACCACCATCCTCTTTGTCCTGGGCCTGGAATCCTGTGCACAAAATATCCTCATCCTGTACGGAAAAGGTTTTAGCAGAAACCATTAAGAATTCAAGAAACAGATATACTGATACTGGTATGCTAGCTCACTACTGCTAGGAAACTATAATTGATCTTCAGGAAAGGAAACATTATTACAAACCTCTACCAGTACGTTTGGCTTATTTTTCATCTCAAGCAACAAAGAATTTTTCATTGCACGTTTCTCTATCAGTCTCTCTGTCCAGTTTGCATATGATGCAGGGAGGTGTTTCTTCACCAACTGCAACCTATAGAAATAAAATATCTACTATTAAGCAACAATGATAAACAAATTTCAAATGTATTGTACCCTGCTATAACAATTTGACAAAGGTAGCCCTCGGCATAGCACTAACCAATGCTCATGCAAGTTCTTCTGTTCTTCTTTGATAAATAAATTGTACGGTTGTGCATTAAAGTTATCAATGTCACCCAAAACACAGTTAAGAGTGCTAGCCGGGATACTTTTACATGATAGTTTCAAACCCTTAACAAGTTCGTGCTGCTTCTTGCTAATCTGAAACATAGGAAATAAACAGCAAATGCCTTAGAGATGCTAATAATTGTGCAGTAAAAAATACAAAAGTTTACTTTGTTGTCTCATCATAAAAAAAGGAAAACCGCGCAAATAATACTTTTTTGTATTCAATATTAGAACTGTGTTAAACAGAATTAACATAAATCAATTTTCTCAAGGCCGGATACCAAGTTTTTTTTAAAAACATAAATCAAATTAACAAGCCTACCAAATAAGGTGAATTAAAAGAATAAAGCCGTTCAAAAAACCTGTTTACTTTTCAAATGTAGTTGAAATTTAAAAACACAAGAGTTGCAACGATAATTATTTTACATAACAGACAACCAACTTTAATGTCCCTCCAATTACAGTACCACTATAACTAACCCAGAGGGCGTGAGAAATGTTTACCCCTACCAATTCAGTATTGTTTCAGAGATTTGAGAGGGGGTTCTAACCTTGATATATGACATATATTTGTCACCATCACTGGCATGAATGTTCTCCTTTGGTAGTGTGCCTCCTTTCTTGGGTTTTCCTCCCACATTAAGCATAAAATCTGAAGAAGCCATCATATTTCTTGGACTACCTTTATCGAAGTCTTTGCCAAGCACCCTGTCAAACATCATTCTATACACAATTATTTAAGCATTGGAACAGTAAAGGCTGATATACATATAAAGTTTATAGACCAATGGAAGAGGAAGACTACAGCTAGGCCAGCTATTCAACCAGTAGAAGACATAGTAAGAACTCAGAAGAAATAAGGCATATTGCCTATTACTATGACAGGATGAGGGAGAGCTACCTAAGCATTTCAGGGGAAATTGGGTCTTTGGCAGGAAGGCATGCAGACCCTCAAAGCTACTATGTATTCTATTCTGTTTAGTACTTGGGTTTTTTTCCAAGAATTTTCTAATAAAATACCAAATTTCTATCAATTTTGCATCAAATGACCTTGGAAATTAGTTATATACTTTGCTCCATAGTGCATTTGACATCTGCCTACTCATTAGAGATACTCATTTAGTAATCAAAAAATATTTTTGATTCACAATAGGAGTCAAATTCAAGATCTCGGAGGCACCATAGCAGAACAAGCAAATATTTGAAGCAGCCTTTACAAAAGCCACCAAAATCAAGTGCAGCTGTGATAGTTACCTTCTTTGAAGTTCATCGCCCTGTCCCTTTGAGGAAATTTGGCAGTCACCGTATGCTTTCTCCTCTGCACCCACGGAATATGAATCAGATGTCACTGTAATATTCTCATCATTATCATCATCTCTAAATTCATTTAAGTTTGACAGTTTTCTTTTCTCTATATCATTCTTTGACCTGCACAAAGCAAAATGCTCATCATTAAAAATGATTAATCGACACATATAAAATAGGTAAATGCCTATGAAGCGCCGACACGCCATTCACACAGCGTGTCGGACACGTGTCCGACACGGGAACTTGTACGACACGTTTTTGAAGTGTCCAACGGAAAAAAATAATTGAATCGGAACGGACACGGGTACGACACTTTATTCTAAATATAGGACACGGCTCAACAAAAATTCAGATTTTTTTTTATAAAAAAAAAAAAGCCCAACTCAAAAATAGGATTCTTTAGGTTTTGTATTTTACTTTCCCTCTATAAAATCAACACAATTAGTTACAAAATTAGGATCCCTAGTTTTAATCTTTACCGCCATTCTTCTATTATAAATTTTTACTGTTATATACAATCCCTATATGCTTTGTGTAACCATGTGGAAAACTATTCAGACCATCCACTTTACAAAGAACTGCTAAAGAGTTCTATATTTGTTTGTATACTACTGTCACTGAAATTGGAACAAAAGATAGGGACGAATATACTCCAAATGTCCTTCCAAGGGGTCTTTCCTGTCACTTTACAGACAATCAAATTCAAATGTACTGAATGGATCTCCCTAATCTGTTTTCTCTTATTTATATCTAACCGATCCCCCTCCCTTTCCCTTCTAACTAACTAATCTGCTAATAGACTAAATTATAGAACTGTTTTCATTATTCTATCTAATGATGCATCCTAATACTTTGGATGCACATTTTAGTATCCAAGATGCAGTCCATGTTTCTGATGACCGGTTATATACTGTATAGGAAAATAAACAAAAACTGAAAGTACTAATGATGCAGTCCACGTTTCCTGTCATTTTTTGTGTTTTTTTTATTGATTGAAAAGACTAAGTTTAAATAAACAAAAATTGTTACTTCTAGTAACCAAAAAAAAAATTTGTTACTTCTTTTAAACTCTTTATAAATTGTGCTCATAAATTGCATTATTATATTAATATATAAAATATATATAGCCGTGTCCATGTCTTATGTTTTTTATATTAGTGGAGTCCTCGTGTCCGTGTCCGTGTCCGTGTCCGATTCCGGGCTTTGTAGGTAAATGCACATTACACACACTTTTATCTACCAGTATATGCATCAGCTAAACAACAAACTAAAGCACATGTCCTTGTCATAACATTATGGAATACACCTGTTATTACTTGTTACTTTTTTGTGAAAGAGTGTGGTGTATGCAAAATGCAATAAATAAACAATCATCCAAACGTCAAACCTCCGAGTATTTGGTAGAATTTCCTTTTCTGGATCTTTGCAGCTCTCCCACCTCTCCTTCAGCTTTATTAGAAATCCAATCATACTGCAAAATACAAAATGACAACATTTTTACTAAGTACCATACCAAAAGAAACAAGATTGGAATCTACAGTAAAATAACTGTGCATGACTTACTCCTTATGATAATTCTGTAATTGCGAGAAGTATGCTCTCTTATCAGACTTTAGATGTTGCTCCTGGTAAACAATCATATCTGGATGAAGCTCACCTGAACAAAGTGAAGCACCCCTGCAAATGCATATTACCATTCAATTGCAGCTCTAAAATCTAATAAGATGAATATTTTAATGAATGGCCCACAAAACAAAAGGAAAGTTATTTTCATGTATTAATAATTTGTAGGGACTACAAACATTTTATACAATTGAAGTATGACTAATGTTAGGAACACGCAGAAGAGAATCGAGAAATTGATAGAAACAGAAAATCAACGGAAATGAACAATTTAATTGAATATTGAGAATACAATAAAGACAGAAAGGAACCAGAACACACTGTATTATTACTGTTGCATTTTAGGTTAATCTAACAGGACAGAGCCACTGATTTTAGGCATGTCTGAGGAAAATAACCATTATGTAGTAGACTAATTCTATGTAAAATCTATGAGTCTACCCGAGTTTACATAAAATTTATATAGTGAATTAAGTCAATTTGGATACCTAGATTTGTGAACTCCGGCAATTCTATGAATTAACTATAGAGCTGGAACCATGCACAACAACATCGTTGACGTACAACTCAAAAGAAACTATCATCAAATAAATACCAAAAAGCATTAAAAGGTTAACTACGCTTGTAATCCATATAAAATGAGAGAATTTTGGTTTAAGTCCCCGTAAAACACTTCCTTTGATTTTCACGCTCAAAAAGCTGAAATTAGTAAAAATGACTGTTGTTGGTTCTGGTAAAATAGGCAAATTTTGGTCGTAGTCTCAGTTGAGTTTTTCCTTTAGTTTTCATCCTTCTAAAATCTAAAATATTGTTTTTAACTCCCTAACCTTCATCTTAGGACTCAAGGAAAAACTTATGGATTGGGGAGTAACATGCTAACAAGACACAATGGACATTATTAGGCGTCACCTGAAAGATGACCAGGTGACTTTCCATAAAAACACATTAGCTTACCAGATGGCACATGACAATTCGAACCATAAAAATGCATTAGTTAATAGATGCCACTTGACAATCAGAACCAAAAAAAAACAGTGATTTCACATTTTTAGAATGATAAATATTAAAAACAAAAAAAAAACAGAGGGACCAAAACAATAATTCGCTTATTTACAAGGACCAAAAACATATTTAACCCAGATATAAACTATAAACCTATGAAGAAATAAAAAGTAAATACAATCAAATTGAGTCCCCTAAATTTTTGCAAAAATTTGGGAAATACAACAAAACTATAAATATATTAAAGTACACTTTTCAAGCAAAAGCAAGCAGTGTCAGAGAAGGTTAGCCATCCCAACTAGGTTGGCACTTGACATCACTAATCCAGCAAACTTCACAAAATGTATGTGGCTAAAGTATATTAAAGTAACTACATGATTAAACTTAGATCAAATTTCACAAAATCCAATAGATCGGGACCTCTAACCAAATATGCGGTTGGCAAATTTGGTTAAGTCAACACAAAAATATTGTAAATCCAGTTATCACATTGCATCGATGAATCAGTCCTCATCAGTCATGCAAGTAAGAAATAATCACATATAGCATATGTCTATGCATGCACAGACTATGTAATCAGATCAACCACACATGCAAAATACAGCAAACCAATGTCTATACAGAAAATATAAAGAAAGACATCTTGCCATTTCAAGAAAGGGTTTCCAAAGTGAAAATCATCTCCAGAAAGTAATTCTTGGACAACTTGGTGTGGCTCTAAGTCACCAGGAAGAAACTGCTTGAGAAAATCTCTCTCATTGTCCAAAAGGTGTGTGTTCCAAACCTGCCAAAAAGTTACACAAAAGGCAATTTAGGAATACTATATAAAACAAAAAATATATATTCTTACATCAGCAAATAATTGAAAATAACACGGCAAAATTGTTACCTCGCTTGAAAGCACTCCACTTAAACTATCCAGGTCAAAAATCTCTTCAGGTATGGCAAGCACATCTGCCAAGACTTCATGTCCATTGTGATCAAATCGGGCAAATGGTTTCATTTGTCTCCAACTGATGCCAATCTGCTCCCGCTTGGCAACAACCCTTTGGTGATTGGCATCCCATTCAACAGAAATGTGAGATTTCATGGTTAAATCACTTTGCACTGGTGGTCCAAAATTCTTTCTTTTAGTCCTACATTGCTCTAGAGAGCCATAACCAACCATGCTTGCACCATTTAATCGCTTTCTTCTTTGATCAGAAGCCATTATATAAGGTGGAATATTACTGAGCAGAACACTACACAAGTATGAAGCAAAATACCAGGCTGTTCACTGTTACTGAACAGCTTTCATCTGTACTGTAAGCAACCTAACAAGCACCAAAAGAAAAGAGATTCAATTGTAAGATGATTCTCCAAGTCCATGCCTCAATATATCCAAAGAATTTCTCTCAAAAATATAGGCAATTTCATTTAGAAAAGCTAATTCCTTTAAAAGGATTCAACAATTTCATTTTTGAAGAAAACCAATTTACCATAGAAGCCAAGGTTAAGGAATAGCAAAATAGACCACATTTGGCAAACAATTTCCATTCCATTATTACCTCTATTCCACATAATAAGAATAAGAACTGCTTAAAGAAAAATTTTCTGTGGCCATAATGATCAAAGTCTGTGATATTGCCTATTGTAAATATTACTGTGAATAGTCATTTTTGTGGTTACTTTATTTTGTAGTTTGTGGCTCATTAGGTCTAGAATTTACTATTTAAACAGATTAACTATTTTATTTTAATTACAACATTGAAATATATGAGAACTATCTTCTACAATGTTATCAAAGCCTATCCTAGATATGTTGTTAGGCTTCTCGCATCGTCTACGCTTCAGTCTCACTGGGGCCTGAGCATGAAGGGGGTGTGTTTGAAATTCTGCCTTCATTGCAGTCCGTCCCGGGCTATCTAATTATAGCATTTGAATTGTCTTCATCAACACCTTCATTGTGTTGGACGTGAAGCTGTGAATTTAATCCCACATTGCCTAGAAATATGGTTTGTGCAATGTTTATAAAATTTGAAAAGCTCTCATCTTACAAGTTGGCTTTGTAAGGTTGAGTTGGGCTCAACCTAAAATTCTATGATGTCAAAGTCTATCAAAAAATCGTTGGACCACTCTCACCAGGTTTTTGCTATCAAACCACTCGAATCACACTCTAGATATGCAATCTCGTACAACAACAACAACAACAACAATAACAACCAAGCCTTATTCCAATGGGATCAGCATCGTCGATCAACTTTCGCCATAGTTCTATCTAAGGATCATACTTCTATCTAAATCGTTAATCCCAAGATCTTTCCTAATAAATTGTATTAAAGTTTTCCGAGATCTTCCTCTTCCTCTAGTTGTTTGACTTCTCTCCATCTGATCAACTCTACTTACTACAGAATCTACCGGTCTTCTCTCTACATGCTCATGCCACCTAAGCCTATTTTCTACCATCTTCTCTACTATAGGTGTTACCCTAACATTCTCTCTAATATTTTTATTTCTAATTCTATTATCCCTAGTCTTACCACATCCAACGCAGCATCCTCATATCTGCTACACTTTATTCTTGTGGTGATTTTTAACCGCCCAACATTTTGTCTAGTACAACATTGCAGATCTTACCACAATCTGATAAAATTTTCCCTTCATTCCTTCAGTTTGAGCGGTACCTTTGTGTCATATGAAACCCCTGAAGCCCTCCTTCATTTCAACCACCCAGCTTGAATTCGATGTCTTACATCCCCCTTCTATTTCTCTATCATTTTGTATTACGGACCCAAGATATTTAAACCGTATAACTTGAGGAATGATATAGTCTCCAGCTTTCACCTCAACGCTTCTTTTGTTGAACTTACATTACATATACTCTGTCTTACTTTTACTTAGAGGAAAACCATGTGTTTCTATAGCTCGTCTTCAACTTCTCATTTAAATCCTCCTTCGACTTTCTAAGTAGGACTATATCATCAGCAAAAAGTATGAATGTCGGTGCTAGCTCTTGGATGAGCACATCAAAATTAAGGTAAAAAGGTAAGGCCTTAGGGTTGAACCTTGATGCAAAACTATTCTAATGTGTAAATCGCCGGTCTCTCCACCCTGTCTTTGCACACTAATGCTAGGTCTAAAACCCACGTTGGCTAAGAGTGAAGTGTGAAAATCCAATTTAAAATATACATTCATCCATACACCCCTTATAGAAAACCCTTGTCATTAGGACTTTGTTCTTCCTCTCAACTTCACCATTCAATTCAAATATTTAAAACTTAAATCACCATAACAACCACATATATTGCTAAACTCACGCTACCATATTAGTACTATTACGGTTCTTCACCCCTCCCAACAAAAAATAATAAATTAAATCCCAAACAATACGAAGAAAAACATTGGAAAAATAACAAAACTCACATTTAAATATTTTCTCTGCATGTAATCCGCCACGAACAGTTAACCCGAGGACTGACAAAAAAATTCAATCAAAAATTCAAGAATAATCACGAAATCACGTTAGCCTTAGAATAACGAAACCCTAAAACCAAAAATGAAAATTTAAAAAAAAAAAACTCACAAAAATTACCAGTGAAATTGTGGACGGCAGTGAGAATGAAAGAGGGAGATTTGAATATGAAGAGGAAAATCGAATGGGAAATTTAACAGAAGAAATGAGATTGAACGAGGGTGAAGAGAAGAAGACGAAAACCTAAGAACGAAAGAGAGTGAGAGAGAAGGGTAATTTGGGATTATGAAAATATGGATGGGGTTGGAATGGAAATATGGAAGGAACACAGACCACAATTGAATTTGAGAGTGAGTGAGTGACAGTGAATGAGACGAGTGTGGCTTGGTCTTTTCTCCCACCCGGTTTTTTCGTATTTCGCGCGAACTCGGCCTCACTCGACTCGGCTCAGCTTCAACCATTTATTAATTTATCATACTCATCTTAAAATAATAAAAGAAAATAATCTTTTAAATAATTTACACTCTCCCGTGATCACGATCATATATAAGAATATATCACTCTTTTATTTAAAAAAATTAATAACATAATAAAAAAACTATTTTATATTATAAGTGTATATTCCTTCAATTTTAAAATATATTTTTAAAAAGTTGTTTATATAAGTAGGCATTCATGTCATTTATTTTCTTACTTTATAATTAACATTTTAAAACTCTACTAATGCTTTCCTTTCTAGAATAGATATATTAATTTTCTTTGTTTTCTTTTTAACATGTCAAAAAGATATTTTATTTTTTAAAAAAATAAAATATTATACAATAAATACATAATTTTGTATGTTACTATTGTTTTTTATTATTAAAAATATTTAAACAATTTTTTTATTATAACACATTTTTGAAAATTAGAGCTGGAACTTTAATATTTACATTTCACATAATAATATCAACTTTTGTCAATTACTAAAATTATGTACATTTAAATAGACTTTTTAGAGATGGAGTTAGTTTTTTTTTAATTTTCAATTTATACCAACAAAAATAATTATATATATAGTTATTATGTTAAATAGTGCATTATATTCATTATATTTTACTAAATTCAATTGATAAATTAAAAAGTTATTAACATTTTTAAAAGAAAATTGTTGATTTATAAATGTTAGTCATTTATTTACATTAATATATAAATATAAATAAATATTTAGATCAACAATTTACACCCATCCAAATATATTTATTTTATAAAATTTTATTAAATGTAAATATATTTAATGATTTTATTTGAATGATAATAAATATTTTTAGAAATTTAAGTGATTATCATTAATGTTGGACTGAACATTGTTTGAACTTAGAATCTTGCATTTGTATTTGTGTGTTGGCCTTTATGATCATTATCACTTTATTTATAGACAGAATAAATATAAATAATTATCGACTATTCAATTATATAATTGTGTTTATGATTATTATCACTTTATTTATCGACAAAACAAATATAAATAATTATCGATTAGAGGTATCTATGTTGGCCCTTTCCTTCTCTAAACAGGACTCAAATATCACATTATTCTCGCGTCTTGTACTTGTAAAACTAATGCCACTAGAAACCTTCTGATCATATCGGTATTGGAGTATAAGGATGTAATATCATGAGTCTGAATAAATTTGGTTTTCTTACCTATTGTTGTCTTGGGTGGTGTATTGTTATATATGTGGATACCTTAAAGTAGGGCACCCTCGCTCAGGAGTCGTGTCGCCCAAGCGATGACCTGGAGACTCGTCTAGAGGAAACCATGATATGTTGAGTCAAAAAAGAAGGAGTCTTCACTAACTCATGAAATATAGGTGGTCAATAACTTCATCGGGAGTGGGGAGTTGTCCACACCATTGAGGGTGACTCAAACCCTAGGTCTTAGAGACCTCTATAAATACATCCCGTATCAGAGAGAACAGATAGAACCTAAGTAATACACATTCTCTACACTCTAAATAACACAACACTCATTACAATCTTAACACACGACCATCAGCGATTGTAAGCTTGCTGCCAAGCATCACAATCATTGGCAAAGCCTCTCACCTCACACGAGTCAAACTCATAAATCACATATAAACACCATCATACAGGGCTTCTCACTACCAAATTGTATCATAAACCTACTAAGGACTCTGAGTTTCCTTGCTCTTGTAATGGGAACATGCACACATGTACTCTTTGACCAGTACATGTGGAAAAGTAAGAATCACAATGTTTCTTCCCCATGAATGAGAATGAACTTCTTATAATTCCCATTGTCATCCTAGGTTTGTATATTTTTCTATAAAGGTGGAAATTGAAAAGAAGAAGAGAAAAGGGTCTTTTCGAGACAACATATCATTTTCCTACGAAAATCCAATAATGTAAGTTATAAAACCACCTAATGATGATTGCCACGAGAATGGGAAAAGTCCTTGCACCAAGAAGACACGTGTAATTAAAGAGGCTATATTGGTTTCCAAGAATTTCCATCATGAGTTGCACTAAAGCTTTCACGATATATTGACATTTTGATATCTCAGAGTTCAATCGAGGTGAAACCTGATATGTCCCACTACCGCCTAGTTTTCTAGGAAACACTTGGCTAAAGATGAATATTCACCCTAAGTCTAGGGACTCGTCTCACATTGAAAAGGTCGCCTTCAATTGAGGGGCTCGCCCCTAAGCTGAGGAACTCGCCTCTCATTCAACTGGGGAACTCACCTCACATTGAAAAGGTCATCTTCACATAAGGTTCTCACCCCAAGCCATGGGAATCATCTCGCATTAAAAAGGTCGCATTTAACTGAGGAACCCGTCCAAAGCTAAGGGACTTGCCTCTCGAACGATAAAACCTTAAAACACTTTATTTGTTACAAGCCCTCGTGCTTGAGGGACTGTCTAGTGTTATATTCGTAAAAGTCTCAGATAGGGGAAACTTAAGGGTTCCACCCTAAAGTGATGTCGCATTGGTAACATCCTTATAGAACATAAGGCCTCGCCCTTTAAACAGATGATGTGTATAACATTGTTATCTCCCGTTAGTCATATAAGAAAGAGTCATACCATGACTCTCTGAAAAATAGGTAGTCAACAGTCTCCCCTAGTCACGGGGGTGATTATTGCCACTAAGGGTTTCCTAAAACCTATGCCCAAAAGGCCTTTATAAATACTTCTCCCCTAACAAGAGAAAGGACAAATCATAACTTATGCATAACACCCAAAGCATAACCCTTACACAGAGAGCCTTTCGCCTCACATGAGCAAGTCCTCTAAAATCATCGTAAAATCGTCATACATGGCTTATCACCACTGTGGGTAAGCCCTAATAACTACAAATTGTTATAAATCTACTAAGTCCTCTGAGTGTTCCTTACCCTTGTAAGTATACCATGCACACCTGTACTTCTTCACCAATACATAATCATATATTCTTGATGACATTTCTCAAATATCATATGAGGAATCTTTTAAGGATTGTTTGTCCACCAAGATTTTTATTTCGAACAAAAATTTTGGAGTTGATTTTTCTTTTTCAGTGTCTTCTTTAAAAGAAGTTTTTGATGAGGCTGATAAAGATCCTTCTATGAATCTTGAGCTCATTCCTTTATCTTTTAACAATTGAATCAACTCATAAAGTTTATCAACGATTTCTTCCTTCTTGGATATTTCCTAAAAATCATAGACACTTATATATTTAAATTTAAGGTTTGGATCATGTTTCTGATTTCAATTCTTAATGCTCAGAACTTTGTTAGCATCAAAAGTTGTAACATGGTTTCCGATATTTATAAAGGTTGAACAACATATGTCAAAGTAACATTCACATCTTCTAGTGTTTCAATTTATTTGCCTTGTGTGTTTATTCCATCTTTTTCGATACCTATAGAGACTCGATGGATCATTTCAATAGTGTCTAACATTTCCTCGGAGGAATAACAAATTTTTATTTAAAGACATAACCAAAAAAGTTTATAGCTTTAAAATCTAATTTAAAATATCCCATGTCTTCTTTGGTCCAAAGGAAATCAGGTTTATTTACAACTTCAATATTAACATTGTGAGTAGGGATAAATGGACCATTTATTATCATTTCTCACTATTCAAGATTAAGACTTTGAATGAAAGTTTTAATTCTAGATTATAACAATTCAAATATATCACCATTAAATATTAGAGATGTATTTAGGAAAGTCCTCTTGTTAGAAGAAGTGTTGGAATCACCTTCCTCCCGAGACAACTATGAAGGTAGAGAAAACACAAGAAAGGGGATTTGAATTGGGTTTATAGAAAATATTCCCCTTTAGAAATTCTAATCACTCAAATGATAAAAGCTATATAGACAATGAAGAGTAAATAACACAAATGATTTATCCAGGTTCACCTTAACAAGGTTAATCCTGTCCACCCCTCAAGGTGATTTGTCTTTAACAAGGACTTAATCCATTATAACCAAACTAATTATAAATGCACGGGCAACCACTGGTTACTAACAAACAACGACATGTTCAGTGATCCAACTTAACAGATATAATGTTTATTGACCCAATAGAATTAGATCACTTAATATCTCCTATCAGGGTTTTCCACAATGACCGCAGCCACTATCTTTTTGAGATTAGACCTTCACTTAGTCACTAAAGGAACCTTTCAATGATATGTTCATTTATCCAACTTAACAAATATAAAAATCATTAACCCAACAGAATATGATTACTTAAGATCTCCTATCAGGATTTTCCACAATGACCCACAACCATTGTCTTCTTGAGATCGGACCTTCACTCAGTCACTCAAGGAACCTTTCAATGATATATTCAGTGATCCAACTTAATAGATATAACAATCATTGACCCAAAAGAATCTGATCACTTGAAATCTCCTATCAGGATTTTCCATAATGACCACAGCCATTATCTTCTTGAGATTAGACTTTTACTTGGTAACTCAAGGAATCAATCAATAACAATTGATAAGGTTTGTGTTTACACGATTGCTTCTCTTAAGCAGATTACACAAATGATTAAGCACATATTAATTAACACAATTCCAAGCAACAACTCTTGTGTTAAAATAATTTACATGAAGAGATTAGAACTATAACACAATATGAGCAACAACTCTTATGTAAAATACAATGTTCTATCAAGATATATTTGGTCAGAAGTTGGGTAGCAGCTTGTAGTGTTCTTCTTCTTCATCTTCTTGTTGAGCAAGTTACAAGCAACAACTCCTTGCTTCTTCTGAGATCTACCAAGATATATATGATGATAGTTTGTGTAGCCTCTTTTAGATTTCTTCTTCTTAATATTTCTTTCTTTTCTCTCATTTATGTGTAATGGTCTTCAGCATGTTTACCATTGCAACTTTGACAACTTCAGCATCTATGGCATTTCAGCTTGATGGTGAAGAGCACTTTACTTCAAATCCTTGATATTCTTATATAGCCTTGAGAGAGATGTTGTGAGGATTGAAAAGTCCTTTCCAACACCATCAGTTAGTTCCAAACAGACAGAATAAGGTGTAAGAGTTTGGACAGTACAAAGTGGTACTATTCATTGTCTGTCACTTTAGAATGTTTATCTTTAACCTTATATTCAATATATGTTTTTCTACTTAGCTTGTAGACATATATCTGTTACATGTAGAAAGATAATATGGAAAACAGATGTTTGTTCCCAACGATCACAATGAGAGTGATTGACAAAATTGTACGAAAGGAATGTCCTTACGCCACCCTAGAGGATAGTGGTCATAGAGAACTTTTGTACCTTTTGGACACCATCACAAATTAACCATTTTGAGCTTCTTCTAATCTTCAGAGGCTTCATATAATTTGAATGTTTGAAGCTTGTTGTAGAATAATCACTCTTACGTCTTAGAACCTAAGTATTGGAGTCTTCAGAACTTGTCCCATCAAAACCTTGTCTTCAGAGTCTTCAGCACTTGGTCGTAAGAACTTATTTTTCTTCAGATCATCAGAACTTGTTCAGCAGAACCTCGTATTCATAATATTCAGAACTTGGAACACATAAAATCAAAGCTTTAGAAGGCCTCCAAATCTTAACCATAAAGTCACGATCAAAACCTCTTGTACTAACGTTCCTAGGAACCGTTGCATAAGACGAATTCCAGAATCTTGACTTCAACTATAACACGTAACCAAATGTTTTCTTCCAGTAGTGTTTATGTTCAGAACATGATGACGTCACATGTCTTGATATATGTGTTAGAACATTACAGTATCAACTACACACTAGAACGAAACCATTAGAGTATACAATTATTCTTTATGATACCATGTAAAGTTATCATCAAAACCTTAAAGCCAGATGTAGAAACACTTATTGTTCGTACAATCTCATCTTTTTTATTTTGACAAAACAATGTATGTTGATAGAACAATTTATGCAGGGTAATCAACGTAACCGAGAAATTCAGAGTTAAGCTCATAACTCCCCCTGAATATGTTAATCCCAAAATTTCATATATGCTTGTTCAGAGTCTCCCCTGAGCCCAAGACTCACAAAATAAATTTTGAGTTTTCAGAACATAGAAATAGAAAAGGAACACTTCCCTACAATAACTCATCAGAGTCTGACTAGAACACATAATCTTCTTCTCAGAACCTGGTTACTATCAGATCTTGATGAAGAATCAAAACTTGATTTTGAGCCTGATTGAATAATGCCACGCATCATGTATCAACACTTCTATTTCTTGATTCTAATATCACAACCAACACACTATACTTCTGGAGAAGTTTAATACTTATTAAGCATCGTTGGTTGCCATGATATATTCCAATATATCATACATTCAGGCAGTTCACTACTTCTGAAAAGAACATACGTTGCAGAAGAACACGTATAAGAGCAAATATTATGAGTCGCATCTTTGTATCAGAGAATGTATCTGAATGTTGACTTGACTTCCTTTCAGGAGAGAACAACTTCTCAAGCTTTAAGTCTGAATTCCATACTTTCAGAAAGTTCACAACTTCTGAACAATATGATATCAAGCAAGATTACCTTACTTTCAGAAAGTTTATAACTTATGAATTATGTTTGGTACATCTGTTTGAATATACATATATTCACAAAGTGTACAACTTCTTATATATGGAATCAGAGTTGATTTCATCCATAAGGTTCTCAACCTTAGTCAGCAAGATCTTCATATTCAACCTATCTTAGAATACCCTGTGAACTTATTCAAATCTCCTGGATTGAAACATCAAACAAACAGTTAATAGCAATAATATTTTATATGTTTGAGTTTAATATTTTGAGAATAAGTATTATCAAAATCATTTTACTTTCTCCCCCTTTGTCAGAAATCGAAAAGGTAATAAAGAGATAGGGGGAAAAATTAAGAATAGCCAACACAGGAAACAAATTTCATTTATTAAAAAGAGTACATACTTGATAGAACAATCAAATAAAATAGAAACCTAAACAATAAACAGACATCATTTAACCATCAAAGACTTCACACTTTTTCTTCACCAGACCATTTACAGGACCAGTTCTCCGGATGCATTCAACAATTCCTTCTCTAAAGAAGATCTCAGAGAGAACTCTTCCAAAAGGTATGAAGGACTTAAATTCATTTTTGGAGAGTGCGATGGACTTTTGCAGAAAATTGAAGATAGTCTGTGGCAAACTTATCCAAATATCCTTCACCAGCAACAATAGAAGAAGTTGATTGTCATGAGACATGATATTTTTGTGAACTCTTCTAGGACGAAATTTGGTTAACAGAAACTTAAACCAACTTTTTGGAATGGGAAAAAGAGTTTTGGGATTGTTAGGCTTGTAATTAGATGTTGGGTTATGGAGAGTAGCGAGCTCTTCATCAAGAAGATATCGACTCTTAACATGTTCAACAGTAAAGCCAATGTTCTTACAACCAGTAGCAAGGACAATTAAAAAGGGGTGATAGTTATGGGAACACCGAAGACATGGGAAGCAATGGAACAACCTTCACACACAACGTAGGCATGTTTCTAGAGGTATTTGACAAGGTTTGTGTAGATAGGTTTATCCAACATGGTGAAGTAATGTGTCCATTCTTGAAAGTAAATGACTGGGGTGACACTGCAAGCATATTTCCTATTACCAAGATGATGAATCTTGATTTGTTCTTCAGTTATAATTTCAAGAAGACCCTCATATCCATGGAAAGTAACTAAAGACATGATGAGAGAAGAGGGGAAGTATAAAATTTATGTGAACATAAAATCATTCAATAATTTCAAGGGAAGAGAAAAGAGATGTATATGTAGATAGAAGATGGAATACATGACTGACTGGAAAAATGACATAGGTTGAGAGGCATATCACGCATAATATTTTCTAAGGACATATAGACAAGTTAGGGCAAAACAATTAAAGCTAGGGTCAGAAGAAGTATTAGAAAACTTAAAGAGAGAACAGAGTAATGCAAGAAAGTTTTTATCTGTTTCCAAGAAAACTATGTCTTTCAAAGTGTCATATAAAGTAAGAAGATTCGGAAGTGACAAGAGATAAAACACATCATTCGAAGATTTGTTATTACTACTTAATACCAGAAAGACATTAATCCCTATATTTTTCTTTTTAAAGTTTAGATTCGCATATACTTTCAAATATATTAAAATTAGTTCTTTTGACTTGATTTTCTTGAGCCTAGTTAGAAGTTCTTGTTATAACCTTTTGAGAGCATATTTATCTGTTTTAATATTTTTACCTTTATTATTCAAGATAATTTAGTTATTTCTTGGAATTATTTTTAGTATGATCAAAAGACAAACCTGATGAGAGATTTTTAAGATTAATTGAAACAAACATAATTTTTCATTCATTCATGGAAGAAGTACAATAACATTCAAACAGACAAAAGAAAAAAAACAACCGAGAAATGCTCATAACCTACTCCTGATAGACACAAACAATACACAGACTAGACTTCAAGAACTTCACATATTTCTTCCTCAAGAGCATCGTTAGGTCCATTATGACAGAGTTCTTAAATAATCCTGACCTTAAAGAAGAGAGCACAAGGACTCTTCCAAATGGAACAAAGGATTGGTGACGATTTCTGGAGGCAACAATCAAGTTCTTGAGATAGTTGAAGATGGTTTGTGGCAGATTTATCCTAACATGATGCATGATAAAATAAATCAAAACTCTATCTTTATCAAATAAAATATGCATATTTATTCCTCTAGGACGAAAATTAATCAAGAGAAGTTGAAACCATATGGTGGCGGTAGGAAGGATATTTCCAGGATTGTTTGGTTCATACATCTCAAAGGGATCATGAATGGATCTGAGTCTTTCTTAGAGAGCGAGGATGTTGTGAAGTGCTTCAACAATGTCACCTGCTTGAGTACACCCTATTACAACAACAATTGTTGTTGGAGTGATGGTGATGGGTTTTTTGGAAATAATTGAAGATATGGAAACGTCATTAACATAAGCATGCATCCAAAACTCACGGATCAAATGAGGGTAGATGGGTCCATGTAACATAGTAATGTAGAGAGACCATCCTTGAAGGATGAAGCTTTCAGCGAGACTGAGATCAGCACTACTAAGTCTTGGATGAAGTTTACAGATAACTTCCATAAGTTCCTCGAAACCTTTAAAGGTTCTTACAACCATTGGAAGAAGTTTTGTGTGTGTGTGTGTGTGTGTGTGTGTGTGTGTGTGTGTGTGTGTGTGTGTGAGAGAGAGAGAGAGAGAGAGAGAGAGAGAGAGAGAGAGAGAGAGAGAGAGAGAGAGAGAGAGAGAAAGAGAGAGAGAGAGAGAGAGATAGAGGGTTAATGATAAACAATGTATTCATTCGGACAATAAATAGATGATAAGGAAGTGTAACTGACTGACTAAAAGATATGAGTAGACGATAGAGTATATTTGAACTATCATCCCACTAAATAAGGACAAGAGTGGATAGAGAGATTTTAGGAACAAGTTCCTAGACACATGATGAAGAGTGAATTTTTTAATTTGTAATGATTATTATAACTTTAAGTAGAGCAAAAATTTGACGCGGGGTAAGGCAAACAAATTTTTCACCTAGTCTTAGGATAATCTCTCTTCTTAACGAGTCACATCAATCATCAGTCGTGATTCAAAAGACAACCTATTTAACGCATTTATATTTATCAATACTCGAGGGATAAACTTGATTTTAAAACTAAGATAGTTTCTTCCTTGAAAACTGCTGGAGCGGTAAAGCAGTAAGAAAAAAAGTAAGTTATTAATTTACCGGGTGATATTTATGTTATATTGTATCGTGTCCACAAATATTGGTGAGAGAGAAAAACTATCGTTCAACAGTTTCAATCCTTCTAAGTTTGGAAAGGGGTTTGCGAAAAAAGTGCAGGAAAAGTAAATAAAGCAGTAAAGAAAGCGATAAACAATCATCTGCAGCCTAAGAGAATTCATTCTGGAATCACATTCCACTCTAGCCGTTAAATATTTAAACTTGTTGATCAATTGCACGCGGCCTAAATTACTTGTCAATACCATCACCTACGCTCACACTAAGGCTATCTCTTGCGCAAAGTGAGACATCACCTGTATTGCTCTCGTCGACAATCTCTCAACCAACTAAAATAACCCAAATGCATTTTATAACTGATACCCACATGAATATTAAGCCTAAATCTATGTATAGAGTATATGACCTAATAAATATTCATTCAAGAAAGAGATTCAGAAAACATATGTCTACGACAAACCAAAACTCCGTGATTAAGCAAAAATCAAGAATAAACACCAGTATTAATTTGTAAAAGAGATTACATGCAATCCCATGATCAACAAATGTACATACAGTAAGAGTAAAGATATAAATATAACACCCATCAGAGGAATGATACATAGGGAAGAAGGAGATGAATAGAAAACTTCTTGTGGTATCAACACGATCCGAGACCACCCATAACCAATTGATATGATGAACCACCCAATGATGTTGCTTGAACCTCTAAGCTACAAAGAATTGGATCAGAGCTCCTCCAATAGGGAAAGATATAATAAAAACATAGAAAATATGTTTCTAAACTATTTATACCAAATTGATCTCAGCAGATCACACTTAGCAGGCTCATCGCACTAAGCGGGCTCAAAAAGTCACTTCTGCCAAATCTATCAAAATTGCGTGTAGTGCGCTAGAGGATACACTTAGCGTGGTCCCCTGAGTAGAACTTCTCAAAACCTGGTCTTTATTGCGAAAACATGCATCTGTAGCTGTGCCTTCGACACCTTATTCATCTGTGCTCCAAAATGCAACAAATACCTACAAAATGAATGGAAAAACATCAAACGATACACTATGTACACAAAAACACAAATAAACACAAACTAAACGTATTTACATAAAAGTCAGGTTTATTCAACCAATATTAACAACGGAGAGTCGATAAGTGCAACAAAAAGTATATACAAAAATAACTATAATTTGCACTTATCAAACACTTCTACTTATTTGAAAATATTAAAAGTTCTTTATACTAGACGTAAAAAGATTTAAGTTAATTTTATTTATTTATTTGAAAGAAAAATAACTTAAAGAAAATACTCTATTAGAAAACATGTAAATTCTAACCTGACATATCCTGGTTGTGAAGAGTTTACCTTCAACATTGAGCTTGTTTCTAATCAGCCACTCTATCGAGCACTTCTTTTATTTCACATTTCATTATTTGTCTTGATGTTTCTTCAACCAGTGTAGAGGTTATCACACACACTGATCCTAAAAATATTTTTCTTGAACTTCAGCATCAACTCCATTGCTTATGAGCTTAGGCACACTAGCTTAACTCCCAGCAGATGACTTCTTTTCTGTTTGACTTCCTTCAGCCGAAATAGATTCTGAATATCCATCATTTTTTCTGGTGATTATGAATATGTTGCTGGACAAAATATTCTTTTGAGTACCATGGACAAATCTACTAAACTTTCAACAGATTCTTCTTCAGTCTTTTGAAGCAATTATCTTTTAGAAGCTTTTGCCTTTTTCAGAGCTTTTGACAGATCTACTCGAGATGATGTTGATTTGATCCATAGTAGCTTGCGGTGGTTGTCATTTGGATGACAACTTCAGTTGATGATTTTTAGTACTGATTATTAACCTTTACTTTTGATAGATAACTTCTAATGTTGAGAAGATGGATTCATTTTCCATCAGGTACTTGAATCTTTAGACTTCTGAGAACTTGTTTCCAGAGATTTTGTCTTCATTTCTGATTTTTATTCAAAATTTTGATTTCTTCTCAGAAAGAACTTTGAAAACAAATCCTTTCAATCATTTGAGTAAATGATACGAAAAGAATTTTCTCTTGTTAGATCTCTCTATACAGTTAAGTGTTTAATTATTGAATCAATAACAGAGTCTGGCTCTGATACCGGTTGAAGATAGAGAAAACACAAGAAGGGGGTGAGTTGGGTTTATAGAAAACATTCCTCTTTATAAATTTCAATCACTCAAATAATAAAAGCTATATAGACAATGACGAGTAAAGAACACAATTGATTTATCCAGGTTCACCTTAACAAGGTTAATCATGTCCACCCCTCAAGGTGATTTTCCTTTAACAAGGACTTAATCCATTATAAATAAATTGATTAAAAATGCATGGGAAACCGCTGGTGACTAATAGGAAATGACAATTTCAGTGATCCAATATAACATATATAACATTCATTGACCCAATAGAATAAAATCACTTAAGATCTCATATCATGGTTTTCCACAATAACCCACAGCCGTTGTCTTCTTGAGATCATACCTTGACTTAGTCACTCAAGGAACCTTTCAATAATATGTTCAGTGATCCAACTTAATGAATATAACAATTATTACCCAATATAATCTGATCACTTAAGATCTCCTATCAGGATTTTCCAAAATGATCTGCGACCATTGTCTTCTTGAGATCATACCTTCACTCAGTCACTCAAGGAACCTTTCAATGATATGTTCAGTGATTTAACTTAACGGATATAACAATTATTGAACCAATATAATTTGATCACTTAAGATCTCCTATTAGGATTTTCTATAATAATCGCAATCATTGTCTTCTTGAGATCAGACCTTTACTTGGTCACTCAAGGAATCAATCAACAATAGTTGATAAGGTTTGTGTTTACACGTTTACTTCTCTTAAGAAGATTACATAAATGATTAAGCACATATTGTTTAATAGAATTTCGAGTAACAACTCTTGTGTTAAAAAAACTTACATGAAGAGATTAGAACTATAACACAACATGATCAACAACTCTTGTGTAAAATACAATGTTCTATCAAGATATATTTGATCAGAAGTTCGTTAGTATCTTGTAGTGTTCTTCTTCTTCATCTTCTTGTTGAGCAAGTTACAAGAAATAACTCCTTGCTTCTTCTTAGATCTACCAAGATATATATGATGATAGTTTGTGTAGTATCTTGTAGATTTATTCTTCATCTTTCTTTCTTTTATCTCATTTCTGTATAGATGTCTTCAGCATGCTTAGCATTGCAGCTTTGACAACTTCAGCATCCATGGCTTTTTAGCTTGATGGTGAAGAGTACTTCACTTCAAATATTTGATCTTCTTATATAGTCTTGAGAAAGAGAGAGACGTTGTGAGAATTGAAAAGTCCTTTCTTGCACCATCGGTTAGTTCTCAACGGATAGAATAAGGTGTAAGAGTTTGGACAATACAGGGTGGTATTATTCATTGTATGTCCCTTTACAATGTTTATCTTTAACCATATCTTCAATAGAATTTTTCTACTTAGCTTGTAGACATAGATTCGTTAAGGGTAGAAAGATAATATGGAAAACGAATGCTTGTTCCCAACGGTCACAATAAGAATGATTGACAATATAGTATGAAAGGACTGTCCTTACGCCACCCTAGAGTGTAGTGGCCACAAAGCATTTTTTGTACCTTTTGTACACTATCACACGTTAACCATTTTGAACTTCTTATAATCTTCATAGGCTTCAGATAATTTGAATGTTTGAAGCTTGTAGAAGAATCACTCTTATGTCTTAGAACCTAAGTCTTGGAGTCTTCATAACTTGTCCCATCAGAACCTTGTCTTCAGATCCTTCAACACTTGGTCGTAAGAACTTGTTTTTATTTAGATCATCAGAACTTGTTCAGTAGAACCTCGTCTTCATAATCTTTAGAAACTTGGAACATATAGAAGTAAAGCTTTAGAAGGCCTCCAAATCTTAACCATAAAGTCATAATCAGAACCTATTGTACTAACGTTCCTAAGAATCGTTACATAAGATGAATACCAGAATATTGACTTCAACTGTAACATGTAACCAAATGTTTTCTTCTAGTAGTGTTTATGTTCAGAACCTGATGATGTCACACACCTTGATATCAGAGTTAGAAAATTACAACAACAACAACTACACTAGACGAAACCATTAGAGTATACAATTGTTCGTTATGATACCATGTAAAGTTATCATCAAAATCTTAAGGCCAGATGTATAAACACTTATTTTTCGTATGAATTAGTCTTTAAATAGGAGTTAGGCTTTGATACCACTGGTTGAACATGTGGCTCCATACACAATAAAAGTTGAATTATAGAGGTTTGGAAAACTCTATTGAAACCAAAATTGTTTGCAAAATCATAGTTTAAATACATTTTGAAAACCAATAAGTAAATGAAAAGCAGATAAAGAAATGAAGGATAATAAATTAAATAGATTAATGATAGATAGATACACTAGATGTTTATACAGATTCAACCTTAATCTTTCAACTCATGTCCCTAATAATTACTCTTGAAAGTATCCAATAAACTTGAGAGCTTTTAGAAGAATATGCCCACAAACCACCTTATAACAGAAAATGAAATTTTAAGGATAACTTTCAACCAAACAATTAACAAGGTCTAAAGTTTTTATTCTTTAAACCAAATAAATATGTTCCAAGGGCTGATCTCGAACCAAGATGGAGTTTTGCATTGGATATCGTTTAAGTCAAACCAAGGTTTTATAAAGACTAGCCATGAATCAAGTTTAGAATTTATACATGTGGATCTTGAACAAACTGAAATTTTATATCGGGATGAACTAAAGAACCAAGTGAGATTTTAACCAGGTTAATCTCGATCCGATAAAGATTTTAATTTGGATGAGCTCAAGAATTGTTGTGTATATTTTAATGGGTGATTTCACTAACCAATAGAGAGTTATTACTTTTTGGTGAAACTCATGAACTAAACGGAGACTTCCTAAGATAATCCCTCAAACCAAACGAGAGCTTTTACTGGCTTAGCTTGCAACTAAACAAATTCTTATGGAATAATACTTTGCACAAGAGGTAAAAGACTCTTGGTAAATTACAATTATCCCTCACCCAAAATATGATCCTTACTTAGATTCAAGAATACTCTCAAAACACTATAGCTAAATATATTTGAGAGAAATGAGAGATTTAGAAAAAAATTGTGAGAGAAATTAAAGTGAGATCAAAGCTCATTTTCTGAATGATAAAGATTGATAAAAAAGCTCTCTATTTATAGGCTAAATTATTGTTTGAATTTGGAAATCCACTGTACAAATCAATGCCATAATCAATTATCGGCCTTCAATAAATGATCGTTCAAGCCATAAATGAAAGGTTTTGATATTTACCCATTACCAATCATTAAGAGATTATCCCATTTGATTTTAGACTTAACTTAGTTAAAATGATTAATTAGGTCACTAGGTCTAATCGATTATTCAGATGTAAAAAATCTTCCAATCAATCAAACACTCCTTAATCAATTGACTAGGCAATAAAAATTTTTATAGGTGGTTTACATAAAACATGACATGCTCCTTAAATATTTTCAGCGTGTGTATGATTTTTCCATAGTATTTCCATAAGTATCCTTGTGTTTTTACAAGACACTGATCACTCAAATGGAAACGACTGTGTTAGCTTTCACACATCCTCTTTTTCATCACTATGAAACTTTAAGTCTTTGTAGTATTTCACACAGGACCATATGAATCTTATCCTTGAGTCTTGAGATATCTTCATGTTGATCACCATCATCCGAGTGTTGAGAGGTTAAACCATGGGAGAACCTTGAAGCATAAGGCTTTACTTGAATGTTGTTTGACCATAATATTGACTTCAAGGGGATGAATTGTTTTTCGAGAACATCTTCTAGAGGGTAGCTTAATGAACCATCTTGAGCATATTTGACCCCTTGAGCTATGTTTTCCAAATATTGGATATTGTTTGATATCATGTGTTGTCATTATCAAAACTAAATATTTATTCAGTTGACTTGCATCTTTGCCATACCCCAATGTGGATCATCTTGACAATACATGCAAGTATATAAATCCCTAGGACATTCTATTTATGAGGCAGACATTTGTGTATTTATGAGGTCTTCAAAAGTATAGGTGGATGGTTGATGCTTTAACCCTATATGATGTCATCTGGACACCATACACAAACCATATAGTGCACCAAGAGTTATATGTTAGTGCATTATTTTTCGCATCCCCCTCAGTTGGAGCCTTAGTTGTGTAATAGTGAAATGAATTCCATGTAACTCTTACATATGCATCTGTCTTAAGCTCCAACTTATAAAACTTCTTTCCTTCATTATCGATTTTGGGTGAATGATACACAATCTTAGTCAGTATTTGATTGTCGATGTACTGTAAAAGATATTCCATTTTAGATTTTAGATCCATGAGAAGGGTGTTTTATCATGATCACACATGCATCAGGTCCTTAAATATAGTGTTCAAGAACTTGGATATGCTCATGTATTTAGTAAACACGTCCATAATTCCATTTGTCCCTAACATTTATTATTCTTACACATAATTTTTTTAAAATAAACACACAAGTTATTAATACTTAAAAGTAGTAAACACAGAGCCGATAAACTTCACAATAATGGTGGTAGGATGAGGTAACTACTTAATCATCATATTCTTCGATATCATGTTATTCTTATTCACACTTAACCCATTCTTCATCTTCATTATTTTCACGTTCCTCATTGTGCTCATATTCATCTTCTTCAGCCTTACATTTATCATTACCTCTTCTTCTTCCACTTGCAGCTTGTTGCACTCCAAAATTTCACCTCTTGATTTTACTTTTATCTGGATTATGTTTTTCATTTAATTTGCATACGTTCCACTAGATTCATCTGCATAACATTCCTTCATTCAATAAGGCATTGGTTCAAAAGATCAGTGGATATGCCAGCTAGGGTTTCTATTCCGGGCCTCAGGATTTGTCATTTTTAAAGGATTCATCAAAATCATTTCTTCATGGTCATATTATAATTTAACTTTGCATCTTAGAATTAGGGTTTTCAATTGATTGGAAGATTGGTAGATTCAGTTGAAAAAATCATCAATTTGCCTAAAAGCCAAACTTTGACTTTTTGATATTTTTGGTCAACCATGGTTATATCAAGTAAAATTTCAAGAAAATATGAGTGATGGATATATTCAATCAAGAAAATCATGAAAATCAAGAAGTTTGTGAAAATTGATCATATTTGAGAAACTTGAAATTTTTCCAAGTGTCAAAATTCCATGTTCATGGAGGTGACTTTTCAAGGTTGCAACTTCCTCCCCGAGCACCCATTTTGAGCAAATAGGGGCTAAAATTCAAGATTTCATACGATACTACATCATGGTGAAGAGTTTGGATTCAAAAGCATTTCTTAATTGCTTATAGCAACTGGGCAAAATGAGACGTCAAATTGTGAAAATTGTCAAAACACTTAGAATTTTTTCTAAGCGTCAAAGTTAAAGTTCAAGATGATTCAATGTAGTGTCCAACATCAAAGTTGAAGTTCATAATCCCATTTTTCCATTGATACTAAGAGCAAACTTTTTTTTGCTTGAATAAGAAATTGTGATTTTGCAAAGTAGCCATGGTAAGGCTATTTGGTGGATAAATTTGTGCATCAAAACTAAATCAAGATCTTGTTCCATGTTTCTATGCAATGTACCAATCATTTTTCTGCAGCATAACACGCATTATCTCTGCACACAAGACTCCAAACACAAGCCCCAAACTTTTCAAAAGTGGCGCAACCATGAGCATGTCACATAAGGCATTTTTCCAAATTTGCCAGAAATACACTTCATGCCAAAACTTGATCAAGACTTCTCCATGAAGTTTGATATGAACACACTTACTCCAAACCTCAAATAAAAGTTATCCAACCCTAAAACGAGAGCTCGAAGGGCCATTTGGAGCCAAAACCAAAACTTAGCCATGGTGTACCTCATTGCCACTTTTGTTTGAATTAAGCCAATGAGAAATATTGAGACCTCAAGACCTGTCCTAAACCTTTATCCTAACCTAAACCAAGCTGCTATAAAACCTAACATAAGCCCATTGTTGTTGTACACAAGAAATCACCATTAAAATTTCATTATTGTTATTAAGGTTGGAATTTTCGAAACTCACTCTTCTCTCAATCTTTTTCCATTTTTCTTTCACAATCATCATCTACAAACATCACATAACCTTCTGCAAGCATTAATTTACCTCTTTAATAACCAAAATGCACCACCCAGCCTCCATTTTCCCACCTTATCACTTGACTTGGGTATAACAACTCAGAGATATAAGGCAAAATAAGCATAGTGTTACACTCCTGAGGACTCAAGGAAGCTAATAGTTATCTTCTCTTCTTTTTGTAACAATGTTTGAAAGGGCATCAGATTGTCTCTGATAGGTACATTTTTGCACGCTTGGTTCTCATAATTGTAAGCATCTTTTTGATCCGTTCTTTTTGAATTTATGTTTGTATTGATGTCATGAGTAAAAGCCCTAATGTATTGAGCATTGATTCGGCCTGTATGCGATTTTATTTGTTTTTGAAATTTTAGGTTTTCTATGTTTTTCTCCTGATTATTATTTCGGTTTGAATTAATAAAAACTATGGTCATATTATTGATCCTTGTTAAATTTTGAGGGAACTGGTATATTCATATGTCCTTTTTTATGCAAAAAACTTATTTTGACCATGTTTGAAAAGTTACGGTAACACGAGGAAGAAAAAGAACCCGCACGCTGATTTTTTGGTTCAAATATGTGTTGCACCAGTTTTTCATTGGCTATCACATTTTGTTTTCTTTATTTATTTTGAAGTGATACTATAAATGAATGAGCCATCTAGGCGCAGTGGTAATGCTTGAAACTTGTTGCTTAGAGGTCCCAGGTTCAACACCCATGAGACCTCTTTTTGCTCTCTTCATTCTTAGTGGATGATTTAATAACATGATAGCATTTGACTACATGATGATAAGTTTAAATGTTTAAGTTCTTGTTTTGTTACACTTTTGTCATATATGATATTTTTATCTTGAGGCTTGAGGTTTCACTTTTAAGATGTTGATTTAGAAGTAAGAGTTAGGGTTTCTATTTTGATGTTGGGACTTTGTGATAATTGTTAATGCTTTATACTTGATGTCTTGATTTCTCTTGAGTTGTCTTTGAGACTTTGCCATGTGACTTGCCTTGATATCTTTGAAACTTTGAAGTGTTGATTGTGATGCTTTGAAGTAAGTATTCATCTTAAGTTCATTTCTCTCTTGAATTTTTTGTGTCAAATTTGTTTTATGTCTTTTGTTGTACCCCGAAATTTGTCCTCCCATTTTCAAGACAAATTAATTCAAAATACTTCCTCATGCTCATAGAAGTTTCAATTGCTTAAGGGTACTCAAGGAATTGATCAGACAAGTCCTCCTCCTAAGAAATTCACCTACAACAAGGGTTTTGTTTTTATCAAAGGAAATTGAGCTTATAATGCCTCAAATTGATTTCATGGTTTCTCATATGCTTAAAATAACACTTATGTCAGGTTTCAGACCCTGCTTCACAAGTTTGCTCAATCAATTGCTCATATGAGTGAAAATTAGTTGTACTGGGTAAAAAGTCAACATTAACCAATATACAGTCAAACTTCAAGATTTTTGATCAACATCAATATTTTGAAGTCATGTTAATCATTTAATCAAGGGTTAATCATGATTCATCAAGAAAACTCAAGATTCATCAAAAGTCAAAAGTTACTAAATTAGGGTTTTCTTAAGGAGAAGTCAATTGAACTTTGACCAAGCACAACTTTTACATACTTAATCATAAATTACTCAAACAAAGCCTATATTGAAGGAAATTCATTTCTCTACAACTTTGTCTCTCTAAGCTCAAGGACAAAAATGCCTCATTTGAGAGATATGAGCCAAAACTTTACAGGTCATTTTGAAAGTCAACAAAAAGAGACTTTTTGTGAAGGCAATTTACATCAAGTTAAAAACTTCAAATTAGAAAGTAATCAAAATGAAAGTAGTAGGAGACATCTTGAGGTTTCCAAAAAGTCCAAGATCACCTTCATATGACAAAAATTGAGAGAGTTATGATTGGTGCAAGTTGAACAAATTTGGAGAAATGCATGAAACTTTCATTGAACAATTTTGAAGTTTTGGACTAATGAGCCAAACTTTTGAGGTTTAAACATGGTCGTGACACCTTATAGGACCTCTAAGTCCATTCATGCATCACTTTAATTTTTATTTCATTTATTTTAATTTTTATTCATTTAAATTCAAAAGAAATCAAATAAAATACCAAATAAATTATACAAGGCGTGTGGATCTATTTTAAAATCAAATCATAAGTCCAAAATCACATAATTATGATGGAGAAACTGTGTGGGATCATGAATATTTGATTTGGCCTAAAATAGAAGTTTGTTGTGCAAAATTTAAATCAAATCTCTTCACCATGGAATACAAAGATCCATCTCACAAATGTTGACCTAATTTTCTCCTCTATATATACTCACTACATTCAGACCAAAAGGACACGCATACTGCCTCCAAAAATAAACCCTAGAATTCTCAAAAATTCAAGAAACTAGGGCAATAACAAAACCTTGTTTGTAGTTATCCTCAATCAAGTTCAAGCATTCCATCATCATCCTGACACTCCTATGAAGCTTTCCAAGTCCTTAAGTAATCAAAATCGTGCCCAGAACACAACGTCTCATCTTCATCAATTTTGGTAACTTTTTCAAATTCAAACCTTTAATTTATGCATTGTTAACTAATTCGATGCATCCACATGTGTTCATATACATCATTAGAACAAGTTTGATTCATAATATGTGAGCTTTAGCACATGAACAAGGACTTTCCATTGTTAGGGCACATAACTTGTGAAGCTTCGAATCCATGGCTACAGGCCTTCTCAGTCAAAACTAACACCACCATTGAATTCGTGGGGTCTCAATTAGTGGACCAGGATACTTTTATTTTTCATTTTTGTTATACTCCAAAATTTTCCATCCCATTTTTCAAGACAAATTGATTCAAGATGCCTCCTCATGCTCCTAAAGGTCTCAAACACTCAAGACTTATCAAGGATTAATCAGATGGACTCTCCTCCTAAGCAATTGACCTACAACTAGGGTTTTATTTTTCTCAAGGAAAATTAAGCTTCTAAGGCCTCAAGTGGATTTCATGGTTCCTCGTATGCTTCAAAGAATCCTCGTGTGAAGTTTCAAGGCTTACATCATAAATTTGTTCAAACAATTGCTCAGATGATTGGAAATTAACTATATTGGATAAAAAGTCAACATTGGTTAACTTACAGTCAAACTTCAAGATTTTTGGTCAACATCAATATTTTGAAGTCACATTCATCATTTGATTAAGCGTCGATCATGGTTCATCAAGAAAACTCAAGATTCATCAAAAAATAAAAGTTACCAAATTAGGGTTTTCTTAAGGAGAAGTCAATTGAACTTTGACCAAGCATAATTTTCACATGCTTCATCATAAATTCCTCATCCAAATCCTAACTTGAAGGAAATTCAATTCTCTATAACTTTATCTCTCTAGTTTCAAGGCCAAAAATGCTTCATTTGAGAGATATAGGTTGTGATACGGTGGGAGAACTGACTTGAAGGTTTTGCGTTTTATCGCAAAGATTACAGTTAGCAAGAGTCGCCACTGACTTTTCTTTTATCCAAAAGGAAATGTGAAAAAGCACAGGAAAGACCTTTGAGATTGTTTCTTGAGTTTGGGGGGTAGATTATGAAAAGGGAAGGTATTAGCACCCTTTTCATCCATTGTTTTCCATGGGCTCTTAGTTACTTGCTAGATCACTTTCTTTCGTTTGAAAATGTACTTTGTGTGGTTTTTGAAAGTATTTTGAAAAGGCGCCATCGTTTAGGCAAACTTTGTAATGATTCTCGTTCGTAAGAATGTATACAAATCCTTTGGTCTTTTGAAAATGTTTTCAAGTTTTGAAAGATGTTTTTGAAAGTATTGGTGTTTTTTTTTTAAAATAGCAAGGACATTTTGTTTTGAAATGGAGCAAGTAACTAGGAACATTCTACCTACACAAAAGTCTTTCTTGTTCATTTCCTTTTTCCTTTGACATTGTTATCTTACCATTGATTTGGTAAATAACCCTATCTTTGGATGTAAATGGGACGGGCGTGGGTCATCGTATAACCATGATTAGCAATGTTGTAAAGTATCTTAACATCTTTCTTTATGGAATAAGATCATTTAAAGGCAACATGGATAGCGTCATCGAGGGACTATGATCTTGTGTTTGTTTGTTTTTTTGCTAAGATACCTCACATGCATAATATGGCCATTTTGTAAGGCAACCAAGTGGATTTTTACCTTAGGAGTGCTTGTGTGCAAGTGTATTATTTTTCATGATTGGTTTCTTCTTTGATTATGGTTTTCTAATTGATTGGTTTTAGTCTTTCCATTCAAAATCCTAATTACTAGCATTTGAATATAAAGCGATAAATTGTGGAATTTAAAATTACTACACTATTACAATACTTGTGGGAGGGGGGTGTACAAATTACAAATGGGGATTGTAAGAATTTAAATCTAAATGATTTATTACAACCATATTGAATTTGGATAAATAATGTACAAAAATGAATAAATATACAAAAATGTAAAATGGAAAGAAAATGGATTTTTGTTTAGATTTTTTTTAGGAAAAAGGGTTTTGTTTTAACCTAATTAACTAAAAGAAAATAATTAATTAAATTAGTAAAAGTAAACCTAAATTTACTAGGAAAAGATTTTAAATAAAACCCTAATCTAAATATTAATTGATTAAAAAAGAAATTAAGTTTATAAGAAGAATATTTTTGGTATTTTTGTCTTAAAAATAATTTATAGTATTATAAAATATTTTTGGTCTTTTTTGGTTTTAAAATAATATATTTTAATTGTGTAAAAGAAAATAACTAAAACCCTAGTTTTTAATTAAATTTACAAACCACTTAGTAAAATAAATAAAGTATGATTAAATAAAAATAACTTTTATTGTAAAAAAAAGAAGCTATATCAAAATATAAATCTAATGTTTTTATATTTTTATGATTTTTTTTATATTAGATAAAATATTAAAGAAAATAAATAAATGAAAAATGAGAAAAAGAAAATAAAATGGGTCAGGGGTGTGAATAGTCCAGGGGAGTCAGAATAAGCAAAAAAAGAATAGGGCCAAAGGAGTGAAGCCTAGCGCTGCAAAAAAAGGTCCAAAAAAAGTGTGAAAAATATGGAAAAAATCACAAAAGGTCACGCTGGAGCTTGAACCCAGGACCTCATAGTGACAGGCGCGCGCTTTAACCACTGGGGTGGTGATACATCCGTTAACTTATGCAAAACCATAAATATATAACATAAAATGCGTCCTGATTGCACTTCATCTTCAACCTCCAGCCAAACCACCTGTAACTTGTTCATTTCTCAACCATTTGCAACAAAGTAAACATGAAACTTGTGTAAAATTTTACTATTATTCCAGAAATGTAAACAACTTAAACTAATTCTCAAGAATGAACATGAATTTTGAATGGTACCAAATTCTGACCTAATTTTTTCAGGATGTTCAGAATCAAAATTCTAACTACTCCAGCAATATAAATGAAATCTAAAGACATGGTTAGCTTCAGAACAATGATGTCTATATTTTTCATTCATAAATTAAACATTAATGATGCTTGTATGAAGAGTTCAAAGTTAAGATAACTTACCTCAAAACTGGAAGTCGTGTTCTGCAAATGAGCACTCCTCAAGGTGTTGTGATGATCAGAATAGCTCCACTGAGGTCTCAGGAAGCTAATGCAATGGTTACTTTAAGTTGTAAGTGCTTAAAATGGTCTGGAGAAGTCAAGATGAAGACTTATGTTTTTGAAAATGGAGGATGGTGATAGAGGTGTTACAAAACTGTAACAAGATGAGGGATGACTTCTAAATGATGTTTAGAAGCTTTGGGAACAAAAAGGCTTGAAAACGCACGAGGGAGTTATGAGTTTCAAACTTTTGGTCAGGTTATGTGAAAATGGAGGTATGAGATGCAAATCTGAGTTCTTGGTGTTTCAGGGCTCAAGCATGTGTGTCATTTGTGGAAAACTACTTGTGTATGTATAAGCAAAAGACTTGAGTGCTTGAGAGGGTCAGAAGTACTAATTCTAGACTGATTGCTATGTTACTTGATTTTGAAAAAAAGTGGGAAGTATGGTTCCAAGAGGAAGTACAAGCATGGGCTGAGTGATTACAAGTGTTTAGATAAACTTCTCTTGAGTTATAGGACCTGTATGATCAGAAGAAAACAATTGCAAGGCTCAAGAACAAGTTTTGTGCAAAAAGCTACTTTATCAAAATGGCATTGTGCACTTTCTTCCCAAAATGAATATAAAGCATGGCCTTCCATTGAATGCTTGAATTGAGACCTCTAACAGTTGTGAAAGCAATTAATTATGGAGTGCCTAACAATTTTGAGTCCTGTAAAGTAGATATTATTTAGCATATGTTTGAAATTTGAATCTTGTTCATCACAAAATGACTTTTATTTCAAGTGTGAAAACCCAAACTTCATCTCTTCGATTCTCCCTTCTCAAAAATGATCTCAAGGAGTTCTTTGACATTTTGGAAAGCTTGTAATGTGCTCTATAACCCCTCATTGAATCACTTTTGAAAATTCCCCGTGGAACTATATGAAAAAGTTCCATGAAGTTAGGTTAAAATCCTGACCAAAACTAGGGCAAAATTTCACTAAGTGTCCAATTTCAAGACCATGACTTTAGAAATTAATAACTTTAGATCCAAGAATTTTTAGGATAAGTTGTGTAAATAAATGTTGTAGATATCATGGACATATACAACTTTCATGTTGAAAGTTTCTTCTGAATCCTCTTGCATTATGGTGAAAAAATTGCCCAAAGTTATGAAAAAACATGAAGTTTAAACACTTAGAAAAATTTTTAAGTTAGAAAACTTTGACTTTTCAAAATGAAATCTTGAATTTTTGATTTCTTGATGAATAAGTTTCATATTTTGACATTTTTTGATGAATTGTGATCTTTGACATTAAACTTTGACCAAAAAGTCAAAGTTTGACTTTTCAGTGAACAATTGACTTTTTGATCAGTTGACTGAAAATTCACTATATATCCAATTGATCTTGAGCAATATTTTAGGTCATGCCATTAGGTAAAAATGATGAAATTGAACTCTTGAAATCATGCTTCAAACCAATTGACCATTTTCTAGGTCAAAAATCAGAAATTGCTCTTTCTTAGTCAAAACCCTAATTTTGACCATTATGCCCTTTGTGATCGGTGGATTTAGAACTGACTGTTTAACGCTGGTTCGCGAAATGTCGCAGAAGCAAGAGTCGCCACCGTCTTTTATTTTCTCCAACATGGACAGGACAAAAGCACAGTAAAATTCCTTATGAGATAGTTTCTCGGTTCAGGAGGTAGATTTATAGAAAGGGAAGGTGTTAGCACCCTTTCTATCCATGGTTATCCATGGGCTCTTAGATACTTGCTCTTATGTTTTCAAAATGTTCGCTTTTCAATCGTGAGTGGGTTTGAAAAAGTTTCTTTGAAAGATTTCTGAATAACTCTTGTATCAGTCCTCAAGAGTGTTTGAAAAATTGTTTTGAAAGTTTTTTGAAAGTGTCAGTGTGAAAAGGTTTTTGATTTGTTTTTGAATAGAGCAAGTATCTATGAGTCATCTACTTACCCTAAGGAATTAGGCTGTGTAGAGGTCCTTAAGGTAGTGCCATCCCACTATTGAGAGGTAGGTAGCACCACCGTTGGAGTTGTTCGGGTCAATTCGAGTGTAGGGACAGTGTGGTCACCGAAGCAACAATTAGGACACCTTAGAAGCTACCCTTATGTCCTTGATCCTTTTTTAATTCGAGGCAACCGTTTCGAGGCAACTATTCCGAGGCAACTGTTTCGAGGCAACTGTTTCGAGGCAACTGGATCATGGACATAAGGACTTACTAAAACGTCCTATACTTGACGACCACGTTTCGAAGGCAACAGGTGAGGCGTACCCTAGAAGTGGTGTGTGTATTGGTGTGTTATTTTCAGCTTAACATTTATCTTTGATCATGGTATTGTGAGCTACGCTTGTTTTTAATTAGCATACATTCTTTCATACAAAATTAGGATTTAAGACTGCGAAAAATTAAAAGACGGAAATATAAAAGCTACGCTATTACAAGGCACGGGTCTATACATCACCAAAGTACAAAGACCCGTTTTTTGATAAAAGTGCGGAAAGTAAATAAATGCGGTAAACCTAATTATTATTACATCCTTGAGCAGTTACATAATATTCAAAAGAAAATAATGCGCAAAAAGAATAAAAATTGAACGTCCGAGGGTCTTGACCCTTTGCTTGAAATTAAATTAAATTAATACATAATAATTATTTAATTAAAGAAAATGGTTTTTTATGTTTTTTGAAATAAAGAAAGGAATTTACAAGGAAACCCTAATTTTAGATTATTTTTAGTTATTAAAGAAAATATTAAAGTTAACCTAATTTACGCTAATTAATTAACTTACATGTTTATTTACAAGATAATAGTAATTAATAATAATAATAAATAATGAGGAAAAATTAATTAAGAAAAAGATGAAAATGTCAAAACCTAATTCTATACATTTTTTATTTAAGAAAAGTATTAAAATTAAAACCTAATTTAACTAGATTAATTGTTAGAGTTTATTTACAAAAATAAATTAGTGATTGTTGTACTCCAAAATTTGCCCTCCCATTTCCTCAACATTTTCTCATCACAAGACCTTTGAAGATCAAGATACAGTTAGGGTTTCCTCTGCTCAAGGCTTCTCCTTGCACTGTGGACTCAAATTAGGGTTTGTGTTTGCCCTAGGATGTTTTGGCCTAAAATGCCCAAAATGACTTTCATGCTTCATATTGGACTCCCAAGTTTACCTATACCAAGTTTCAAGTCTTGATTCCAAGTTTTACCCAGTCAATTGAACAGTTGACCTAGAAATCAGCTGTATTGGGGAAAAAGTCAACTGTGGCCAATTGACAGTCAAACCTCATGAAATTTGATCCACATCAACATTATGAACTCACATGGACCATTTGATCAAGTTTGGATCACAATTCCACAAGAAATTTGATCAGATCATCAAAAGGGCAAAATGGTCATTTTTAGGGTTTTGACTGCACAAAGGCAATTTTTGACTGTTTGACCTAGCCAATGGCAAACCAAGCTCACATATGGCCTCAAGGACTCAATGGAATTATCTTGACATGTTCATCAAGCTCAAAAGATCCCAAGTACACAAGATTGACAGTTGAATTTCCCAGTCAATTGATCAATTTTGACTGTATACTGAAAAGTCAAACTTTGACTTTTTGGTCAAAATCAAGAGTCAAGATTCATTTTTCATCAAAACATTCCAAATCATGAAACTTGTTCACCAAGAAATCTCAAAATGCAAATTAGGGTTAGAAAATGGAATTTTTCATAACTTAGAATTTTTCTAAGTTATGGAAAACCCTAATTTTTTCCCAACTTTGCCCCATCTTTTCACCATGATCCATTGGGATTCAAACAAAAGTCAAAACATGAAAGTTGTAGCTTGTTGCATAGTCTACAACTTTGATTCACAAAGTTTTCTCATTTGAAGCTTGTATCTCAAGTTATAATTTTTTGAATAAGGGCACTAAACCATCTTTTAACTTAGTGAAATTTGACCTATTTTGACAAGGTTTTCTACCCTACTTCAAGGCCACTTTTCATACCCTTCCACTTGGAATTTTGATTTGCATTTCAAAGATGGATTGTAGTACACATTCCAAGCTTTCCAAAATGTCCAAGAACTCATCAAACAACCTCATAACTTGAGAGATTCGAATTTCACAAGTTGGCAAAAATTCACTTTTGTTCTTCATCAAAGCATGTTCATAAACTTGGCAAATTTGAACTCAGCATAGTTTGTGCTACTTTACAGGTCCTAAAACCAAATTACACTCCTTAATTTAATGCAAAACCAATGAATCAAGTTGTTATTCTAAGCCTTTGGTCATTACACAAGGAATTAAGCCTAAACTAGAAAAAGCATTATTTCCATTCTTGAAAAGCTTGCTTTATGTCAATTAGAAATCCAAGCAAGTACAAGCAAGATCTTCTTGGCACAAGTTTGTGAGCAAATTGCACTGATCAGGGCAAGGGATAGCAGCATAGTTAGAGGGCCTGTACTGACCTAGAAAGCAAAGTGGCATTTTGTAGCTTAAGTGTGAAGAAAAGTCCATAACTTATGCTAACTCTCATCTCAGCTTAGAAACAGAAGAACAAAGTTATCAAACACTTTTCATAGACCAAATCCAAGCTAACACACGAGCCTTTGCCATCTGAAGCACCCTCCATCTCAAAATCACCTCAAAACTGCACAAACAGGGGAGCCCCTGCAGTTTGAGTGCAAACTCCCAATCCCTTCAAGCATTTTGATTCAAACCTTTTCCTCTACCTTCCCTACAATATATGCAAGCTAACCATGTCCTAAAATCAGACCTGTAACACCTCCAAGCCACTTCACCATTTTCAATTTTCTGTTTTGTAGTTGGAGTTCACTAGCTCGATTCAGGGAGTTTCAAGACAAAGTAGGAATTGGAAAAGCATCCTTACACTTCAAGGAAGCTGTACAAGTCATCATTTCACTCTGAAACATCCTCCATTGCCAAGCTCGATTCCAACTGAACAGGTATATTCATGGAGTTCTATCTCTCTTATTAGGCATTGTTAGCTTTAGGTTTTTGAAGAAAACATGTCACAATCATAGCCCTGAACATGCTCATATGATTAGATTTCATTTATGTTTCGTGTGCTTAGAGAATTTCATGTCTGAACATTGATGAAAAGTTAGGTCAGAAAAGAGGGGGAGAGAAATTCTCCCTCATCTTAGAGAGATAGGTCAAGTTATTTATATGGTTGAAACCGTCTCTTCATGCTGAACATTTCTTGTGTTATGAGTTTTTGCTGAAAAGCCAAGAATCAGGAGTTAGACATTGAAGCAAGAGGCGCGCGTTTTTTTCAAATGTTTGAAGTTGGAGGTTGAAGACAATGGTCAATGGGCTGGGCCTGTGTTATTTTGCTTTTCACACCATCTTTTTTGGTTTACACCCCCCTGAGCCCATTTGCTCATTTTTTAACATTTTTGACTTTTTCTTTTTTGGCTGACTTTGTTTATTTTTTCTCATGCCATTTAAAAATTAAAAATATTTTTTTCATCACTTTTTGCATTTATTGCATATTTATTTGTTTATTTTCTTTGTTTGTACATAAATATATATATATGATTATTAGAATAAAAATGTAAAAATAATATAAATACAATTTTTATTTTCATTTACTTTCTGAAAATATTTCACACAAAAAATACTCTTTTATTTATTTTATTAAAATATTAAATAAATATTTATTTTGTATAATACATATTTAGGGTTTAATATATATATATATATATATATATATATATATATATATATATATGTGATTATTAATATATTTAAGACAAAAATATAAAAAATACTTGATTTTTTCATTTTTATTAATATTTGATATAAAAATACCTTTTTTCACAATACACTTCATTTTATTTTATTTCTATAAATAATAAATAAATAGTTGTATTAAATTAGAAAATAATACTTTTTTCTTTAAAATTAGGGTTTTTACCCTAAGTTCAAAATACTAAAAAAATAATACATTTTTATTTTCTTTTCCCTTTTACATAAACCATACTTTTCTCATACACATAAAAACCTTCTTTTTGCATTTCACATATTTATTTAATTTACATTTAATTATGCATTATTTAAATTGCAAATATTCCAAATGATGTAATAATTTAGATTTAAATTCTTGTCAACATCCCCATTTGAACATTTGTACCCCCCTTCCCATATTTGGTTTTGTAATAGCTTAGTAACTTTAATCTCACACTTTATTGCTTTCTAATGATAACATGTTAGAATTAGGGTTTGTATGCGAAAAAACGATAAAAAATAGTTTGACTTAATACAAGATAAACAAACATGAAAATGGACACACAAATCACACTTGCACCCCCCTAGGGTATTCCACTTGTTGCCTTCAAATAAAAGGGCCATGTTGCATGTTAAACTTCTTTGGGCAAAACAAACAATTTGAATGATCATAGTCCCTCGACAAAACTTTTCAAAACAAACAAAAAAACAAATGATCAAGTCCCTTAAAGAAATTGCCCAAAGACATTTAACGCCGTTGCAATTATGGTCTAAAACGATGACCCGCGCCTGTCCCTCTCACATCCTAACACAAGGTTGCCCACCAAATACAATGGTGGAGCAAACTTGTTAAAAGGGTTAAAGTATAGCAATAATCTTTTTGAGAAATTTAGGAGTAGATAACCTCTTAGTTACTTGAATCAACTTGCAAAACAAAACACTTGCCTAATTTCAAAATCACACCTCACAACACTTTCAAAACAACTTTCAAAAACAAATGAAAACTTTTTCAAAAGACATACATCTTTGTATACATCCCCACATGGATCATTACAAAGGTTGCCACCATATTGGCCTCTTTTCAAAAACATTTTCAAAACCCACACACTCAAGCACCATTTAAAACAATTGAAAACAAAAGGCAAGTGATCTAAGCAAGTAACTAAGAGCCCATGGATAACCATGGATAGAAAGGGTGCTAATACCTTCCCTTTCTATAATCTACTCCCCGAACCCAAGAAAATATCTCAAAAGGTTTTTGCTGTGCTTTTTAACCTTTCCTTAGGATAAAATAAAAAGTCGGTGGCGACTCTTGCTAACCGCAACATTTGCGAATACAAAACGCAAACCTCAAGTCAGTTCTCCCACCGTATCACAGAACTGGCGACTCTGCTGGGGATATCTTCTAAAAGTGGAGTAACCTTAGGGTTTAGATCACCTTTGTTTTCAATTGTTTGCTTTGTTTGCTTTTATATTTGTGGGCTTTGCATCGGAGTTTCATAGATCCTAACCCGGATCTGGGAAATACCCCTTTTAGGTAGCATAATCTGTGAGGGACCTGTCCGGCGTAGACCGACATGGGTGAAGCAGTGGCTACGTTGGTGTGGCATCTTAGTCTGTACCTATATCCCTTGTGTTGTAACGGGGAGAATATAGGTCTTCTAAGGGGTCATTAAACACCAATCGACCTTAGAACCCTAAATTGACCAACTTGGCTATTAGGACAGTAGCAGTATGCTACACTCATTGAGGCTAAACTCTCGAGATGGTTCTGGCCGCAAGAAAAGATTGCGATGCTGGAGTTATGACCGATTGAGGGTAGCCAATGATTTGAGATCCTCTAGAACCCGGTTACTTTTGATAGGACAGGTTTTAACCAACAAAACCAAAAGAGGGTAATACCTGAAACTCATGCTGGCCTGAAACCTATGGGTGTCTTGTGTGACTTGTGTGCCTTATTTGCCTATGTGAATACTTGTGTTGTGCTTCATCATAGCATCATGCCATCATACCATTGCATGCATCCTGTATAAAAGGCTAACCCATTTCAAAGACAAAAAAAGTTTCATCTTTGCTCTGTTTTGTAGGACATCATGTTGCCCGTGCGTAGAAATACTGTCCGGCTCAACTTTGTTCAACCACCAGTTTTACTCAAGGATCTGGTTGGAAGGATTCCAAACACTACCTCCTTCATCAACAGACATGGTTCTCTCCTTGGCTTGATCACTGCAAAATGGGACCAACAACTGATAAGTGTTCTGACCCAGTTTTATGACCCTCTGCATCACTGTTTCACCTTTCAAGACTTCCAGCTGGTTCCTACCCTGGAAGAGTTCTCTTATCTGCTTGGGATTCCTGTCTTGGAACAAACTCCCTTCACTGGTTTGGAAAAGACTCCTAGGCCTGAAGAGATTGCTGCAATTCTCCCCTTGACCAAAGAAGAGATATTGTCCAACTGGGAAACTAGAAATGGGATCAAAGGCTTTTTGGTCAAATTTCTGGTTGGCAAGGCTAATGATTTCTGGAATGACTTGGACTTCAAGGCATATGAGGATATTCTGGCTCTTTTGATCTATGGTCTGGTATTGTTTCCCAACCCTGACACCTTTATCAGTATCCATGTCATAAGAATCTTCATGTCTCGGAATCCGGTACCCACTCTCTTGGGTGACATTCTACAACAACTCTATGCTCGTACTGCTCGAAAACGGGGGACTCCGTGGTGTTGTGCTCCCTTGCTAGTAAGGTGGTTTATTTCGCACCTTCCTAAGTTCGTGCTGAAGAATGAAGAAGGAAAAGGTTGGGATCGGAGGTTAATGTCTCTCACAGATAAGGATATCACTTGGACTCTCAGAGGTTTGGATGAGGTAGCTGTTATCGACCGTTGCGGAGAATACCCTAATGTCCCGTTGATCGGTATCCAAGGAGGAATCTCTTACAATCCGTGTTTAGCTCTCCGTCAGTTTGGAAGAGCCAGAGGAGATGGGCCTCATAAGATGCTGGTTCCTCACTTCCATTTTGAGTTTTAGGCAGATAGTGACAAACTACGTCAGGGATTCATTAGAGCTTGGGACAGAATTCACAAAGCTGACCCACTTGAGTTAGGACCAAAGATTTCTCTACCATTGGAGCCCTATTGCAAATGGGTCCGCATCCGTGCTCAGAAGTTGGGTATGCCCTACGAAGCTGTTAGACCTCTCATTCTTGAGTCTCCTGTTGAAGATGGGATTCCTCCAACTGTCCTCCCTCCTCAGATACCCACTGATTTTGATACAATGAAGAGATCTTGGGCACAGCTAAAGGAAGAACGGGATTTCTATCGGGAGAAGTTCAACGAGCAGGAAAGGAAGATCCAGAGGCTGACTAAGCAATTGGAGGAAGAACGGGTCCTGAACAACTACATCAGCACTGAAAGGAGGAGGCCATGGGAGCATTGATGAGCTTTGATGTTTCCTTTTGTAGTTTTATTTCCTTTGCAGTATTTTTCATTCCTGTAATGCCTAAGGGCAAGTTATTGAACAATTGAAATTTTCATCTAATGAAGTGTGTTTCCCTTTTTGTCTACAAAGTTGAATCTTGTTTGTCTTTGAAAACATAAAGCATACACATTCCATTGCACCATATGCATAGCAGGTACCCTATTTCACAGGTTGCTTAATTTTCTTCGCTGTTTGTGTGAACAGTCATCATGAATCCAGACTCCTCTAGTGAGCAAGCAATCAGGGCCCTTCAGGCCCAAAGTGCACAATTTCAAGAGATGGTCCTAAGCCTAGCCCAAGGTCAGCAAGAGTTGAAGACTCTACTCCTAAAGAAGAAGAAGAAAAAGAGGACTGCATTGTTCAACACCGGACGCAGATTTGGGAACACACTCCACAATGAAGCTGATCCAACCACTTCTTCTGCTGAGAAAAACAGTCCCCAAGGGGGAGGAGCTCCTAGTCCCGCAGTCTCCGACAACGAGACGGACTATAACGACGAACAATACCCACCTGCTGCTGACAGATACAAACAATTGGAGGACCGCTTGAGCGCCATGGAAATTCAGAACGTGCCAGGACTGGATTTCGGAGATTTAGGGTTATCTTCTGGGGTAGTCATTCCACATAAGTTTAAGGCGCCTGCCTTCGCCAAGTATGATGGGGTCACCTGCCCAAAGCTGCATCTAAGGTCGTACGTAAGGAAAATCCAACCTTACACGGCGGATAAGAACCTCTGGATTCACTTCTTCCAGGACAGCCTCTCGGGGTCACAGCTTGAATGGTTTTACCAATTGGATGGAGCTAGCATCCGACACTGGGAGGATTTGGCAACCGCATTCTACAGACAATACCAATACAATTCTGATCTCGCTCCTACCCGTACCCAACTTCAGGGTATGTCTCTAGGAATGGGTGAAGGGTTCAAGGAGTACGCTAAAAAATGGAGAGATTTGGCTGGCAGGGTGCAGCCTCCATTAACTGATCGAGAGCTGGTTGATATGTTCCTTGGGACTTTGTCTGGTCCGTTTTTCAATCATTTGGTTGGTAACTCCTCTGCTGGATTTACAGATTTGATATTAACAGGAGAAAGAATTGAAGCTGGCATCAGGTCAGGCAAGATACAGAAGGCTGCCTCTACAAGTGTTGAGAAGAGGCCATTTAAGAAAGAAGCAAGCACCGTCTATGGTCCTAGAAGACAAGTCAAGCCCGAAAGTCGCCAAGCCGTCAATGCTTTGGTCATCTCCAAACCTGTTGCTGCTCCTCAGCAGTACAATCAACAAAGAAGCGAAAGGCCCAAGAGGCAGTATACCCGACTAAGTATGACATTATCTCAAATTTTACCCCAACTGTTATCCACCAACCTGGTGACCCTCAAAGAAGCTCCTAAGGTCGTCAACACTGCGTCTCCTAAATACAACCCAAATGCCCGGTGTGCTTATCATTCTGATAGTCCCGGGCACACTACTGATGATTGCTGGGCCTTGAGAAACAAAGTGCAAGATCTGATCGACGCGAAGGAAATTCAGTTTGAAGCGCCGGAAAGACCAAATGTTGTAACGGCTCCTATGCCCCAGCATAGGGTAAATGCCATTGAGGAAGAAGTGTATGCTGTTTCGATAGATGAAGTTGTTACCCCTCTGAAGACTGTTAAGAAGAACCTACTGCGGGCCGGTTTATTTCCGGGTTGCGGTGAAGGTTGCCGGTTCTGTGCTATTTCCCTATCTGATTGTCCCTTGCTGAGGTTAGGCATCCAAGGCCTAATGGATAGCAAGGAGATTCTATTCAAAAAGTCTGCTGTTCAATTGGTTCCGATGAAAGAAGTTTCTGTGATTACCATCTTCAAAAATCCAATCAAGGCTCCCCCGAAGAAGCCTATTCAAATCTTGACAGTTGCGCCTGTGATCATTACTGTTCCAGGGCCCCTCTCCTACGTGTCTGATAAAGCTGTCCCCTGGCATTATGGGGCAGACGTGTACGTAAATGGAATCAAGCAAGAATTCGACGCTGGTGCCAGTATCTGCGATATCACTGGTCCAGCCAAGGTCACCCGCAGTGGCAGGCTCTTCTCGCCTGACATTGCACCGCCCGCTATTCGAAAACCCCTCCTCATAAAACCTGCAAGTTTACCTAGTCCTGTTGCTGATCAAATTGTGTCCCCTGCTGCCGAGTCATCAAATGCTCGGGGCAAAGGGATTGAAGAAGAGCCTGCCCGGATGGAGGCACCAATACCCGTAAATGCTGAGGCCTCCCGACAAGAAATGGAGGAGATTCTGAAAATAATAAAGAAAAGTGATTTTAATGTTGTCGAGCAGTTGGGGCATACGCCCTCCAAGATCTCCCTGCTCTCCCTATTGCTATGCTCCGAGGCCCATGCTAAGGCCTTAATCTCATTTCTCAAGACGGCCCATGTGCCGCAGGAGACGTCTGCAGTCCAGTTCACTGATTGCATAGCGAATCTAACGGCGGACAACGGCTTGGGTTTTTCAGATGCTGACCTGACCGCAAAAGGGAGAGACCACAATGATGCCCTGCATGTCTCTATTGAATGCAGGGGCACTACTCTGGCACATGTATTGGTGGATACTGGTTCTTCCTTGAATGTTCTTCCGAAAAAGGCTTTAGATCGTCTGGATTATGAGGGCCTGGAGTTGAAACCCAGCAATATCATCGTCAGGGCCTTTGACGGTTCCAAAAGGATGGTTCATGGAGAGGTTAACATCCCTATTCGTGTGGGCTCTCAAGTGTTTGACTCTACCTTTTATGTGATGGATATACGTCCATCGTATTCTTGTCTGTTGGGTCGACCTTGGATCCATAAAGCTGGGGCAGTGACCTCCACCTTGCACCAAAAGCTGAAGTATCCCGTCAGGGGGAAGATCGTCACTGTGCAAGGAGAAGAGGAGTATATGGTGAGCCATTTGAATTCCTTCAGGTACATCGAGATGGACGGAGAGTTTATTGAAACCCCCTTCCAGCATTTCGAGGAGGTACATCCAATTTCAGCAGCTGCAGAGACAATAGCCGAAGAGAATGATTCCTTGAAGATGGCTTCCCTAAGGGATGCCCGGGCTGTGGTTCAGAAAGGCAATTGTGCACACTGGGGTCAGCTTCCTGACTTCACTCAGAAGAACGACAAGTTTGGGCTAGGCTTTACTGCAGAGGCTCAGAAGACGGTGCGCAAAGAGAAGATCGGAAAGGCTCCGGTGTTTATTTCCAGCTCAAGGGTGAATGCTATCGAGGAGGATGTGGAGGAAGCTGAGTTTGACAGTTGGATCTACCCGACTACCAGCAACGGACCAAGCAACTGGACGGCAAAGGATTTTACCCCTATCACATTTGTCACGCAGTAATTGATTTCTTTTGATTTCCAAATTTGTAACAAACAATATGTTAAAACTTTGTTGGCTCGGTGTCCTGCCCGGGGCATCGTAGCTCCATTTGTGAGGGCTTTTTGTATGACATTTTCATATATCATCAATCAAAACATTGGACGTTTGTTGCATTTCAAATCTTGTGCTCTTTTTTCTTTCTGTGTTATACATATTGCAAAACAGCTATATTTACACACACTCACTTATACAAGTTTCAATCCACTCTGGATCTCACTGGTAACAGCTCTGCTACCACCAGTTATGACTTCGAAAATCCGATCAACTTGGCCGAAGACGAAGGTGAAGATGATTGCGAAGTGTCTGGTGAACTTGCGAGACTGCTACTTCAGGAAGAGAGGGCTATTCAACCACATGAAGAACCTGTGGAGACAATTAACCTGGGTACCGAGACAGAAAGGAAAGAGGTCAAGATTGGTGCCAATCTAGAGCTCAGCGTGAAGCAACGATTGATCCAGATGCTGCAAGACTACATGGAGATTTTTGCTTGGTCCTATGAAGATATGCCTGGTTTGGATGCCGACATTGTAGTTCACCACCTGCCAACCAAGGAAGATTGCCCTCCGGTAAAGCAAAAAGTCCGACGGATGCGTCCAGAGATGTCTGAAAAGATCAAGGCCGAGGTTATGAAACAGTTTGATGCCGGGTTCCTTGCAGTGACTTCTTACCCTCAGTGGGTTGCCAATGTGGTGCCAGTGCCGAAAAAGGACGGTAAGGTCAGAATGTGTGTTGACTACAGGGATCTGAACAGGGCCAGCCCCAAAGATGACTTCCCCCTACCTCACATCGATGTCCTTGTTGACAATACAGCTCAACACAAGGTGTTCTCCTTCATGGATTGCTTCTCAGGGTATAATCAGATCAAGATGGCTCCTGAAGATATGGAGAAGACTACATTTGTAACTCAGTGGGGGACCTTCTGTTATAAGGTCATGCCATTCGGATTAAAAAATGCTGGGGCAACCTATCAACGTGCCATGGTTGCTTTATTTCATGATATGATCCATCATGAAATTGAGGTATACGTTGATGACATGATTGCAAGGTCTCAAACTGAGGAGGAGCACCTTGACCATCTGAGGAAGTTGTTTGACCGACTCAAGTTGTACAAGCTGAGATTGAATCCCAACAAATGCACCTTCGGGGTGAGGTCCGGAAAATTGCTAGGTTTCATTGTAAGTGAAAAAGGTATTCAGGTGGACCCTGCCAAGGTAAAAGCCATACAAGAGATGCCGACTCCAAAAACAGAGAAAGAAGTCAGAGGTTTCCTAGGACGACTGAATTACATTGCCCGATTCATCTCACATCTGACTGCTACTTGTGAGCCAATCTTCAAATTACTGAAGAAAGATCAAGTGGTACGCTGGAATGATGAGTGTCAGGCCGCTTTTGAAAGAATAAAGGAATATCTCCAAGAGCCACCCATTCTTATGCCACCGGTGGAAGGAAGACCTCTGATACTTTACTTGACAGTGCTTGATAATTCAATGGGGTGTGTGCTGGGGCAGCATGACGAGTCTGGCCGAAAAGAGCACGCTATTTATTACTTGAGCAAAAAGTTTACCTACTGTGAGTCTCGTTACTCACTGCTTGAGAAAACTTGCTGCGCTCTTGTATGGGCTGCTCGCCGGCTGAGACAGTATATGCTGACTCACACAACTTTATTGATTTCAAAGATGGATCCCATCAAATACATATTTGAAAAGCCTGCTCTGTCTGGAAGAATAGCGAGATGGCAAATGATCTTGACAGAATATGACATCCAGTATACAACTCAGAAAGCAATTAAGGGAAGTGTACTGGCTGATCATTTGGCACACCAACCTGTGGACGATTACCAATCATTGAACTTTGATTTTCCGGACGAAGACATCATGGTGGTAACTGACTGTGAAGTACCTGGGCCGGATGAAGGACCTGAGGAAGGATCCCGATGGTCTATGCATTTTGATGGAGCCTCCAATGCTTTGGGTAACGGCGTCGGCGCCGTAATCATATCTCCCAAAGGAACTCATACTCCCCTCACCGCCCGATTATGTTTCAGCTGCACCAACAATATGGCAGAATACGAGGCATGTATCATGGGTTTACAAGCTGCAATCGATTTAAGGATAAAATTTCTAAGTGTCTTCGGAGATTCCGCTCTCGTGATCAATCAGATCAAAGGCGAGTGGGATACGAAACACCCGAATCTTATTCCTTACAAGGAGTATGTGTCGACCTTGCTCCCCCACTTTGAAGAGATAACTTTTGAGCATTTCCCCAGAGAGGAGAACCAGCTAGCGGACGCACTAGCCACGATGTCTTCAATGTTCAAAGTTAAATGGGACAATGAGGCTCCCCGAATCATAATCTGGAAGTTGGATGAACCGGCATACTGCTGCGAGCTCGAGGCTGAGAAGGCGACTGAAAAACCCAGGTATCACGAGGTGAAGAGGTACTTGGAAGCTCAGGAATACCCTGAAGGCGCATCCGTCAATGATAAGAAGTTCATGAGGAGGTTTGCTGCAAAATTCTTCCTCAGCAACGGCATTCTCTACAAACGGAATCATGATTCAACCTTGCTACGTTGTGTGGATAAGGCTGAAGCGGAGAAAATCATGATGGAACTACATGAAGGTACATTCGGAACGCACTCCAGTGGACACACCATGGCTAAGAAAATCCTTCGGGCAGGATATTTCTGGTCCACAATGGAAGCCGATTGTTACCAACACTCCCGAACTTGTCATAAGTGCCAGATCTATGCTGACAAGGTGCATATCCCTCCAGTTCCTTTGAATGTCCTAACAGCACCTTGGCCCTTCGCAATGTGGGGGATCGATATGATCGGTGAGATCCGACCAACGGCATCCAATGGGCATCGCTTCATCTTGGTGGCGATCGATTACTTCACGAAATGGGTTGAGGCAGCTTCTTATGCCACAGTAACCAAGAGCGTCGTGGCGCGTTTCATCCGGCATAATCTGATCTGTCGGTACGGCGTCCCAGAAAGAATCATTACGGATAATGGTACCAATCTCAATAACAAAATGATCACTGAACTCTGTGAACAATTCAAGATACAACACCATAATTCTTCCCCCTACCGGCCGAAGATGAATGGGGCTGTAGAGGCAGCCAATAAAAATATCAAGAAAATTGTGCAGAAGATGACAGTGACCTATAAAGATTGGCACGAGATGTTACCGTTCGCTCTTCATGGGTACCGCACCTCAGCAAGGACATCAACCGGGGCAACTCCTTTCTCCTTGGTCTATGGCATGGAGGCAGTCTTACCAATTGAAATCCAGATACCCTCTCTCCGGATAATGAAGGATGCAGACTTGAATGAAGATGACTGGATCCAGACTCGACTTGATCAATTAAATCTGATTGACGAAAAGAGGCTCACTGCTATCTGTCATGGTCAAACGTATCAGAAACGAATGATCAGGGCATTTAACAAGAAAGTCAGACCGCAAGAGTATCGAGTTGGGGACCTGGTAATCAAACGCATCATCCTTCCTCAAAGTGATCCCCGAGGCAAATGGACCCCTACTTACGAAGGGCCATTTGTGGTTAAGCGTGTGTTCTCAGGAGGAGCCATGATCCTAACCACCATGGATGGTGACGACCTTCCTCACCCCGCCAATGCAGACATAGTGAAAAAATACTACGCATAAATAAAAGACCCGCTAGGTTGACATACCTAGGCAAAAATAAGGGCTTCCCGGCGAACCAAAAGGGTTCGGGCAAAAATAAGGGATGAAATGAATAAAAATCTGTACACCCGGCAAGTCGAAAACCTGAAAGGGCGGCTTGGGCAAAAATGGGTATCCCGGTGGACTGAAAACCCGAAAGGGCGGTCCAGGCAAAAGTTAGGGATAAAAGCGTAACACTATGTCTCATTGGATCACTTCGCATACAGAATTCGGCATCGACTATCTAGCTCCAGATTTCGGCATTAATCAATCAGCTTCATCTTCAAATTAGGCAGCAAAGCGATGAGACGTTCGAAGACATAAAGGCGATAGCAGAGTTGGAACCCAGTGGGATTGTTCACATAGTTGTTTTGTTTCCTTTTTCAAATTGTAAACTCTATACTATTTGGCGATATCCTCTTACTAGGATGTCAGTCTCTTGTACAAAAAAAACGCCTATTCACAGGCAAAGTTTAAATCAATACAAATTCACTTGTCCATACAAATTACCATTGTTTCCCTTTTTTCTGTTTTGTCTTGCGAAGAACGTCCAATGTTCATTTTTGATGTATGCATTTGACATTAAATTGCTGATTCATAAATATTTACATATAAAACAAGAGATTAATTGCAGGTGACATCAAAGACAGGGGCAATGTGGAGTTGTCTAATGCAGTCTGGTTGATTGGTCCGCCAAGGCACCAAGGTAGGTTCAACTGAAGAATGTGGCCAAATCATCTCAATTCCCCGGCAGGTCTTAAAGCTCATCCCCAGTAGATTCTGCAAGCTTATCCCCTGCGAAGAACGGACGTCTCGCCCGAGTTTTATTTAGAGTTATTTCCTCACAAGGACTTATAACTGGGTTATCCTCAGCTAAAAGCCACGGAAGACCGCTCTCGGCAAAGTTCCTTCAATCCCCAGCGGAGTCTATCTTTGGTATTCCCAAGCAGAGTTTATCTTCGGAGTTCCCCAGCGGAGTTTATCATCATTATCCTCAGCGGAATCCATCATTAAAGTCCTCAGCGGGCCTCTCATCAAAGCTTCGGCCAAGTATCTCTTCCAATAGAGCAGCTTCCCGGCCGTTCGTCAAGGATTTATTTTCCTAAGATGAAATTACACTCATAAACATTTCACATTTTCATACATCTTGCTTACATACATGACGAAACGCATACAACCTCTCATGTTGAACATCATGATATCATGCATATCATACATCATGACATTGCATACAACTTACGTTTTTTGCCTTTTCAGGAAAAAGACAATCCCAAAAAAAAACAACTACCTTCAACTGTCACAATTCCAGATTCGATACCTGTATCTAGCCAGGGCACATCTGAGAGTGACCAGTTTCCAGACTCGACTCCTGTATCTAGCCAGGGCACGTCTGCAGAGTTCAAAGATTCGATTCCTGTATCCAGCCAGGGCACATCTATCAACTACAACATTTCCGGATTCGATTCCTGTATCCAGCCAGGGCACATCTATCAACTACAACATTTCCGGATTCGATTCCTGTATCCAGCCAGGGCATATCTGTTGACCACGTTTCCAGACTCGATTCCTGTATCTAGCCAGGGCACGTCTGAAGAGTTTGAAGATTCGATTCCTGTATCCAGCCAGGGCACATCTATTGACGACTATTTCCAGATTCGACTCCTGTATCCAGCCAGGGCACATCTGTGAGCAACCGATTGTAGATTTGATGCCTGTATCTAGCCAGGGCATATCTGCATAAAGAGACTGAAGATCAAACACCTGTAACAAGCCAGGAAAACATCCTTCTTCCTCAAATATACAAGTCTTTCGCAAAGGAATCTCTTATGCGACCGACACTTCCAAATGGCATCTATAAGCCCATTCCCGACAAGGTTCCGTCACTTCCCCAAATGGCATCTATAAGCCCATCCCCCTATCAACCACCTTTCCAAATGGCATCTATAAGCCCATTCCCGACACCACATGGTTGAGACTCCAGCATGCGAGTGCAAATTTCCGGGCACTCTAGTGTCCAATCTCCTTTTACCCTTGAGTCACGAAAGGCAAACTTGCCAATCTAACTCTTCAGGTCCAAGAAGATTGAACATGGGCAACTGTTGTACCCCAAAATTTGCCCTCCCATTTCCTCAACATTTTCTCATCACAAGACCTTTGAAGATCAAGATACAGTTAGGGTTTCCTCTGCTCAAGGCTTCTCCTTGCACTGTGGACTCAAATTAGGGTTTGTGTTTGCCCTAGGATGTTTTGGCCTAAAATGCCCAAAATGACTTTCATGCTTCATATTGGACTCCCAAGTTTACCTATACCAAGTTTCAAGTCTTGATTCCAAGTTTTACCCAGTCAATTGAACAGTTGACCTAGAAATCAACTGTATTGGGGAAAAAGTCAACTGTGGCCAATTGACAGTCAAACCTCATGAAATTTGATCCACATCAACATTATGAACTCACATGGACCATTTGATCAAGTTTGGATCACAATTCCACAAGAAATTTGATCAGATCATCAAAAGGGCAAAATGGTCATTTTTAGGGTTTTGACTGCACAAAGGCAATTTTTGACTGTTTGACCTAGCCAATGGCAAACCAAGCTCACATATGGCCTCAAGGACTCAATGGAATTATCTTGACATGTTCATCAAGCTCAAAAGATCCCAAGTACACAAGATTGACAGTTGAATTTCCCAGTCAATTGATCAATTTTGACTGTATACTGAAAAGTCAAACTTTGACTTTTTGGTCAAAATCAAGAGTCAAGATTCATTTTTCATCAAAACATTCCAAATCATGAAACTTGTTCACCAAGAAATCTCAAAATGCAAATTAGGGTTAGAAAATGGAATTTTTCATAAAGAATTTTTCTAAGTTATGGAAAACCCTAATTTTTTCCCAACTTTGCCCCATCTTTTCACCATTATCCATTGGGATTCAAACAAAAGTCAAAACATGAAAGTTGTAGCTTGTTGCATAGTCTACAACTTTGATTCACAAAGTTTTCTCATTTGAAGCTTGTATCTCAAGTTATAATTTTTTGAATAAGGGCACTAAACCATCTTTTAACTTAGTGAAATTTGACCTATTTTGACAAGGTTTTCTACCCTACTTCAAGGCCACTTTTCATACCCTTCCACTTGGAATTTTGATTTGCATTTCAAAGATGGATTGTAGTACACATTCCAAGCTTTCCAAAATGTCCAAGAACTCATCAAACAACCTCATAACTTGAGAGATTAGAATTTCACAAGTTGGCAAAAATTCACTTTTGTTCTTCATCAAAGCATGTTCATAAACTTGGCAAATTTGAACTCAGCATAGTTTGTGCTACTTTACAGGTCCTAAAACCAAATTACACTCCTTAATTTAATGCAAAACCAATGAATCAAGTTGTTATTCTAAGCCTTTGGTCATTACACAAGGAATTAAGCCTAAACTAGAAAAAGCATTATTTCCATTCTTGAAAAGCTTGCTTTATGTCAATTAGAAATCCAAGCAAGTACAAGCAAGATCTTCTTGGCACAAGTTTGTGAGCAAATTGCACTGATCAGGGCAAGGGATAGCAGTATAGTTAGAGGGCCTGTACTGACCTAGAAAGCAAAGTGGCATTTTGTAGCTTAAGTGTGAAGAAAAGTCCATAACTTATGCTAACTCTCATCTCAGCTTAGAAACAGAAGAACAAAGTTATCAAACACTTTTCATAGACCAAATCCAAGCTAACACACGAGCCTTTGCCATCTGAAGCACCCTCCATCTCAAAATCACCTCAAAACTGCACAAACAGGGGAGCCCCTGCAGTTTGAGTGCAAACTCCCAATCCCTTCAAGCATTTTGATTCAAACCTTTTCCTCTACCTTCCCTACAATATATGCAAGCTAACCATGTCCTAAAATCAGACCTGTAACACCTCCAAGCCACTTCACCATTTTCAATTTTCTGTTTTGTAGTTGGAGTTCACTAGCTCGATTCAGGGAGTTTCAAGACAAAGTAGGAATTGGAAAAGCATCCTTACACTTCAAGGAAGCTGTACAAGTCATCATTTCACTCTGAAACATCCTCCATTGCCAAGCTCGATTCCAACTGAACAGGTATATTCATGGAGTTCTATCTCTCTTATTAGGCATTGTTAGCTTTAGGTTTTTGAAGAAAACATGTCACAATCATAGCCCTGAACATGCTCATATGATTAGATTTCATTTATGTTTCGTGTGCTTAGAGAATTTCATGTCTGAACATTGATGAAAAGTTAGGTCAGAAAAGAGGGGGAGAGAAATTCTCCCTCATCTTAGAGAGATAGGTCAAGTTATTTATATGGTTGAAACCGTCTCTTCATGCTGAACATTTCTTGTGTTATGAGTTTTTGCTGAAAAGCCAAGAATCAGGAGTTAGACATTGAAGCAAGAGGCGCGCGTTTTTTTCAAATGTTTGAAGCTGGAGGTTGAAGACAATGGTCAATGGGCTGGGCCTGTGTTATTTTGCTTTTCACACCATCTTTTTTGGTTTACACCCCCCTGAGCCCATTTGCTCATTTTTTAACATTTTTGACTTTTTCTTTTTTGGCTGACTTTGTTTATTTTTTCTCATGCCATTTAAAAATTAAAAATATTTTTTTCATCACTTTTTGCATTTATTGCATATTTATTTGTTTATTTTCTTTGTTTGTACATAAATATATATATATGATTATTAGAATAAAAATGTAAAAATAATGTAAATACAATTTTTATTTTCATTTACTTTCTGAAAATATTTCACACAAAAAATACTCTTTTATTTATTTTATTAAAATATTAAATAAATATTTATTTTGTATAATACATATTTAGGGTTTAATATATATATATATATATATATATATATATATATATATATATATATATATATATATATATATATATATATATATATATATATATATATATATATATATATATATATATATATATATATATATATATATATATATATATATATATATATATGTGATTATTAATATATTTAAGACAAAAATATAAAAAATACTTGATTTTTTCATTTTTATTAATATTTGATATAAAAATACCTTTTTTCACAATACACTTCATTTTATTTTATTTCTATAAATAATAAATAAATAGTTGTATTAAATTAGAAAATAATACTTTTTTCTTTAAAATTAGGGTTTTTACCCTAAGTTCAAAATACTAAAAAAATAATACATTTTTATTTTCTTTTCCCTTTTACATAAACCATACTTTTCTCATACACATAAAAACCTTCTTTTTGCATTTCACATATTTATTTAATTTACATTTAATTATGCATTATTTAAATTGCAAATATTCCAAATGATGTAATAATTTAGATTTAAATTCTTGTCAACATCCCCATTTGAACATTTGTACCCCCCTTCCCATATTTGGTTTTGTAATAGCTTAGTAACTTTAATCTCGCACTTTATTGCTTTCTAATGATAACATGTTAGAATTAGGGTTTGTATGCGAAAAAACGATAAAAAATAGTTTGACTTAATACAAGATAAACAAACATGAAAATGGACACACAAATCACACTTGCACCCCCCTAGGGTATTCCACTTGTTGCCTTCAAATAAAAGGGCCATGTTGCATGTTAAACTTCTTTGGGCAAAACAAACAATTTGAATGATCATAGTCCCTCGACAAAACTTTTCAAAACAAACAAAAAAACAAATGATCAAGTCCCTTAAAGAAATTGCCCAAAGACATTTAACGCCGTTGCAATTATGGTCTAAAACGATGACCCGCGCCTGTCCCTCTCACATCCTAACACAAGGTTGCCCACCAAATACAATGGTGGAGCAAACTTGTTAAAAGGGTTAAAGTATAGCAATAATCTTTTTGAGAAATTTAGGAGTAGATAACCTCTTAGTTACTTGAATCAACTTGCAAAACAAAACACTTGCCTAATTTCAAAATCACACCTCACAACACTTTCAAAACAACTTTCAAAAACAAATGAAAACTTTTTCAAAAGACATACATCTTTGTATACATCCCCACATGGATCATTACAAAGGTTGCCACCACATTGGCCTCTTTTCAAAAACATTTTCAAAACCCACACACTCAAGCACCATTTAAAACAATTGAAAACAAAAGGCAAGTGATCTAAGCAAGTAACTAAGAGCCCATGGATAACCATGGATAGAAAGGGTGCTAATACCTTCCCTTTCTATAATCTACTCCCCGAACCCAAGAAAACATCTCAAAAGGTTTTTGCTGTGCTTTTTAACCTTTCCTTAGGATAAAATAAAAAGTCGGTGGCGACTCTTGCTAACCGCAACATTTGCGAATACAAAACGCAAACCTCAAGTCAGTTCTCCCACCGTATCACAGTGATGAATTAATAATAATTAAATATATTTTATATTTTTGATTTTCTGTTTTTATTATGGAAAATTAATTTATGGTAAAAAAAAAACAATTAAAACAATTAAATGATTAAAAGAAATTAAAAGAAAAGAAAAGAGAATAAAAAATATAAAGCAAACCAAAGGGGGGTGTCAGGCCCATGTGGAGGTGTTATTGGAAGAATCTTGGCCCATTAGACAAAGCCTGTTTGACTTTCCATGCTTGTGTGCACGTTGGTTGACTGCAGTGTACCATAGAATCCACCTTCTGACCATTGGATTGCTCATCAGGGCCACTTGGCAAGCATAGGCGTGGGACTCATGGTAGGCCATGGAATGAGTGCTGCACTAGAATACATTGAAACAAAAATTAAGAATTATGTGGGGGGACCTGGGAATCGAACCCAGGTCCCTGTACCTGCAAGACACGTCCTCCAACCAACTGAGCTACCAAGCACATTTGTAAACAATATACTAAGGAATTATAATATATGAAAATGGCCATTATACTGGAACGTTAAAAAAAAACGCGCTAACATTTGAATTACCCAACCACGCCTGGACACGCATGCTTCTTCTTCATCTTTTTTACCTGCAACATGAACAAGTAGCGGGGGTTTTAAACCCCCACTAAGCATAGCCACGAAAAATAGCGAATAAAAGAGGCGTTAATATAAATTGAGCGCGAGGTCGCCATTCAATTCGCATGGAGCTCCTGAATTCAACTGCATAGGTCTCAAGGTCCAATTTTTTCTCTACAAGAAAGCCCTATTTTGAAGCTTCTGAAACCCTAGGTTTCATCCATGGTGAATTTCGTTTCAAGCATTTTTAGCACAATTAAACCATGTCAAAAATTTCAGGGAGATGTCAGTAACATAAATCAATAATCAAAACACATGAATGATGCGTGGAAATTAAAATTTGATTATGAAATATTTGTGAAGAAACGTGACTCTGTTCTACCGATTCTTGGAGTATGGGGACTTGTTCTTGATGCCAACAACTTCCTAGCAATGTCAGTAACGTAATGGAAACGTTTTAAGGCCTTGAATCGTCCTGCAAATATGAAATCAGCTTCCAAGTTTTTGTTGAAAAGTTGCAAATTGGTTATGAGTTTGTGAGCAGCTTTTCATGTCTTCTGGAATAGGGTTAGGTTGTGCATAAGTATATGAAGCAAATTAGGTCAAGAAAGAGCCCAAAAGTCCATGAATTGATGACTTGAATCTTTGATTGCCAATCATATATTTTCCAATCTTTTTCCATGTAAACTTTGCCAATTATGGAAGATATTGTCCCCTTGAGATGATGCACGAAATCTTTAGCATATTTGGAGTATATTTGCTGCATAAAAAGATTTGAAAAAGCACTATTTGATATTTTCTCATAATTAAATTTAATTAAATGAATTAATATGAATAAAAATTCAATTAATTAATTAAAAATAAGAAAATAAATCCTTTTAAGCTCATTGGGTCGTTCATAGGCTTTGGGTAATGATTCAAGGAAGAATTTGAGGCCCATTAGCAATTTTGGAGTGTTTTAGGCAAAGTTGACTTTTCAAAATTCCCAAATATTTCCCAACTTCTCCAATGCATATCTTGCTCAATTTTGAAGCTATGATCATGTTCTTGGACATTTTGGAAAGGTCTTGAAGTCCTCTAACCAATGCCTTTGGTCCCATGTCATTTTGATTTACCAATCTCAAGTTATGGTCTTTGACTTAAAGTGCCTTTTTGTTGACTTTTGAAAATGACCTATAATGTTGAAATTGATAAATTTTTGTGAGAGCATTTCTTGGACTTGGAGTGTGAAGATGAGTTGTAGGAAATGTCATCCTCTTCAAAATGAGCTTTGGATGGAATTTTTCTGATGAACCATGAGGAAGTTATGCCCTGGTCAATTTGCAGTTGACTTTTTCGGCTGTCCAAAAATAGAAACATTTTTGCATCTTGAGACTTTTTGAGCCATGCTTTGAGAATCATGATCAAGAATTGATCAAATGATGTTTGTGGCTTCAAAATAAGATGTTGACCAAAATTTTTGACTTTTGACTGTCAAATGACCATTTTGCCCCTACAGTTGACTGTGAAGCATTTAGGTTTTTTTGACTGTGCAACTTGATGCTGTGAGTCTTGAAACTTGACATATGGATGCTTGACAATGTATATGAGCATATGGGACTTTATTGGACCCTTGAAAACCTCAATTTCTTTACCAGAACCAAAACCCTAATTTTGACTGTGTCAGGAGGCAATTGGACTGTGTAACCCTTGAGAGATTTTGAATCATCTGGAGATTGATCTTGGCAAATCTTGAAGAATATGGGAGGGAAAATTTTGGGGTACAACAGTTGCCCCTGTTCAATCTTCTTAGACCTGAGGATGTAGATTGGCTGGCGTGCCTTTCGTAATCCGAAGGTGGAAGATGATTGAACACTAGAGTGCCCAGAAATTTGCACTCACATAGTAGAATGTCAGCGGTGTGACGTAGGGAATGGGCTTACAGATGCCATTTGGAGACTGAAGGATATGAGGATGGGCTTATGGACGCCATCTGGAAGTGTGACAGAACTTTGTCGGGAATGGACTTATAGATGCCATTTGGAGACTGTTGGTATGTGGATGGGCTTATAGATGCCATCTAGGTGTCGATCGCGTAAGAGATTCCTTAGCGAGAACTTGTGTACCTGAGAAAGAAAATAATTACCTGGCCTGTTACAGGGGTTGATCTTCAAACTCTTTGTGTAGATGTGCCCTGGCTGGATACAGGTATCGAATCCGGAAAATAGTCGTCAACATATACACCCTGGCAGGATACAGGAATCAGATCTTCAAACTCTTCAGACGTGCCCTGGCAGGATACAGGAATCGAGTCTGGAATTAGTCGTCAACAGATACACCCTAGCAGGATACAGGAATCGGATCTTCAAACTCTTCGGACGTGCCCTGGCAAGATACAGGAATCGAGTCTGGAATTAGTCGTCAACAGATACACCCTAGCAAGATACAGGAATCGGATCTTCAAACTCTTCAGACGTGCCCTGGCAAGATACAGGAATCGAGTCTGGAATTAGTCGTCAACAAATACACCCTGGCAGGATACAGGAATCGGATCTTCAAACTCTTCAGACGTACCCTGGCAAGATACAGGAATCGAGTCTGGAATTAGTCGTCAACAGATACACCCTGGCAAGATACAGGAATCGGATCTTCAAACTCTTCAGACGTGCCCTGGCAAGATACAGGAATTGAGTCTAGAATTAGTCGTCAACAGATACACCCTGGCAAGATACAGGAATCAGATCTTCAAACTCTTCAGACGTGCCCTGGCAAGATACAGGAATCGAGTCTGGAATTAGTCGTCAACAGATACACCCTGGCAAGATACAGGAATCGGATCTGGAATCACGACAGTTGATAGTAATTATCTTTGTATTGATTTTTGCCCTGAAAAGACAAAACGTTAGTTGTATGCAATGTCATGATGTATGAGATGTGTGATGTTCTCAAAATAAATGAGATTGTATGTTCGTGATGCGTATGTGCATGCTATAATGTATGAAGATATGACGTTCATGAATGTATGTTTTTGTCTAGGAAAGTAAATCCTTGACGAGTGCCGGGAAGTTGAATCCTGGGCTGATGTGGAAGAGTATAGTGTTCTCTGTTTCCGCTGGGGATGATGGTTGCAAGAATACCGGTAGGAGAATATGACTCTATTGGGGAATAAACTTGGCGAATAGGTTACTCTGCAGGGAGTGAACTCTGTGGGGAAAGAGAGGTACTTTGCTGAGGTTGATGATAACTCCGCTGGGGATGCCATTGTTGAGTTTTGTTGAGGAAATTGATGAACTCCGCTGGGGGTAGGAAGAATTTCGCCGAGGACGATCTTTCCGTGGCAATTGGCTGAGGATAACCCAGTTATATCCTGGTGGGGAATAACCTTCTGAATAAAGCCGGGAGGGGCGTTCGTACTCTGCGGGTGATAAGCTTCCAGAATCTACTGGGGATAAGCTTCAAGACCTACTGGGGATATGGATTCCACTTTCCTGGGGAACTTTTCAGATTGGACTGGGGAAATGGCTCCACTGGATGCCCGATATTCCGCCGGGGAACAATCTTAGATCAAGATTGCCGGGGATGCTTGTTAGGAATGTCTGTATACTCCGCTGGGGAATATTAGGATCTTCTGGGGATATCCAACTTTCTTGAGGCTGACAGTGGTCTAGCTCTGCTTGGGGAGAACGTACTGACTTGCTGGAGATATTGCTCCTTTGTTAGGGTTGATGAGAGACCAACTGCTTGGGAGAATTGTTGAATCTTGTCCTACTCGGCGGGGAGTGAAGGTATCTGGGTTATCTTCTTCAGCCGAACTTACCTTGGTACCTTGGTGGACAGAGCAATTAGATTGCTTAGACAACTCATTATTGCCCTTGTTTCTGATGTTACCTGTAATTAATCCTTTGTTTCGCATGCCAATATTTATGAGTTAGCAATTAGTGTCAAATGCATATATCAAAAATTGAACATTGGACGTTCTTCGCAGGACAAAACAGAAAAAGGAAAAACAACTTGCAATTGGTCTGAAAAGTGAATTTGTATTGATTTTTGAATTTTCCTGTAAATAGGCGTTTTATGTACAAGAGGCTGACGTCCTAGTAAGAGAACGCCGCCGAATGACAAAGTTTATACAGTTTGTACAAAGAAAACAAAACAGCTATGTGAAAAGAATAATCCCACTGGGTTCCAACTCTGCTATCGCCTTTATATCTTCGAGCGTCTCATCACTTGGCTGCTCAGTTGAAGATGAAGTTGATTGATCGATGCCGTCTGAACTTGATGTTGATACCGGATTCTGGATGCAAGGTGATCCAATGAGACATAGTATTACGCTTTAATCCCTAACTTTTGCTTGGACCGCCCTTTCGGGTTTTCAGTCCACCGGGATACCCATTTTTGCCCAAGCCGCCTTTTCAGGTTTTCGACTTGCCGGGTGTACAAATTTTTTTCATTTCATCCCTCATTTTGCCCGAACCCTTTTGGTTCGCCGGGAAGCCCTAATTTTTGCCTAGGTATGTCAACCTAGCGGGTCTTTTATCATGCGTAGTATCTTTTTACTATGTCTGCATTGGCGGGGTGAGGAAGGTCGTCACCATCCATAGTGGTTAGAATCATGGCTCCTCCTGAGAAGACATGTTTAACCACAAATGGCCCTTCGTATGTAGGGGTCCATTTGCCCCTGGGATCACTTTGAGGAAGAATGATGCGTTTGATTACCAGGTCCCCAACTTGATACTCTTGTGGTCTGACTTTCTTGTTAAATGCCCTGATCATCCGTTTTTGGTACGTTTGACCATGACAAATAGCAGTGAGTCTCTTTTCGTCAATTAGGTTTAACTGATCAAGTCGTGTCTGGATCCAGTCATCTTCGCTCAAGCCTGTATCCTTCATTATCCGGAGAGAGGGTATCTGGACTTCAATTGGTAAGACTGCCTCCATGCCATAGACCAAAGAAAAGGGAGTTGCCCCGGTTGATGTCCGAGCTGAGGTACGGTACCCATGAAGAGCGAACGGTAACATCTCGTGCCAATCTTTATAAGTCACTGTCATCTTCTGCACAATCTTTTTAATATTCCTATTAGCTGCCTCTACAGCCCCATTCATCTTCGGTCGGTAAGGAGAAGAGTTGTGGTGCTGTATCTTGAATTGCTCGCAGAGCTCAGTGATCATCTTGTTATTGAGATCGGTACCATTGTCTGTAATGAACCTCTCAGGGACACCATAGCGACAGATCAGGTTATGTCGAATGAACCGTGCCACAACGTTCTTGGTTACGGTAGCGTAGGAAGCTGCTTCAACCCACTTTGTGAAGTAATCAATTGCAACCAGGATGAAGTGATGCCCGTTGGATGCTGTAGGTTTAATCTCGCCGATCATATCAATACCCCACATTGCAAATGGCCAAGGCGCAGTCAAGACATTCAGAGGAACTGGAGGAACGTGCACCTTATCTGCATAAATCTGGAACTTATGACATGTCCGAGAATGTTGGTAACAGTCGGCTTCCATTATGGACCAGAAATATCCTGCCCGAAGGATTTTCTTTGCCATGGTGTGTCCACTGGAATGTGTTCCGAAGGTACCTTCATGCAGTTCTGCCATGATTCTTTCCGCTTCAGTTTTATCCACACAACACAGTAAAGTTGAATCATGGTTCCGCTTGTAGAGAATGCCATTGCTGAGGAAGAACTTTGCAGCGAACCTTCTCAGAAACTTCTTGTCATTGATGGATGCACCTTCAGGATATTCTTGAGCTTCCAAATACCTCTTCACCTCATGATACCAGGTTTTTCAGTTACTATCTCAGCCTCAAGATTACAACAATATATCGGTTCGTCTAGTCTCCAGATAATGATCCGGGGAGCCTCATTATCCCATTTGACTTTGAACATAGAAGACATCGTAGCTAACGCGTCCGCCAACTGATTCTCCTCTCTTGGGAAGTGTTCAAAAGTTATCTATGTGAAGTGGGGGATCAATGTCAACACACATTCTTTGTAAGGGATAAGGTTTGGGTGTTTCGTATCCCACTCGCCTTTGATCTGATTGATCACGAGAGCGGAATCTCCCAAGACACTCAAAAACTTGATCCTTAAGTCAATCGCAGCTTAAAGACCCATGATACATGCCTCATACTCCGCCATGTTGTTGGTGCAGTTGAAACATAGTCGGGCAGTAAGTGGAGTATGAGCGCCTTTGGGGGATATGATCACAGCGCCAATACTGTTACCCAAAGCGTTGGAGGCTCCGTCAAAGTGCATAGACCATCGGGATCCTTCCTCAGGTCCTTCATCCGGTCCAGGTACTTCACAATCAGTCACTACCATGATGCTCTCGTCAGGAAATTCAAAGTTCATTGACTGGTAGTCGTCTACTGCCTGGTGTGCCAAATGGTCTGCCAATACACTTCCTTTGATTGCTTTCTGAGTCGTGTACTGGATGTCGTATTCTGTCAAGATCATTTTCCATCTTGCTATTCTCCCAGACAGAGCAGGCTTTTCGAATATGTACTTTATTGGATCCATTTTTGAAATCAACAGAGTTGTGTGAGTCAGCATATACTGTCTCAGCCGGCGGGCAGCCCATACCAAAGCGCAGCAAGTTTTCTCAAGCAGTGAGTATCGGGTCTCACAGTCGGTAAACTTTTTGCTAAGGTAATAAATGGCATGCTCTTTTCGGCCAGACTCGTCATGTTGCCCTAGCACACACCCCATTGAGCTGTCAAGTACTGTCAAATATAATATTAGAGGTCTCCTTTCAACCGGTGGCATAAGAATGGGTGGTTCTTGGAGATACTCTTTGATTTTGTCGAAAGCAGCCTGACATTCATCGTTCCAATGTACTACCTGATCTTTCTTCAGCAGCTTGAAGATTGGTTCACAGGTAGCAGTTAGATGCGAGATGAATCGGGCAATGTAATTCAGGCGTCCCAGAAAGCCTCTGACCTCTTTCTCTGTCTTGGGAACTGGCATCTCTTGTATGGCTTTAACCTTGGCAGGGTCCACTTGAATACCTTTGTCGCTCACGACGAAGCCTAGCAACTTTCCAGATCTTACCCCAAAGGTGCACTTGTTTGGGTTCAACCTCAGCTTGTACAACTTCAGACGGTCAAACAGCTTCTGTAGATGGTCCAGGTGTTCCTCCTCAGTTTGAGACCTTGCGATCATATCATCGACGTACACTTCAATCTCATGATGGATCATGTCATGAAATAAAGCAACCATGGCACGTTGGTAGGTTGCCCCAGCATTTTTCAACCCAAAAGGCATGACCTTGTAGCAGAAGGTGCCCCACTGAGTAACAAAGGTAGTCTTCTCCATGTCTTCAGGAGCCATTTTGATCTGATTATAACCTGAAAAACCATCCATGAAGGAGAACACTTTGTGCTGAGCAGTATTGTCAACCAGAACGTCGATGTGAGGCAGGGGGAAGTCATCCTTGGGGCTCGCCCTATTCAGATCCCTGTAGTCAACACACATTCGGACCTTGCCATCTTTTTTCGGTACCGGAACCACATTGGCAACCCATTGAGGGTAAGAAGTCACTGTAAGAAAACCGGCGTCGAATTGCTTCATAACCTCAGCTTTGATCTTCTCGGACATCTCTGGACGCATACGGCGGACCTTTTGTTTTACTGGCGGGCAGTCTTCCTTGGTAGGCAAGTGATGGACCACAATGTCGGTATCCAACCCAGGCATGTCTTCGTAAGACCAGGCAAAGATCTCCACATAATCATGCAACATCTGAACTAACCGTTGTTTCACGCTGAGCTCCAGATTGGCACCAATCTTAACTTCCTTTTTATCTGTCTCAGTACCCAGATTTACCGTTTCCACTGGCTCTTCATGTGGCTGAATGGCTCTCTCTTCTTGGAGTAGCAGTCTTGCAAGCTCACCAGGCACTTCGCAATCATCTTCACCTTCGTCTTCGGCTAAGTTGATCGGATTTTCAAAGTCATAACTGGCAGTAGCAGAGCCGTTACCAGTGAGATCCAGAGTGGATTGAAACCTGTATGAGTGAGTGTGTGTAAATATAGCTGTTTTGCAATATATAAAGAAAGAAAGAAAGGGAGCACAAGATTTGAAATGCGAAAAATGTCCAATGCTTTTATTCATGATATATGGAAATGACAAGTAATAAGCCCTCACAAATGAAGCCAACGGTGCCCCGGGTAAGACATCGGGCCATAAAGTTTCAATTTATTGTTCATTACAAATTAAAAAACAAAGGAATTCATTACTGCGTAACAAAAGTAACAGGTATGTAGTCTTTTGCAGTCCAATTGTTCAGTCCACTGTCGGCCGTCGGGTAGATCCAACTATCAAACTCTGATTCCTCCGCATCGCCTTCAATAGCATTCACTCTCAGGTTGGTGATGAACACGGGAGGTCTTCCGATCCTTGCTTTGCGTACAACCCTCTGAGCCTCTACAGTGAAACCCAGCCCAAACTTGTCAGTCTTAGGAGTAAAATCAGGGAGCCTGCCCTAGTTAGCACATTCACCTTTCTCAATTACAGCCCGGGCATCCTTCAAGGAAGCCATCTTCAAAGGAAAGTCTTCTTCAGTTACTGTTTCTGCTGACGCCAATGTTGGAGGCACCTCTTCAAAATGTTGAAAGGGGGTTTCAATAAACTCCCCGTCCATCTCTATATACCGGAACGAGTTCAGATGACTAACCATGTATTCTTCCTCCCCCTGCACTGTCACAATCTTCCCTCTGACAGGGTACTTGAGCTTCTGGTGTAGAGTGGACGTTACAGCCCCAGCCTTGTGAATCCACGGTCGACCCAGCAAACAGGAATAAGATGGACGGATGTCCATCACATAGAACATTGAATCAAAGACTTGGGAACCAACACGAATCGAAATGTCCACTTCACCATGTACCATCCTCTTCGACCCATCAAAGGCTCGGACAACGATGTTACTAGGCTTCAACTCCAGACCCTCACAATCCAAAATGTCTAAGGCCTTCTTGGGAAATACATTCAGTGAAGAACCGGTGTCTACCAACATGTGGGCGAGAGTAGTGCCCCTGCATTCAATGGAGACATGCAGGGCATCGTTGTGGTTATTTCCCTTAGTGGTCAGATCAGCATCCGAGAAACCCAAACCATTGTCAGCGGTCAAATTGGCCACACAGTCAGTAAATTGGTTGGCAGACGTCTCTTGTGGCACATGAGCCGTCTTCAGAAATGAAATCAGGGCCTTGGCATGGGCCTCTGAGCACAACAATAATGATAGCATGGAGATCTTAGAGGGGGTATGCCCCAGCTGTTCAACGACGTTGAAATCGCTCTTCTTGATGATCTTAAGGATTTCCTCCATCTCTTGTTGTGACGCTTCAACATTGACAGTCTTCGGTGCCTCCATCCGGGCAGGCACATCAGCAATCCCTTTACCCCGAGTGTCAGAGGACTCGGCAACAGGGGTAGGAACTTGATCAGAAGAGGAAACAGGCGCACTTGTAGGCGTTATGATAAGAGGTCTTCGGATAATTGGTGGCGCAATGTCAGGCGAGAAGAGCCTGCCACTGCGAGTAACTTTAGCGGGACCGGTGATGTTACTGATACCGGTATTAGTGTTGAACTCCTGCTTTACTCCAAGTACATACACATCTGCCCCATAGTGCCATGGGACAGCCTTGTCAGATTTATAGGGGAGGGGCCCCGGAACAGTAATGATAATGGGTGCAACAGACATGATTTTGACGGGATTCCTCGGGGGAGCCTTGGTAGGATTGTTAAATATGGTGACAACGGATACTTCTGCAGTAGGAACAATAGGAACAAAGGTCTTCTTGAATAAAATCTCTTTGCTATCCATCAGGTTTTGAATGCCTGACTTCAGCAATGGACAACCAGTAGGGGAAACAGCACACAGAAGGCAACCCTTGTTACAACCCAGAAATAAACCGGCTAACAATAGGTTCCTCTTGACAGTCAATAAAGGGGTAGCAACATCATCCACCGAAATTGCATATAGGTCTTCCTTAATAGCATTTACTCCATGCTGGGGCATAGGAGCAGTCACAACGTTGGGCCTTTCGGGCGCCTCAAATTGTATTTCCTTCGCATCGATAAGGTCCTGAACCTTATTTCTCAGGGCCCAGCAATCATCAGTAGAATTCCCCGAGCTATCAGAGTGATAAGCACAACGAGCATTTGGATTATACTTCGGAGAGGTTGTGTTCACCACCTTCGGAGCTTCTCTGACGGTTACCAAGTTGGTCGATAGCAGTTGCGACAAGATCTGCGACAAGGTCATACTAAGCCGAGTATATTCTCTTCTGGGTCTCTCACCCCTTGGTTGGTTAGGTTGCCGAGGAGCGGCAGCAGGCTTAGCGATTACCACCGCGTTGACAGCTTGGCGGCGTTCTGGTTTATTTTGCCTCCTAGGCCCATACACAGCACCGACTTCCTTTTTGAAAGGCTTCTTCTCAGAACTTGAGGACGCACCTTTCTGTATCTTCCCTGATTTCATACCAGCCTCTATTCTTTCCCCAGTCAGAATGAGATCTGTAAACCCTGCAGACGAATTGCCAATGAGATGATTGAATAATGGCCCAGATAGGGTCCCCAAGAACATGTCCACAAGTTCACGGTCGGTTAATGGTGGCTGCACCCTGCCAGCCAGGTCCTTCCACTTCTGCGCATACTCTTTAAAACCTTCTCCCGATCCTAGCGACATACCCTGGAGTTGGGTACGTGTAGGAGCGAGGTCGGCATTATACTGATACTGCTTGTAAAAAGCAGTAGCCAAGTCCTCCCAGTTACGAACCTTGGTTCCATCCAGCTGATAGAACCATTCGAGATGAGTCCCTGAAAGACTCTCCTGGAAGAAATGGATCCATAAGTTCTTATCCACAGTATATGGCTGGATCTTCCGCACATAAGATCTGAGATGTAGCTTAGGGCAGGACGCCCCGTCATACTTTGTGAAAGATGGTGCTTTGAACTTATGTGGGATTACCACACCAGAAGATAGACCCAGGTCTCCAAAATCCAACCCAGGCACTTGTTGAATTTCCATGGCATTCAGGCGATCCTCTAACTGCTTGTACTTGTCTTCAGCTGGAGGATACTGCTCCTCATTAAAATCAGTCTCGTTGTCAGAGACCACCAGACTAGGAACCCTTCCCTCCTGGGGACTGCCTTTCCCTACAGAAGAACAAGCTTGATCAACCTCATTCTGCAGCGTGTTACCAAACCTCCGGCCAATGTTGAATAGTACCGTTCTCTTCTTCTTCTTCTTCTTGACCAGCAGAGCCTTCAATTCCTCTTGACCTTGGGCTAAACTCATAATCAGCTCTTGGAACTGGGCGTTTTGAGCCTGGAGGGCCTTGATGGATTGCTCAGTAGATGATTCAGGATTCATGATGAGATTGCTGAAATAAACAGCAAAGAACATTAAGCAACCTGAAAAGAAGAGTGCCTGCTATGCACATGATGCATGATATGCTGTTTATGCAATGCATTCAAGGGTTCGAAAGTTCAAATTTGTTGTAGACAAAAAGGAACACACATTATCATTAAGAAATAATTGTTCAGTACATCAAAGCCTCATGGGCAAACATTACAAAGCAAATCAATCCCAAAAGACACTGCGCATCCTCTTTGGAGCGATGTAAGTGTTGAGAGTCTTTTCCTCGTGCAGTAGGCGGGTGAGCTTCAAGACCTTCTTCTCACTAGCATGTAGACTGGCTTCAAGAGAATTCCGTTCTTCCTTAAGCTGGATCCAACTCTTCTGCATTTCTTCCCAGGATGTAGGCATGTCAGGATGTTGAATGGTGTAAGACACCTCTCCTTCCAGAACTGGCTCTTTGATCATAGGGAGAACATGAGGATATGGCATCACTAACTTCTGGGAGCGGGCTCGTACCCACTTGAGATAAGGCTCCAACAGGATGGAGTTCTTGTGCCCCAGTGTCTTGCTGTCTACCTTGTTGGGCATCCTCTAAGCTCTGATAAATCTCTGGCGAAGTCCTTGTGCATCGTTGTCGAAGTCAAAAACTATGTCAGGAATCAACATGTTGTGAGGACCATCCTTCCGAGCATAACCAAACTGTCTCAAGGCCAGACATGGGTTGTAAGTAATACCTCCTCTGATTCCAAGTAAAGGAACATTAGGAAACTCCCCGCAACGATCAATGATAGTGACATCCTCTCTGGACCGAGAGCACCAATGTATATCAGCATGTGTAAGAGTCATTAATCGTTGCGACCATCTCAAACCCCGCTCGTTCTTCAAAACTGATTGTGGAAGGTGCGAAATAAACCACCTTCCCAGGAGAGGAGTTCAGCACATAAGAACACCTCTTTTTCTCATGGTTCGAGTGTAACATGAGTGAAGGATGTCTCCAAGCAACGTAGGTATAGGATTCCTGGACATGAAGATCTTGACAGCATTGATATCTATAAGCTGGTCGGGATTCGGGAACAACACCAACCCATAGACAAGGAGAGCCACAACTTCTTCAAAGGCTTGTAGGTCAAGGGAATTCCAACATTCTTGGGCCTTATAAAACAGAAACCTGGCCAAGAACCCTTTGATACCACTTCTAACTTCCCAATGTCCCTTGATGTCAGATGGTTGTAGGCGCAATGCTTTAGCAATCTCTTCAAGTTTGGGTTCCTTTTCCGTACCGTTGTAGGGTAGTTGACTAAGGATAGGAATCTTCAGAAGCCGGGAGAACTCTTCCAATGTAGGCACCAGTTGATAATCCAGGAAAGTAAAACAATGGTGCAGAGGGTCAAAGAACTGGAAGAGGACCTTTATCATATCTTACTCAATGTTTGTGTTGACCAAGATGATGAGTATTCCATGTTTCTCACTGAAATAAGAGCTCTCGGGAATCCTGGATATAAGTTCCTTAAGCTGAAGAGGGATCCTTACAAGGCTGATCTGAAATATCTTTCTGCGGATAGTTTCCATGTCCTACAAAACAAGAACAAAGATGAAGATTCGAACCCCTGAAATGGTTAGTCAATGCATATGATGTTGTATGATGTTATGATGTGTTGTACCCAAAAATTTGCCCTCCCATTTCCTCAACATTTTCTCATCACAAGACCCTTGGAGCTCAAGATCCAGTTAGGGTTTCCTCTGCTCAAGACTTCTCCTTGCACTGTTGACCCAAATTAGGGTTTGTGTTTGCACAAAGATATTTTGACCTAAAATGCCTAAGATGACTTTCATGCTTCATGTTGGACTCCCAAGTTTATCCATACCAAGTTTCAAGTCTTGATTCCAAACTTTGCCCAGTCAATTGGACAGTTGACCTAGAAATCAACTGTATTGGGGAAAAAGTCAACTATGGCCAATTGACAGTCAAATCTCATGAAAATTGACCCACATCAACATTATGAACTCATATGAACCATTTGGTCAAGTTTGGATCACAATTCCACAAGAAATTTGATCAGATCACCAAAAGGGCAAAATGGTCATTTTTAGGGTTTTGACTGCACAAGGGCAATTTTTGACTGTTTGACCTTGACAATGGCAAACCAAGCTCACATATGGACTCAAGGATCCCATGGAATTGTCTTGACATACTCAACAAGTTCAAAAGATCCCAAATGCACAAGATTAACAGTTGAATTTCCCATTCAATTGATCAATTTTGACTGTATACTGAAAAGTCAAACTTCGATTTTTTGGTCAAATCAAGTGTCAAGATTCATTTTTCATCAAAACATGCCAAATCATGAAAATTGTTCATCAAGAAATCCAAAATTGTAAATTAGGGTTTGAAATGAAGATTTTTCATAACTTAGAATTTTTCTAAGTTATGAAAAACCCTAATTTTTTCCTAACATTGTCCCACTTTCTCATCAAGATGCATTTGGATTCAAGGAAAAGTCAAAACATGAAAGTTGTAGTCCATTTCAAAATCTACAACTTTGATTCAAAAAGTTTTCCCAAAAGAAGCTTGTAGCTCAAGTTACAATTTTTGGAACAAGGGTACCAAACCATTCTTAACTTAGAGAAATTTTGAACCATTTTAGGCAGGATTTTTACCTAACTTCAAGACCATTTTTCACATACTTCCACTTGGAATTTCAATTTTCATTTCAAAGATGGATTGTAGTAAACATTCCAAGCTTTCCAAAATGTCCAAGAACTCATCAAACAACCTCATGGTTAGGGAGAATCGAATTTGGCAAGTTGGGAAAAACTCACTTTTGATTTGGTCAATTTACATGTTCATACACTTGTGCCATTTTGAACTCAGCTTGCATTCCTTGATTACAGGTCCTATATCCCATTTGCACTCAATAATTTAATGCTAACTCATTGTGCCAAGACCTTGTTTTATGTGTTTAAGCATTACATGGAGGATTAAGCCATTTTTAGAAAAAAGCATAATATCCATTTTTGAAAAGTATGGCTTTATGTCAAAAGCAAATCCAAGCAAGTACAGTGCAAATCCTTTTGGGACAAGTTTATGAACTAATTACACTGATCAAGGCCAAGGTATACAGCATATTAGGGGGGCCTCTATCAGTCTAAAACTCAAGTGGACACTTTGTTGCTTAAAGTTGAAAAAACATAGCATAACAATACACAACCCTCATTCCTGTGAACCAGAGCTTAAGCAAAGTTATCAAACACTTTCTAATCATCAAACCTAAGCTGAAACACAGGCCAACCATCTCCATTGCCTTCTCAAATACAGAATCACCCTAAAACTGCCAAAACAGGGTACCTGCTGCAGATTAGGTTCCATAGCTCAATCCTTTCATGCATTCTTGCTAAAATCACTTCAAACACATCCCACATCATCCCTTGAAACTATTCCAAGCCTCAAACATGACCTGTAACACTCCCAATCAACATCACCATTTTCATTTTTCTGTTTTGCAGTTGAAGTTCCATAACACGATTCTCTTGGTTTTCAAACAAAGTAAAGCTTGGAATAGCATCCCTGGACATCAAGGAAGCTGTACCAATCATCACCTTGCATTGAAAACACCTCCATCATCAGATACGATTCTAACTGAACAGGTAAGTTCATGGACTTCTATCTCCCTATCCAGGCATTGTTAGCTTTAGGTTTGTGAATGAAAAATGTTCTACTCATGCCCCTAAAGCTGTACATATCTTTACTTTTCATTTATTTTGCATGTGCTATGAGAATTTAAGGTCTGAACATTGATGAAAACTTAGGTCAAGAATTAGGGATGGAGAAATTCTCTCTCATCTTAGAGAGTTAAGTCAAGTTCTTTATATGTCTGGATTCGTCTCTTAATGCTCTACATTTTTCATTTTGTGAGTTTTGCTTGAAAGTCCAGGAATCTGGAGATAGAAAACGCGCGTTTTGTTCATGTTCAAACAGTCTGGAGGTTGAAGAAGCTGCCTTTGGGCTGGGCCTGTTTCACTTTTCTTATTTGCACCATGGTTTTACTTTTAAACCCCCTTGGCCCATTATGCTTATTTTTATGATTTTTTGATCTTTTCTTTTTTTGTTCTGACTTATTTATTTTTTCTCATAATATTAAAAATATAAAAATTATTTTAAAACCATTTTTGTATTTATTAGGCATTTATTTGTTTGAATGAGTATTTGTACATAAATAAATACCTAGATATACTTTTATTTAAAAAATACTAAAAAATAATGCAAACACATTTATTTTCTAATTTTTATTTTATTTTATCTTCTGAAAATATTTTATATAAAATATTCAATATACTTTTTTTACTAATATATATATATATATATATATATATATATATATATATATATATATATATATATATATATATATATATATATATATATATATATATATATATATATATATATATATATATATATATATATATATATATATATATATATATATATATATATATATATATATATATATATATATATATATATATATATATATATATATATATATATATATATATATATATATATATATATATATATATATATATATATATATATATATATATATATATATATATATATATATATATATATATATATATATATATATATATATATATTAGTATATTTAGGATTAAAAAATACAAAAATATATACATTTTTATTTTTATTAATATTTAACATTAAAAATACCTTTTGACAAATATACTTCTTCTTTTTTTTTTTGTATATAACTCATAAATATTGTACATATTAAATAATTAATACCCTTTATTTAATAAATTAGGGTTTTGCCCTAAAACATAAAAATTCCAAAAAAATTAATACTTTTTATTTTGTTTATTTGATATATAAAAAACACTTTTTTTCATACATATAAAAAAAAACATTTTTTAGCATCTTGCATATTTATTCCATTTTTATTTAATTATTGTATATTAAATAATTTGTATAATTCAATTTTGATGTAATAGTTAGGTTTAAATTTCTTGTCAAAATAACCTCCATTTGAACATTTGTACCCCCTTCCCATATATTGTGTTGTAATAACTTAGGAACTTTATTTTTCGCACTTTATTACTTTCTAAATATGCCATGTTAGAATTAGGGTTTGTATGCAAATCAAAAACAACAAAAATAGTTTGACCTAAATTCAAGATAAACAAGCATGAAAATGGACAACACCAATCACACTTGCACCCCTAGGGTATTCCACTTGTTGCCTTCAATAATGGGCCATATTGCATGTTAGGTCTCTTTGGGCAAAACAAAACAATCAAATGATCATAGTCCCTCGATGACGCTTTCGAAAGTTGCCTAAAAAATGATCAAGTCCCTTTCAAGGAAAGATTGCCCAAAGATACTTGGCACCATTGCAATTATGGTCTAAACGATGATCCGCGCCCGTCCCTTTCACATCCTAACACAAGATTGTCCACCAAATGCAATGATGGAACAAAATTGTTAAAAGGGTTAAAAACATAGGAGAAATCTTTGAGAAATTTAGGAGTAGACAAACTCTTAGTTACTTGAATCAAACTTGTAAAACAAAACACTTGTCTATTTTCTAAACCACACATCACTACACTTTCAAAACAACTTTCAAAAACAAATAAAAACCTTTTCAAAAGATATACATCTTTGTATACATCCCAACATGGATCATTACAAAGGTTGCCACCACATTGGCCTCTTTCCAAAACATTTTTCAAACCCACACACACAAAAGCACCATTTCAAACAATTGAAAATTAAGGCAAGTTGATCTAAGCAAGTAACTAAGAGCCCATGGATAACCATGGATAGAAAGGGTGCTAATACCTTCCCTTTCTATAATCTACTCCCGAACCCAAGAAAACATCTCAAAGGTTTTTGCTGTGCTTTTTAACCTTTCCTTAGGATAAAATAAAAAGTCGGTGGCGACTCTTGCTCAACCGAAACATTTGCAAAAACAAACACAAAACCTCAAGTCAGTTCTCCCACCGTATCACAGAACTGGCGACTCTGCTGGGGAGAATTTTAAAAGTGGAGTAACCTTAGGGCTTAGATCACCCTCTTGCATGATTAATTGTTTGTCTTAATTGCTTTATATCTTGGCTCTCTTGTTTGGGTTTGCAATCCTACACCCAGATTTTGGGAAACATTCATAGATAGAAATACGTTGTGGAAACTGTGCGTGGTATACCGACACGGTCGAAGCAATAGCTATATTAGTGCGACATATTTGTGAGTACCGGTAACCCTTGAGTTCAATCAAGGAGAGTACGGGGCCGCTGAGTGATGTCACTAAGCACTAATGACCTAGAACCTTACTTGACCATCTTGGCCTTTTATTAGGGGTAGTGAGATGACCGGCTTTGGTGCAGTCCGAAGTTGGTAGATACTCGATACTACACTCATTGAGGGTTGTTTTTTTGGAATATTTTGGTCGCTAGTTAAGTGGCTAAACCAAAACAATGAACAATGAAAACAATCCAGTGATATTGAGCTCCTTAGAACCCGGTTACTATTTATAGGACAGGTTTTTGAGCCAACTATACTCAAGAGGGTACTTACCTATGAAACCCCATGCAAGCCTGAAACTAGGGTTTGGTGTGATTTGCTTGTACATATGTTTGTGCATACATCATGAACATCATAAAGCATCATATGCATTCACTAACCACTTCAAGGGTTTAGATCTTCATCTTTGTTCTTGTTTTGTAGGTCATGGAAATCCCTCGCAGAAAAACCATCCAAGTCAACCTTGTGAGAATCCCTCCTCAACTCAAGGAGCTCACATCAAGAATTCCGGAAAGCTCATCCTTCAGTGAAAGACATGGTAGACTGCTCAGCTTAGTCAACACCAACATTGAAGAAGACATGATGAAAGTGCTATTCCAGTTCTTTGACCCTCTTCACCACTGTTTCACTTTCCCCGACTACCAGTTGGTACCCACTTTGGAGGAATTTTCTCAACTCCTGAGAATTCCTATCTTAAATCAACTACCTTTCAACGGTACGGAAAAGGAACCAAAGCCGGAAGATGTTGCTCGAGCATTACATCTACAGCCTTCTGACATCAAAGGGCATTGGGAAACTAGAAGCGGCGTCAAAGGTTTCTTAGCAAAATTCTTGTTTGAGAAGGCACAAGAGTGTTGGAATTCATTGGACCTACAAGCCTTTGAAGAAATTGTGGCACTCCTTATCTATGGGTTGGTCTTGTTCCCAAACCCTGACCAGCTTGTGGAGGTCAACCCCGTCAAAATCTTCTTGTCCAAGAATCCGATACCAACATTGCTTGGGGACATCCTTCACTCATTTTACACACGAACAATGAGAAAGAGGGGTGTTCTCATGTGCTGTACTCCTCTCCTGGCAAGGTGGTTTATTTCGCACCTTCCACAATCTGTCTTGAAGAATGACCAAGGCTCAAGGTGGTCCCAACGGTTGATGACTCTTACTCACTCTGATGTACATTGGTGTTCTCGGTCCAGAGAAAATGTCATCATAGTCGATCGTTGTGGAGAGTTTCCTAATGTTCCTTTACTTGGAATCAGATGAGGTATCACCTACAACCCTTGCCTAGCTTTGAGGCAATTTGGATATGCACGGAGGGATGGCCCTCACGACATGTTGATTCCTGACCTAGTTTTTGACTTCGATAACGATGCGCAAGGACTTCGCCAAAGATTCATCAGAGCTTGGGGGAGGCCCAACAAGGTTGATAGCAAGACACTGGGACACAAAAACTCCATCCCTCTTGAGCCTTATCTCAAGTGGGTACGAGCCCGAGCCCAGAGTTTAATGATGCCTTATCTTCATGTTCTCCCTGTGATTAAAGAGCCCGTCAAGGAAGGAGAGGTTCCCTACACCATCCTACATCCTAACATGCCTACATCGTGGGAGGAGATGCAGAAGAGTTGGATCCAACTCAAGGAGGAACGAAACACTTTTGAAGCCAGCTTCTACGCCAGCGAGAAGAAGGTTTTAGAGCTCACCCGCCGACTCCATGAGCAAGAGGCCCTCAACACCTACATTGCGCCAAAGAGGATGCGCAACGTCTTTTTACCTTGAGAAGTTGTTTTTGTAATATTTGTCCCATGGGACACTTATGTACTAACAAATTTCTTCTTATTAATATGACGTGCATTCTTTTTGTCTACAACAATTGTGAATTTCTAAAATCCTTGAATGCATTGCATAGACAGCATCTCATGCATCATGTGCATAACAGGTACCCTTTTTCTACAGGTTGCTTAATCTTCTTCGCTGTTTATTTTGAACAGTCATCATGAATCCAGAATCATCCAGTGAGCAAGCAATCAAGGCCCTCCAGGCCCAGAATGCCCAGTTTCAAGAGATGGTCATGAGCCTGGCTCAAGGTCAACAAGAGCTGAAGGCCCTGCTCCTAAAGAAGAAGAAGAAGAAGAGGACTGCGTTATTCAATACTGGACGCAGGTTTGGGAACACACTCCATAACGAGGCTGATCCAACTACTTCCTCTGCAGAGAAAGACAGTCCCCAAGGGGGAGGAGCTCCTAGTCCTGCAGTCTCTGACAATGAGACAGATTATAATGACGAACAATACCCTCCCGCTGCTGACAGATACAAGCAATTAGAGGACCGCTTGAGCGCCATGGAGATTCAAAATGTGCCGGGGATGGATTTCGGAGATTTAGGGTTATCTTCTGGGGTGGTAATCCCACACAAGTTTAAGGCGCCTGCCTTTGCCAAATATGACGGGGCTTCCTGTCCAAAGCTGCATCTCAGGTTGTACGTAAGGAAGATCCAACCTTACACAGCAGATAAAAATCTTTGGATCCACTTCTTCCAAGATAGCCTTTCGGGGTCACAGCTTGAGTGGTTCTATCAGCTAGACGGAACCAGTATCCGACATTGGGAAGATTTGGCTACCGCATTCTATAGACAATATCAATACAATTCTGACCTCGCTCCTACGCGTACCCAACTTCAGGGTATGTCTCTAGGAACGGGCGAAGGGTTCAAAGAATATGCACAAAAATGGAGAGATTTGGCTGGCAGGGTGCAGCCTCCTTTGACTGATCGTGAATTGGTTGACATGTTTCTAGGGACCTTGTCTGGTCCATTCTTCAATCATCTGGTTGGTAATTCCTCCGCTGGGTTTACGGATTTGATCCTGATAGATGAAAGGATAGAAGCTGGCATCAGGTCAGGAAAGATACAGAAAGCTGCCTCCGCAAGTACTGAGAAGAGGCCTTTCAAGAAGGAAGCTAGTGTCGTCTATGGTCCTAGAAGACAAGTCAAGCCAGAAAGCCGTCAAGCCGTCAATGCTTTGGTCATTTCAAAGCCTGTTGCTGCTCCTCAGCAGTACAATCAACAAAGAGGTGAAAGGCCCAAGAGGTAGTACACTCGGCTGAGTATGACCTTATCACAAATCTTACCACAACTGCTATCAACCAACTTGGTGACCATCAAAGAGGCTCCGAAGGTCGTGAATACTGCATCTCCTAAGTATAACCCAAATGCCCGTTGTACTTATCATTCTGATAGCCCCGGGCATACTACTGATGATTGCTGGGCCCTGAGAAATAAGGTGCAAGACCTTATTGATGCGAAGGAAATTCAGTTTGAGGCGCCTGAGAGGCCAAACGTTGTAACTGCTCCTATGCCCCAGCATAGAGTAAATGCCGCCGAGGAAGATTTGTATGCTGTTTCGATGAATGATGTTTCTACCCCTCTATTGATTGTTAAGAGGAACCTACTGCTAGCCGGTTTATTTCCGGGTTGTAGCAAGGGTTGCCTCCTGTGTGCTGTTATCCCTACCGGTTGTCCGCTGCTGAAATCAGGCATCCAAAGCCTGATGAATAGCAAAGAAATTTTGTTCAAGAAAATTGTTGTTCCGTTTGTTTCCGTTGAAGAAGTATCTGTCGTCACAATTTTCAACAATCCTACCAAGGCTCCCCCGAGGAAGCCAGTCCAAATTATGTCTGTTGCACCCATTACCATTACTGTTCCGGAGCCCCTCCCCTATGAATCTGACAAGGCTGTCCCATGGCATTATGGGGCAGACGTGTATGTGCTTGGAGTGAAGCAGGAGTTCAACACCGGTACCAGTATCAGTAACATCACTGGTCCCGCCAAGATTACTCGCAGTAGCAGGCTCTTCTCGCCTGACATTGCACCACCAGTTATCCGAAAACCTCTTATCATCACACCCGCAAGTGTGCATGTTTCAAATCAAGTTCCTGTGTCTACTACTGCCGCCGAGTCCTCTGATGCTCGGGGCAAAGAAGTTGCTACCGATTTGCCTGCCCGGATGGAGGCACCAAAAAAGACTACTGTTGAAGCCTCCCAACAAGAGATGGAGGAAATCCTTAAAATCATCAAAAAGAGTAACTTCAATGTCGTTGAACAGCTGGGGCATACCCCCTCCAAAATCTCTATGCTATCATTGTTGCTGTGCTCAGAGGCCCACGCCAAGGCCCTGATTTCATTTCTGAAAACGGCCCATGTGCCGCAAGAGACATCTGCAGATCAGTTCACTGTCTGTGTGTCTAATTTGACAACCGACAATGGGTTGGGGTTCTCGGATGCTGACCTTACCGCCAAAGGAAAAAACCACAATGATGCCCTGCATGTTTCCATAGAATGCAGGGGCACTACTCTTGCACACGTACTGGTGGACATCGGTTCTTCCCTGAATGTATTGCCCAATAAGGCCTTAGATCGGTTGGATTGTGAGGGCCTGGAATTGAAACCTAGTAACATCATTGTTAGAGCCTTCGACGGTTCTAAGAGGATGGTGCACGGTGAGGTAGACATTCCTATTCGCGTGGGTTCCCAAGTCTTCGACTCAACATTCTATGTGATGGATATTCGTACATCTTATTCCTGCTTGTTGGGTCGACCCTGGATTCACAAGGCTGGGGCGGTAACATCCACTCTACACCAGAAGCTCAAATACCATGTCAAAGGGAAGATTGTTACTGTGCAGGGTGAGGAGGAATACATGGTAAGTCACTTGAATTCATTCCGGTATATCGAGATGGACGGGGAGTTTATTGAAACCCCCTTTCAACATTTTGAGGAGGTACCTCCAACGTTGGCATCGACTGAAACATTGGTTGAAGAAGACTTTCCTTTGAAGATGGCTTCCCTGAAGGATGCCCGGGCTGTAATCGAGAAAGGCAAGTGCGCAAACTGGGGTCAACTTCCTGACTTCACTCAAAAGACCGACAAGTTTGGGTTGGGCTTCACTGCAGAGGCTCAGAGGGCTGTTCGCAAAGAAAGGATCAGAAAGGATCCGGTGTTCATCACCAACTCAAGAGTGAATGCTATCGAGGAGGACGTAGAGGAAGCAGAATTTGACAGTTGGATCTATCCAACCACCAACAACGGACCAAGCAACTGGACGGCAAAAGATTTTACACCTATTACATTTGTCACGCAGTAATTAACTCTTTTGTTTTCAATTTGTAGCAAACAATATGTTGAAACTTTTATCGGCTCGGTGTCCTACCCGGGGCACCGTGGCTCCATTTGTGAGGGCTTTTTGTATGACATTTCCATATATCATTAATCAAAACATTGGACGTTTGTTGCATTTCAAATCTTGTGCTCTTTTTTCTTTCCGTGTTATATATTGCAAAACAGCTATATTTACACACACTCACTTATACAGGTTTCAATCCACTCTGGATCTCACTGGTAACAGCTCTGCTACTGCCAGTTATGACTTCGAAAATCCGATCAACTTGGCAGAAGACGAAGGTGAAGATGATTGTGAAGTGCCTGGTGAACTTGCAAGACTGCTACTCCAGGAAGAGAGGGCCATTCAGCCGCATGAAGAGCCGGTGGAAACGATTAACCTGGGTACTGAGACAGATAGAAAAGAAGTCAAGATTGGTGCCAATCTAGAGCTCAGTGTGAAGCAACGATTGATCCAAATGCTGCATGACTACATGGAAATCTTTGCTTGGTCTTACGAAGACATGCCTGGTTTGGATGCCGACATTGTAGTTCATCACCTGCCTACCAAGGAAGACTGCCCTCCGGTAAAGCAGAAGATCCGCCGCATGCGCCCAGAGATGTCCGAGAAAATCAAGGCTGAGGTTATGAAGCAGTTTGATGCCGGGTTTCTAGCAGTGACTTCTTATCCTCAATGGGTGGCCAACGTGGTGCCAGTGTCGAAGAAGGACGGTAAGGTCAGAATGTGTGTCGATTACAGGGATCTAAACAGGGCAAGCCCCAAGGATGACTTCCCCTACCTCACATCGACGTTCTTGTTGACAATACTGCTCAACACAAGGTGTTCTCCTTCATGGATGGTTTTTCGGGGTATAATCAGATCAAGATGGCTCCTGAAGATATGGAAAAGACTACCTTTGTGACTCAGTGGGGCACCTTCTGCTACAAGGTCATGCCATTCGGGTTGAAAAATGCTGGGGCAACCTACCAACGTGCCATGGTTTCTTTATTTCATGACATGATCCACCATGAGATAGAAGTGTACGTCGATGACATGATTGCAAGGTCCCAAACTGAGGAAGAACACCTTGACCATCTGCGGAAGCTGTTTGACCGACTGAAGTTATACAAGCTGAGGTTGAACCCAAACAAATGCACCTTTGGGGTGAGGTCGGGAAAATTTCTAGGTTTCATTGTAAGCGATAAAGGTATTCAGGTGGACCCTGCTAAGGTGAAAGCCATACAAGAGATGCCGACTTCCAAGACAGAGAAAGAAGTCAGAGGCTTTCTAGGACGACTGAATTACATTGCCCAATTCATCTCACATCTGACTGCTACCTGTGAGCCAATCTTCAAATTGCTGAAGAAAGATCAAGTAGTACGTTGGAACGATGAATGTCAGGCTGCTTTCGAAAAGATAAAGGAGTATCTCCAAGAGCCACCCATTCTTATGCCACCAGTGGAAGGGAGACCTCTAATACTATACTTGACAGTGCTTGACAATTCAATGGGGTGTGTGCTGGGGCAGCATGACGAGTCTGGCCGAAAAGAGCACGCTATTTATTACCTGAGCAAAAAGTTTACCGACTGTGAGTCTCGGTACTCACTGCTCGAGAAAACTTGCTGTGGTCTGGTATGGGCTGCTCGCCGGCTGAGACAATATATGTTGACTCACACTACTCTGTTGATTTCAAAGATGGATCCCATCAAGTACATATTCGAAAAGCCTGCTCTGTCTGGAAGAATAGCAAGATGGCAAATGATCTTGACAGAATATGATATCCAGTACACAACTCAAAAAGCAATCAAGGTAAGTGTACTGGCAGATCATTTGGCACACCAACCTGTGGATGATTACCAATCATTGAACTTTGAATTTCCGGACGAAGATATCATGGTAGTAACTGATTGTGAAGTACCTGGACCGGATGAAGGACCTGAGGAAGGATCCCGATGGTCTATGCATTTTGACGGAGCCTCGAACGCTTTGGGTAATGGAATCGGCGCTGTAATCATATCCCCCAAAGGAACTCATACTCCACTCACTGCCCGACTGTGCTTCAACTGCACCAACAACATGGCAGAATATGAGGCATGTGTCATGGGTCTTCAAGATGCAATTGACTTAAGGATCAAGTTTCTGAGTGTCTTCGGAGATTCCGCTCTCGTGATCAATCAGATCAAAGGAGAGTGGGATACGAAACACCCAAATCTTATTCCTTACAAGGAGTATGTGTTGACTTTGCTTCCCCACTTTGAAGAGATAACTTTTGAACACTTCCCAAGAGAGGAGAATCAGTTAGCGGACGCACTAGCTACGATGTCTTCAATGTTCAAAGTCAAATGGGACAACGAGGCTCCCCGGATCATTATCTGGAAGTTGGACGAACCTGCATACTGCTGCAATCTTGAGGCCGAAAAGGTGACTGAAAAACCCTGGTATCATGAGGTGAAGAGATACTTGGAAGCTCAGGAGTACCCCGAAGGCGCATCGGTCAATGACAAGAAGTTCATGAGGAGGTTCGCGGTAAAATTCTTCCTCAGCAACGACATTCTCTACAAACGAAATCATGATTCAACTCTACTGCGTTGTGTGGATAAGACTGAAGCAGAAAAGATCATGGCAGAGCTGCATGAAGGTACATTCAGAACACATTCCAGTGGACATACCATGGCAAAGAAAATCCTTAGGGCAGGATATTTCTGGTCCACAATGGAAGCCGACTGTTACCAACATTCTCGAACTTGTCATAAATGCCAGATCTATGCTGATAAGGTGCACATCCCTCTGGTTCCTCTGAACATCCTGACGGCACCATGGCCTTTTGCAATGTGGGGCATTGATATGATCGGTGAGATCCGACCGACGATATCCAACGGGCATCGCTTCATCTTGGTAGCGATTGATTACTTCACAAAGTGGGTAGAAGCAGCTTCCTACGCCACGGTAACCAAGAGCGTCGTGGCGCGTTTCATTCGGCATAACCTGATCTGTCGGTACGATGTCCCGAAAAGGATCATTACGGACAATGGTACCAATCTTAATAACAAGATGATCACTGAGCTCTGCGAACAATTCAAGATACAACACCATAACTCTTCTCCCTATCGGCCGAAGATGAATAGGGCCGTAGAAGCAGCTAATAAAAATATCAAAAAGATTGTGCAGAAGATGACAGTGACCTATAAAGATTGGCACGAAATGTTACCATTTGCTCTTCATGGGTACCGTACCTCGGCAAGGACGTCAACCGGGGCAACTCCTATTTCCTTGGTCTATTGCATGGAGGCAGTCTTGCCAATTGAAGTCCAGATACCCTCTCTCCGGATAATGAAGGATGCAGACTTGAGTGAAGATGACTGGATCCAGACTCGGCTTGATCAGTTAAACCTAATTGACGAAAAGAGACTCACCGCTATCTGTCATGGTCAGACGTACCAAAAACGGATGATCAGGGCATTTAACAAGAAAGTCAGACCACAAGAATATCAAGTTCGGGATCTGGTAATCAAACGCATCATCCTTCCTCAAAGTGATCCCAGGGGCAAATGGACCCCTACATACGAAGGGCCATTTGTGGTTAAACATGTGTTCTCAGGAGGAGCCATGATTCTAACCACCATGGATGGTGACGACCTTCCTCACCCCGCCAATGCAGACATAGTAAAAAGATACTACGCATGAAATAAAGGACCCGCTAGGTTGACATACCTAGGCAAAAATAAGGGATGAAATAAAAAAAAAATCTGTACACCCGGCAAGTCGAAAACATGAAAAGGCGGCTTGGGCAAAAATGGGTATCCCGGTGGACTAAAAACCCGAAAGGGCGGTCCAGGAAAAAGTTAGGGATAGAGCGTAACGCTATGTATCATTGGATCACTTTGTATCCAGAATTCAGCATCAACTATCTGGCTCAGACTTCGACATCAATCAATCAGCTTCATCTTCAACTAAGCAGCAAAGTGATGAGACACTTGAAGACATAAAGGCGATAGCAGAGTTGGAACCCAGTGGGAATATTGTGCACATAGTTGTTTTGTTTCCTTTTCAAAATTGTATAAGCTTTATGTTATTCGGCGACGTTCTCTTACTAGGACGTCGGCCTCTTGTACAAAAAACGCCTGTTTACAGGCAAATTTCAAAATCAATACAAGTTCACTTTTCCAAACAAATTGCCAATTGTTTTCCCTTTTTTCTGTTTTGTCTTGCAAAGAACGTCCCATGTTCATTTTTGATATATGCATTTGACATTAAATTGCTAATTCATAAATACTTGCATACGAAACAAAAGACTAATTACAGGTGACATCAGAAATAGGGGCAATGTAGAGTTGTCCAGGCAGTCTAGTTACTCTGTCCACTAAAGTACCAAGGTAGGTTCAACTGAAGAATATGACCAAGTTACCTCAACTCCCCACAGAGTAAGACAAAATTCAGTAATACCCTCCCAGGGAAGATTTAGTCTATCATCAGCCCTACAATAGGCACCCTGTTCCCCTAGCAAGTCAGCAATACTCTCCTCCAGCAGAGTTAGTCTACAGTCAGCCTAAAGGAAGTTGGGTATCCCCAGAAGATATCAACATTCCCCAGCAGATTATAGGCATTCATCAGCAAGTATCCCCGGCAGGTCTTGAAGCTTATCCCCAGTAGATTTTGGAAGCTTATCCTCTGCAGAGTACAGACGTCTCTCCCGAGCTTTATTCAAAGTTATTCCTCACAAGGGCTTATAACTGGGTTATCCTCAGCTAATTACCACGGAAGATCGTCCTCGGCAAAGTTCTTCCTATCCCCAGCGGAGTTTATCATTGTTATCCCCAGCGGAGTCCATCATTGAAATCCTCAGTGAAGCTCTCGTCAAAACTTCAGCGAAGTATCTCTTCCCACAGAGCAATTCCCCATAGAATAATCTCTCCAACAAGTTTATTCCTCAACGGAGTCATCTTCTCCTACCGGTGTATTCTTGCAACCATCATCCCCAGCGGAAACGAAGAGCTCTACTCTTCAACGTCAGCCCAGGATTTAATTCCCCGGCCGGTCGTCAAGGATTTATTTTCCTAGACAAAAATACATTCATAAACATTTCACATTTCATACATCTTGCTTACATACATGATGAAGTGCATACAACACTATCTCATTTTGAACATCATGACGTCATGCATTTCATACATCATGACATTGCATACAACTAATGTTTTGCCTTTTCAGGGAAAAGACAACCCAAAAGACAACTACCTTCAACTGTCACAATTCCAGATTCGATTCCTGTATCTAGCCAGGGCACATCTGAAGAGTTTGAAGATTCGATTCCTGTGTCCAGCCAGGGCATATCTGTAGACAACAATTCCGGATTCGATTTCTGTATCTAGCCAGGGCACATCTGAAGAGTTTGAAGATTCGATTCTTGTATCCAGCCAGGGCATATTTGTAGACAACAATTCCGGATTCGATTCCTGTATCTAGCCAGGGCACATCTGAAGAGTTTGAAGATTCGATTCTTGTATCCAGCCAGGGCATATCTGTAGACAACAATTCCAGATTCGATTCCTGTATCCAGCCAGGGCATATTTGTTGACGACTAATTCCAGATTCGATTCCTGTATCCAGCCAGGGCATATCTGTTGACGACTAATTCCAGATTCGATTCCTGTATCTAGCCAGGGCACATCTGAAGAGTTTGAAGATTCGATTCCTGTATCCAGCCAGGGCATATCTGTTGACGACTAATTCCAGATTCGATTCCTGTATCCAGCCAGGGCATATCTGTTGACGACTAATTTCAGATTCGATTCCTGTATCTAGCCAGGGCATATCTGTTGACGACTATTTCCATATTCAATTCCTGTATCCAGCCAGGGCATATCTGTAGACGACAATTCCAGATTCGATACCTGTATCCAGCCATGGCATATCTGTGAGCAACCGATTGTAGACTCGACACCTGTATCTAGCCAGGGCACGTTTGCATGAAGAGATTGAAGATCAACACCTGTAACAAGCCAGGAAAACATCTGTCTTTCTCAAAGTGCGCAAGTTATCGCTAAGGAATCTCCTACGCGACCGACACTTCCAAATGGCATCTATAAGCCCATTCCCGACAAGGTTCTGTCACGTATCCAGATGGCATCTATAAGCCCATCTCCCTATCCACCATCTCTCCAAATGGCATCTATAAACCCATTCCCGACATCACATTGCTGATACTCCAACATGCGAGTGCAAATTTCCGGACACTCTAGTGTCCAATCTCCTTTTACCCTCGAGTCACGAAAGGCAAACTTGCCAATCTAACTCTTCAGGTTCAAGAAGATTGAACAGGGGAAACTGTTGTACCCCAAAATTTTCCCTCCCATTTCCTCAACATTTTCTCATCACAAGACCCTTGGAGCTCAAGATCCAGTTAGGGTTTCCTCTGCTCAAGACTTCTCCTTGCACTGTTGACCCAAATTAGGGTTTGTGTTTGCACAAAGATATTTTGACCTAAAATGCCTAACATGACTTTCATGCTTCATGTTGGACTCCCAAGTTTATCCATACCAAGTTT